>VZUI01044211.1:0-461793 GCA_013401135.1 Cettia cetti
AATAATAATAATAATAATAATAATAATAATAATAATAATAATAATAATAATAATAATAATAATAATAATAATAATAACAATAATAATAATAACAATAGCAATAATAATAATAATAATAATGACTATTATTATTATGATGATGACAATGAAATTTTGTCTTCCTTCTATATTTATGTTCTTGCTCTGGGTAAGTTATACAACTAAGGTGAAAAAATGCCAACCAGCTATTAATCAATGATCTTAATTAATATCTACCAGTGTAGAATACGACAGATGATATATCAAGAATACCATATGTGTCAAACTAAGACATTTTTACATTTACAAATTTAAAGAAACTTTAACAAATAAAAATATTCACCATTTCCTTCCCGTACTATTAAAAATTTAAACTCTGGTTTTTTTCTTTCCACGCTTAAAACTTCTGAAAAGTTGGCAAACCCCTTGTTAGCCCTGGCAGCACAGATTTTTCACTGGTTTTTGTATATTATTATCTTAATAACAGACTCTATTGGTGTTATGATGACATAGTTTTCATGATAGCCTTTTTATTCCTAGGAAATGAAAGAAGTCTAATGTAGTCTGTAAGAATCCAGACAAAACAAATGAGTAAAATCAGATCACATGAATAAAGATGAGGTATGGAAAGCTCACACAGCTAATTACGTTTTTATACATCATTTTATTCTGGTGAAAATAATTTTGCAATGTAACAGTATCTCAGCATCTTCTATATTACATGTTCTTTTACAGGCTGCCCCTGGAAAGTCAAGAATAAACTGGGAATCACACCATGATCCCTTTTATTTCATCCTGCCATTTCTCTTGGTGGCAATGTTTCCGCAGGTCAGATTCTGCTTTATTTATGCCTGTGCAGCTGCAGTGTTTTAGAGGAGTGTCAGGAGCAGAAAAGGCAAGAGATAACTGACAGCCTAAGCAATAGCTTCTGCTATCTTGGGACAAAATTTGTCTAGGGGTCCAAAGGAAAGATGCAGCTTTGTATAATAAGAGAAAATAAAGTAATTTAGGAATTTACGTGACTAGAGAAACTTTTGATAAAGATTAATCTTGGAGCACCCTTTTGATTACACTGCTGTGGACAGACAGAGCAAGGGTGAACAACTAAGTTGCCTCAGGCAGGAATTTTAATGGTGAAGGAGAGCAGAATCTGGAATGTGAATCAGGAAAAAGAAATTTGAAAGCACATTGATCTTGGTGAACTGGAACAAGTCATTAGGGAGTATGACCCCAATTACATATATTACCTTTAGAATATTTGTACTTAACTCAGACATTACATTTTGAATATGTGATTCTTTTTCAGCCCTTCCTAGGGCTGGAAAAATAGTCTCTGGAAGTTAACCTGATAATCCCTTTTTTTGTTTTTTTGTGGTAATCAAAGGCTTCTGAATGCTGATGAACAGAAGTAATTGGCTTTCACAGATTAAATACCAGGGTTTCATCTTGATTTGATAGAGGATTCATTTAAACTTGAGTTTTCAATGCCTTCTTTCTTAAAAAGATACAAATATATACATTTCCTCCATTCTTACTTTCATATAATCTAATTAAAAAAGGTAAAAGCATTAAGCTTTTCTTAGAAGTTGATAAATGTGAGGTTAATGGGCAGTAGAAGGAGCAATTTGAACCATGCAGCCACACTACTTGGTCCTAAATTAACTTTAAATTTCAGAAAATAGACTTAGGTATCATCATGGATAGTGCAATACGAATCTCTGATCTCTCTCTGAGAGTAGTTAAGAATCAAACAAATTGCTAGAATTTAAAAGGAGCAGGTGGGAAAGTAATAGCAAAAGTATAATAGTGCGATTCTCTGAATTGACAGAATGATGCATCTGGGTCTAGACTCTCTAACCCCACAAAAGACAATGTAGAAAATAAAAGCTCAGAGACAGATGAAGAGAATAATTAGACACAGGAAAGAGAGAATGTTATTATTTTCAGAGAATAATTGGAACAGATATGCACACGAATGAATGAAAAATCTCTTAATTTTATTTTTTTTAAAGTTGTCTCTCTTTCTAAAGCATCTCTACTATGCTGCAAACAGTCCTGATGGTGTCAGTACTACACATACCACAGACAAATCTCATCTAATTTCTAGGTGATAACAGTAGCATGAAGAACTCCATATTAAAGATTTTCTTGAAGCCAGCCCTGTGAACATCTTCCTATTTAATCTGTCTTCTACATTTTCCTGTGACCTGTTTCCTATCCCCAGTGATGCAGCTGAAAATAATGGGAATGCAATTCAGCTCCTCCATGCTAGCAGCAGGTGAGCGATGACACGGGTGTGCACGGCACTGCTATGCAGATCACGCACAACTCTGGCTATCCTTCAGAATGTTTGATCGTATCAGTGTCAGTAAATTGCCTCATCCTCAGGTGCACTCTCTCCCACATAAGGACCAGGAGGTTGGTGCTGAGTCCATGTGAGCAAGGAGACAATGTTGGCAGGTAGATGAAATTACTTTAAAGAATTTTCTGCGCAGTCATCCGTGGTTCAAGGTACCTATTCATTATGGCCAATTGAGGTTGTTGCTAAGGCATGCTTTCTCATCTCTCCATGCCACTAAACTCTCACAGCCAGCGTCTCCAAATGGTTTCAGTTGCCTGGGAGACCCCACTCCATCCTGGCGAGCAGCAGCTGCCTCCCTTTTGCACACCTTCACAGGGTCTCTGCTGAGCTACAGTGACCTGCCTCAGCACAAAGCACTCAGGTGAGTGGCAGAAAGTGCCCTTGCCCATCCTTCCAACAACCTGAGGAACTGTGGAACAACACCACTGCACACATGAGCAGCACAGATTTCTCACAGATTACCATTCAGGTCCACAGGAGCCAAGCTTTTCTTAATGATGCCCCATGGTACAGGCCAAAACCAGCTGGAATATCCAGGATGAATATCACAGTTTGCACCTCAGGAACAAAATAATTTTATTCCTAAATTATTACAGAAAACTCAGATTTTTCAGGCGTATGAAAATGTGATATGAATTTGCATAAGTAGTAATCTCAGCTGCAAACTTCACCCTCGTGCTTCAACTTCAAAGAAAATAGCTTCAAATTTACCTTATTTTAAAGTAAAAACAGCTAATATAATAACATTAAGAAATATATAAACTTAGACAGTAAGTCCATCAAAGCCAAGCACTATAATTCACACGTTTCTCCTCCTGGAAGAACAGAAAAAGAGAATGAACCATACATAATTTTGGCCATTTGGGTCATTTAAAGAATTACTGCCAAAATAACTGTGAGAGCTTGGCGGTAACTCACATTCTTCTGTTAAAATCCCATAATGAAAAAACACACATTTGTGACAGACCTTGGCTCCTAATAGCACATCACATAATTGCTTGAGTCTTTGTGCCTTGTTTATTTCTAAACCAAATTTCCTCAAGCTCACAGCTTTTCAGGAAGATTATGACTATATTTTTGAAGAACCTAATTTGCATGAGTTTTTCAAGGAAAAACACAAACCTTCAAAAAATACCTTAAGCATGTCTCTTGCTGTCACAAGTAAAAATCTGCAAATAACTGAGATCACTGTTCTTTACATGCCAATAGAGTTATCTGATATACCATGGAGCATTTCTTAAACTTTTTTAGATACTTTTGAACATTAGTTATGCAAGATGCAGAAATTAAATATTCGTTTATTTACACCTCGACTTCATCAACATTTATTGAAATTTAGTTAGGTTTTAAAATTACCCATGCAAGTAGATTTTCTTCAAAAAGAGTTTTGGTATTTTTTGTTTAAAGTGGACCTTTAAACCCTAACTACAATCAGGCTTCAGACAAAATTTCCAGATGGTACTTTCATTCCAGACAATCTGCTCTTTTGAGTGCCTCTCTCTGTAAAGCCCAACGAGCATCAAGTGCATTTATCACATTCTGATGCAGTTCCTGGCACAAGATAAATTTACTTTTCATCTAATAGCATATCAAATATTTTACATTGTAATAATTGATGCAGCAATTGCAAAATTGCTGTTCAGCAGTGGAAAAAAAAGTCATTACAGAACCCAGCCAAGCACCCTGACAGTCTGATGTGAACCCTAATGAATTAGCTGAAAAACGAGCACAGTAAGTTTTGCTCAAGTATGGTCTTTAAGCAGCAATTCACAAAACCTTCTTTTCACTGTATTTTTCCCATGTAAGGCTAAAATCCATGCAAATTAGTTCTCAGTTGGGGTCATCCTATTAAATATATTGAAAACATTTGAAGAGAAGCTTCCAGACCTGCTCTCAGTCCAGCATTGTCCTCAGTGCTTCCTTTCTGTGCACTGAACCCTCCAAGCCTCTCAGCACTAGCCATGCTTCAACACTTACTGGCTGTGACCCTGAAACAGATGGAACAAGAACATTTTGACCACAGCTGAAACCAGGATTTTCTCCTTGGAGATGTGTCTCCCTTAGTCTGTTGTACCCTTGCCTCAGAAGAGTCCTTCTGTAGTGTCCCAGGCCTACACTGAACCTTCTCAGCACTGAATCTGTTAAAGAGATTTTGTACTTCTCTACTGCACTCATAGTGCAAAGCCTGCCTACCAGGTGTTCTGTAAATCTTGTTCTGGCAGATTTTGGTTTAGAAATAGGATGTAGGCCTTTAGCTCAGTTAAGAATTGCACTTCATTGAAGATAATGTGGCACAGGAATTAAGCTGCATCAGTTCCCCCACCTCCTTAAGGTAGTCTATCCATGCTTTGAAAATCCCTTTGTAGTATTTCTAATCTTAAGCAGGTTTTTCCCAACTGATTGATCACCTGCATTAGTTCCACAGTACAGGGTAGCCTGGCAGAGCTGGGTGGTTGTTGGTTGTTCTTTGTGAGCAGTCTTCACCTCTCTTTGTGAGCCTTCTGTGTACATAAGGACAGAACAATCCTCCACCAGACCACCAACTCATAGCTTGCCAAAAGCTTCTAAACTAGTCTATAAAGACTAGCAACACAAAACTGGAACTGTAGGATCCAGTGGCTTCAGGAAGAGATATCTCTACATGACACATAGAATCATAGAATCATATAGGCTGGAAAAAGCCATTAAAATCTGAAGACCTCACATAACAATGGACATAAAAGACAATGCGTTTTAGAGACAGAGATTCATCTCCTCTGCTGTTGGTTGGGAATAACAAGAACTTTTGCAGTCTGAGCACCCCTGACTGATAAAGTTATAGGGACAGGCAGATCAGCAGCCTCCTCTGCTGGATGGTCATAACTCAGAGTGGAAGGACTTTATCTCAAAGCTGAATTCATATTTGTAGGTGCCACTCAGTTACCATTTGAAAGGTCAATTCCGTCATCATCCTCACTATCTAGCCACCTGACACGCAGAGAATACTCAGGCACAAAAGCGTGAGGGAAAGGAGAGAAGGCTCAGGGCTGCTCATCCTGTCGCTTGCCCAGAGAGCTCCTTAGAAATGACAGTGACAGTGACTTTCCATCCAAATGGAAAAAGTGCATCTCTAGAAAGTATGTTCAGGAAACTGGAGCACAAATGCCACACAGGGGTCCAACAGTGACCTTGAAGGAGGGAAAGCACTGCAATTGGATGTGATGGTAGGAACAGATGAAAAAAATCAATGGAGAAAACCCATGGTCAGACCTTGAACAGCAATTCTCCATTGCAGAGGAAACAAATGTACCTCCAAAATTACCTGTCCCAGAAGGTCGGTGACAGAGTACCCACATATATGTGCATGAAAGGGATGTTGTAAAGGATGTCCCAAATTCAGCCCTTAGTCCACTTCCAGAGAGACTGGGACTCCAAGAATATCTCAATGAGGCTCCAAGGCTCTTTTCTACAAGCAGCCTGCTAAGGAGGCCAAACAGGGAGCAGCAGGCACCAAATCGCTTGGGCCTGCAGAAGAAAGGGCATCGTAGGACGAGCTTGATCAGTAAGGACATGATGAATAACTAATGTGAACCAGGAATCTGCATGGAAAAAGAAGTAATGGTGTGTGAAAGGTGTGTTGTGTACCCGCAGACACACTGTGTGCCCCTCAGTTATGAGACTGTCTCACCTCTCCCAGACACCTGCTTGGTCTGCTGCTCAGGGCACCCACCAGAACTGCAGGCTGGCCCAAGCATTGCAGAGCCACAGCAAGGAACCTGCAGGAATGGAGCTTGCTCCATCCTTGTCCCACAGGCAGATGCAGTCCCTCATTAAGGCAGGTATAGACACAGCACTGCAGCCCAGGAGGGAATGGTGTAAGTGATGGAACCTCCAGGAAACTCTTAAGAGGCGTCTCCCAGCTGTGGTCACAGTGGATACCCAGGGATTTACAGAGGTACTGTGAAAGTGTGTAAAATAGATGCAGGCTGTATTCCAGCTTGGGATGCCCTTAAGAATCCCTACATCAGGAATGGGGACCAACATCTAAATATTCTTAATGGTATGGAACCTGATTGCTTGATTCATTACCCCCCTTTTATGTTCTGTCACAGAACATAAAAGAGTTCAGAAAAGTGATTTGTTTGTGCTGTTGCTGTTTCCTGGGACTTAGTCTCTCAGGAGCTGACCTTTGCTCAAGGAACCTATGCCTCATGAGGCACTCTGATGTCTTTACCTGACACAAAGACTGTTAACTGCAAGCATCTATGGCTTTTATGATTAGAATACAATTCATTTTAGAAGTTACTTCTTCTTGTATGTCATTTATATACCTACTGAAAACACAGAATTTAGTCATCAGATCTCCTGGAGATAGCTTCTTTTATAAAACCATAAAATTAGTACCTTCCAGAAATACTTTACTTTTTTCATTCTCTTATCTTGATGATGGTATATGTACAAAATAAACCAAGAATTCTGTCATGTCGAGATTATAAGAGATGAATTAATGAGTTCATATTTTTTAATACGAATTATCTTACAAGTTTCATAAAGTGAAAAAGACAAAGCCAAGGGGCATTTTGCCACTGCTTCATATCTATAGCTTTTACCCTGAATTCATGCTTGCCATTGAAACATTCCATCTTTTTAGAAATGATGTGAGCACTTTGCTTTGTTGATGTGGTATGCTACCTAATGTATCAAACGAATGAGGTATCAGGTGGCATTATAATAACACAGCACATCAGCAGAGTTAGCTGTCTCTGTGATCAGGTCTTGCATCATTACACCAGAAAGCAATCAAAAAGCTGCTTGAAACATGGTACTGTAGGAAGGAAGAAAAAAATTCTGAAGCATCTTTAACAAGAATTCACAGAATTAAATTAAACCAGAATATACTGACATCTGTTACATGATACAAGGTAGAAGTTCTAGCCTTACATTGTCATGTAATCTTTTGCCACCAATCCTAGAGCATCCCATGAATAACTGGACATACAGTACATTTGCTTTATATTTGTTTATTTTTAGCCTCCAGTTCATATTAGCCCCATTAAAGTAGCTTATGCTCCCCTCTTTTCTTTCCTGATCCTCTGAAGAATCAATTTACCTGCAGAGAAGTGTTATCATAAGACCACGTACAATTCAGAATATTTCAGGTTTTGATCAACAGCTAAATAAAAAGGAGAAAAAACCCAAAAAATATCTTTCAAGATCTTTCACCAAAAGTACTGATTTTTTTCCATCTAGGGACTATGTCAGGAGTATAAGAAACAGGTTTTTTTCCATAACATTTACATGTGAATTAAATCCATTAACCATCTGAAAAAAGTTTCTAGTCTTGTTTACTTAGTCCTTCTTACCTTCATTACCTAATGAGATAATTGGAGGTTCATCAGGTCTGGAATAAACAGGGTAACAGGTTTATCCAAAAAGACAAACCAAAAGGAGGACGCAGTCTGCATATATTATCAGTCAAATCCCTCAAAAACAGGGGGAAGATCCTATGAGTTTCTGATTGACATATTCCATCTCCCGGACCATGCTGGATCAGCACATGTACACTGCTGAAACTAAGTGCTCTCTGTCTTGACCACTAAAAAATCATTCACCATATCCTTTTTTTCCTTACTGCCCACAGCATTATGCTGCACTGAATCTATCTTTCCTTCTTCCTCTACTTCTGTCATAGATATTTTTAATGTTGTGTCTTCCCTGATTCTTGTTTTCATAGAGAAAAACTGACTCAGACTATGTACAAGTAACTCCAAAAGTAAATGAGTGAAACCCACTGTACAGAAAAACAGAGATTTATCAAATGATTAGTTGCTCTTGTCATTGCACCCCTTCAGAGAAATGAACAGGGAGAAAAATGTACAGGCACACCTGGATGACTAAAGAAGGTAAAATTCCCAGTACAACTAAGTCTTTGAAGTATAGTAGCATCCTAGCTGAAACACACATGGAATCAGATGAATCTTGGGAGATGTGACAGCCTATTCCCTCTCTGACAGCCTCTCTTCCTCCTCCTATCAGCAGTTTGGCTGGCCTGGAAGCTCAGCCCTGGCTCTGCACTACTGCAGCCATGAGATGTGGTGAAAGGCCATTACTGAGCTGTGATCCACTGCCCAGGCTCCAGTGAAATAATGCTGTCACTGGTTGCTCTCCAAAATCCCACAAAACTATGTGTTGGCTGCACATGAAATCTCTGCTCTTGGGTGGCTATAATGTCTCAGATTCACTTCTCCCACAGTCTTATCATTTGCTGGACAGATATGTTCATTATCTTTAATAGCCAACTTACCCCCTTAAGTAGACACCTCAGTGCACTGGGTTTTTGGTTTCTTTTTCCCATTAAAGGAATGTCTAAGGAGTTCTTGCACTATCACTTTCCTTTCGCAGAAAAGGATGAAGTGAAACTCAGCTGTGAAAGTAAGGTACTGACTGCTCGTAACCTGAGCATAACTGATACCACCTTGCAGCTGGTTTTAAACTTTTCAGGCTTGAACACAAGTGCTGTGACTAATATTATAATACATGTAAATTAACATATTGGAGTGACTGAAAACTAACATTTGCAATATGTTTGCCAAAGAAATTGTTACCAACACAGCTTAAAACAACCACTCTAAGCTACTATTGCAGCATAATTTTTATTTTTCAATGCAAATTACTCTGGTCAGATTTAAGATACAGCACCATCTTATGGATATTTCTTTATATATTAATGAGTGCAACTGGTTATTGGCTGGCAAAAATCTTTCTTTGCAAACAAAATGTAGCAGGGCAGATCTATCCATTGCAGCACATTTTGTATATGGGAAAAGCCAGAATGAGCTTTGAAAATAAGAAAGGATATTGTTCTGACACACTCTGGCAAATCTTCCTCTTAGCTACCAAGTCTATCCTCAGGATGCCAAGTATTCCCACTGTTGTAGTATCACAGATTTCAACAAGTACTAAAATTTCATGTAAGAGATACCAAAATACGTGCTGTTAATTTCTTAAACACGTTCATAAAACATACATTTAAATCTCATTTTATTTGTCTTTTGTTTCAGGACCATTTATATGAAGCAGGGTCAAATTTTCAAGATTTTTTTAACCTCAATTTTAAATAATACTGACTATGTCTGTAAGTTTCCTTCCCACAAAAGTTTAAATTCATTCCTATTTAGATGATTCCAGAAACTCCCAAAAAAAACCCCAACAGAACAAAAGCAAACCACATCCAAATAGAGAGAACCAGCAATTCTGTTTTTCAATTTAACAGCCCACTATTTAAGAGATCATTTAATTAAAGGAGGTGTGAATGTTCACTGTCATTTATTGCATTCTTAGTCATAAATGTCAAATAGAATCTTTTGTGACAGGAAAAGCCAGACCTTACCTTTTTTTCCCTTTCATCAGCATTGAAAAAAAAAAATCAAACTAATTAAATGTATTTTTGCCATTTGTCACTTAGGAAGAAAAGCATTAGCTGAGTTTATTGCTTTGATTTTAAAGTACTCAATTAAGCATTGAACCATTGAATGCTTCAATTCATCAACAGTGACTGACTACACAAACCCTGATCCTCTCAACTAATTCAGATCTGATTATAGGAAAAGAACATATTATCACTTAAAAAAGAACAACCTACAATAACGGTAGGTTATAATAACCAAAAATAATACCTCACCTCTTTGGGAGCCTGTGTAAGTATCTTTACCATAAATACAGGTTTTAGTCTCATCAAACTTAATAGTCTAGACGTTTTGTAGGAACTTGCTTGACTATTGTTAAGTTTGCAGGTAAAATGAAGTACCTTCCTGAATGGTGGAAAAAATAACTGTAGGATTGAGGGATGGATGGTTATGTGTGTATTGTACACAAACATTTTGAATACCATGACTGTTATCTAAAATACAGTCTAAAATTCTAGGGACTTTGCAACAATATAGTGCATCCAGTGAAATCCTAGGGGCTATGAAACATTAATTGATTTCTAGAATAACTTGTGTCTGGGATTTCATTTCTCAAGGAAGCATAGGTCTCAAAAATCCCATTAGACCATATGTTTGCACTCTTCCTGAAATGTCACCACTGAAGGGTGAAGAAGATTTTCTTTGTCTTAGGTCATTAAGACTATGTTACTGCCTTCTCCCACACTGTCCTATCCCAGGCCTTTTATAGTTTTCTGATTTACAATAAATGTCTTAAACTCCTCTAGAAACCAAGGGACAGCTAGTGCAATATCCTGACAATAGTGTTGAGGCTTCACACTGAAGCAGTATGATCACAACTTCACCTGCATTATCTCTGTAATCAAAAGATCAGGCAGGTCCTGCTGCAGGTCAAAACCTCAGTTGCAAAACACAGTAGCAATGAGTGGCAGGTGAATTTGGCATAATTTCTGCCATTCATTTTGTTAACTTTCCCTTTAACACTAATCTCATGCCATTATTTAGCAACCATTCCCCAAAGGTTGTATTCCAAAGAACTGATTGCAAGATGTAAGACAGCAAAAAGAAATTATATTTGTATTTGTTGTTTGCCTTTGGAATTAGCTTAGCACAAATATTCAAACATTTGTATGAAGAAAGTGTCACCTTCTACTTGTTTATCTATTGTGGGGACAAATATATTTCAATAAACTTGCATTGAAACACGTTTTCATCTAGGACACTACTGTCTTCAAATACTTTTTTTGTGAAAAAAAATGGAATTAAACTAAAAAACAGAATTGTTCTTTTAAATGTACTTAGTAAATGCCCACTTTGCTTAAAATATCCATTAGATTCATGAAAAGTTAAAAAAAAAAATATTAGTATTGACCATGGGGTGTCCTGTGCAGGGCCAGGAGTTGGACTTGATCCTGATGGGTCTCTTCCAACTCAGCATATTCTACAATTCTATAAATATGTTCCTACTTTAGAAGCAAAAGCAAGAATTACTTATCTGGCAAAGGCTTCCACCACTCCTTTCAGCTTACTGCTAGGCAGAAATTTGGTAGTTACAGAAAAATCATGTCAGGGCTTCATTCAAATCAAATCAAAGTCTTACCTGTCTTGATTTTTTAATGGCTTTATGACAGCCTCCCTGACAGAGTCACCAGATGACAGAAGATGATAAGAGGCTGTAGAGCCAATGTGACATTATAAAAAGATGCATACAACCAAAGGCAGCCGTACCAAGCTCAAGTTGTTCTTGAGAGTCCAGGATCCCAAATCATAATATTGCCTTTGAAGTCACCAGATCTGGGCAAAGCCGGACCCACCCTCTCTAACTATGACAAGGCATTAGAGCACAACCACTTCAACTTTCCTCCACAGGCAGAAGGACAGGGGAGTTTGGGAAGGGGGTAGGGGAATATGAAAGCTGATTTCTCAATATACTAACTGCAGGTGATGAATTTAAAGATACCCAGATACTGTTAAGACTGTAGCAAATTACATGAACAATGGAACTTTGTGTTTTAACCAAAGATTTCCTGGATAAAGGTCACCTGTGAGAGGAGTGAACTGAACTGTATTAAAATTGCACTGAAACTGTACTAAAACAACTAGATTGAAATCATATCTTCAGCTAATCCAAGTCATTCTGTTAGAAGACCAAGAGGCTGAGAGCATGAGAAGGCAGAAAATTTTCAAATGGTGACAGAGAAAAAAGTGCCTTGTCATTTCCACTTATGTGATTTAAATTATTGTGCTGGTTCAAAATGAACTTAAAAGAATATTTTATCTACGTCTAGCCACAGAATAGCAATTAAAGAAAAGAAGTGATTAAGAAATGTTTCCAGCTTGCTAGATATTCCCCTTCAGAAAGGCTATAAGAAGGTCTTTTAAAGGATAAATCCAGACACTAACAAGACATCTCTTAACCCTGGATTAAAAATGACTATATTCTAGCATATCCAACTAGCAACTACCTTGGAGTTCAAAGGCAGGGCAGAGTTTAGGAACCTTTGGAAAACAAATGGCGAAAAGTTCACTGAAGAGAAAAAAGGGGCTATTTCTGTCAGCAGTGGACTTTGAATCAAGTCTTAACTTGTCAAGATTTGCATTCAAAACATGGACAATTGGTATGATCAGAAGACTTTTCAAAGAGGCATAATCACAGTGACAAGTTTTTTGCCCTTTCCAGAGCACAGCCCTTGGGTATGCTTGATACAGCTGCCTCTATCTGGAGTCTCTGCAACATTTTTCTGTGCAATAAAGTATGTAAGTTGTTTGCAAGGAATTCTTCTGGGAGATACATCAAATTCAAACTCATACATAGGCATCTGAGCAGATTATGACTGAGTACTCAAAATGCAGATTTCAACCCTGAGAAGAGGGATTATTTTTGTTTTGAGCATATGCTGTGAAAGGTCTGACAATATGTTCAAACACTCCACCACCAAACAGAAAATGACCACATCTATTACTCCACAAGGGTTTGAATCAAGATGGTTTCCTAACATGCAGTGGAAAGATGTGGCCAGAATCACAAGGCTCTCTCGATATAATTTCAAACTCTTGAAGAAATTTCCACACAGTTTCATCACCCTTTTAGAATGGTTTGATCAGTTAGTCTTGCTTTGCCATGTAGGACTATTTTCTTTACATGAATCACTGAGTTAATGACCCCCTGTACCATTTATTTCATTGTCCACAACCTGACAAAACAAACATTGACTCTGACTGTTGTTCTAAACATTAGGGCATGATTGTTTAAAGTTAATCTATTTTCTTTTCCAGAAGGATGATTCTGAACTCATCAGTCAGGGAAGTGCAGAATAGGGCCATGTTAAATGACAGGTCATTTCCATAACAAATGGAATGAAAGATACGAAAAGGACTTTGTCAGTCTACCTGAATTCCAACACCCACCTTAAAGGAGAACAAATTCATTTTAAGTGACTAGACTGAGATTGAATTCCAGTGTTAAGAGGAAACAAGAAATAATTCTCCCAAACAATGCAGGCAGTCACCCATCATGATATTCAGTTATAGGTCCAGTTCCTGGTAAAAGTCCAAACAAACTGCATTTTTAGATAATTTTGATTAATTATGTACACTGCCAGGCACCTGAGCTCACTCAGGAAACAAAATTAACAGGATAATAATACCCTCAAAATATTTTTAAGTAGATGATATGCAAAACTGCAGACTTGCATAGTGAGAGTAGAAAGAACTAGGAAGGCTGAACCTCTTCTGCATCCCTGTTATCCCTCTCCCCTCCTCACCTCTAGTCTTTTCATGATCACAGAGCTGGTCTCACTGGCAATATCACTGCACTGAACCCTACTGGGACTAGGGTGGGGCCACATTTCTAACAGAATGACATGGGTGGCTGCTCAGTTCAGAGTGTTAGGAAAATGGGGCAGCTCCGCCATTGGAAATATTACAGGGCCAGTTATATGTACGCTCATAAAGTCTATCTATTTAGCACAATGTGGTAAGCTGGCTAACCTCTGACAGTGCCAGTTCGGGAAAAGTGTACTTTGAGTGTATCCATTGCCTGTGCAGGAAGACTAAGGGGTCATGTAGCCCACAGAAAGCAGAGCAGGCGGAAGATATCTCCTTCTTATTTAAAAACCCCAAACCAACCCTTTTATAAATAGGGAAGGAATAAATGGTTTTCCATGTTTGCTGCAGACAGGTGAGACTAATATGTTTAAATTGCTCATGGAAATGGTAAAGATTTTAGTGGCTCTGAGCTCATTACTGGCAAGAGGCTGAAAACCCCTGCTCTTGCTCCTGCTCACAGTATCTCTCAGTCATTGCCCCCTCTTGTTTCTGTTGACCTCTTTGCAGGACTGGAACCAAGCTCCAAGGCAATGCTGAAGGGAGAAGAAAAATGAGGTACTTGGTTTCCTCTGCTCAGGCCCAAAAAGTGCCACAAGTTCTCATCAGGATCATGGCTTCAAGTACTTCCTGGAAGGAGGATGGGGCTTGGATGACTTGCCTTCCTGAAAATCCACCCTGTGCTTCTTTCTCCTTGCCCAGGTATCACGTGGAGAAACAGGTCATGACCCCTTTGAATGTGCCTGTTTCCTTCAACATAAAAAGACGGACACTGTGTTGTATTTTTTCAGATGAGCCCATTTTGCACCAGACAGATTCCTCTCAGGGTCTTTCCCTCCTACACAGGGAGAATTCTTAAGGTCCACCCTTGTCTTGACTGAGAAGAACAGCTCCAATAGGAAAGGGAGTGGAGCCAAAGTGGTTTTGTCCTCCTGCATGCCCAGGAATTGAATAAACACAGTGTAGGGTGAGGAGGGACAGAGGTTGGGATCTTTGGAAAATCAGTAACACAGGCTAGGCTGCACGGCACAAGTTTCAAGAATGGGAGGTTTGGGGTAACATCAAGACAAGCTCTCTGAACTGAAAATGTTCAGTGTTGGAACTATTTGCCTAGGCAGATTAAATAATAGAAGGTACTAAGGAAAGGTTAGACAAGCATCAGTCACAAATTACTTTGGTATAGCTGATCTTATTTTGGAGCAGAAATGCAATCCAAACAACTTCTTAAATTCCTTTCCAAGCCTACTTTCTATTATTGTTTTTAGAACTGAATAACCCTTAAACAAGCACATTCTTCTGGAGATTCCAGAGGATTCCATGGAACTCACTAGTTGCATCTAGTGATATGTGGCATCACATGTGCAGCATGTCCTATAAAGGATAGCACATTCCACTGGGTTGCTGGAAAGACCCATCCACTCACAACAGTGAGTCCTGTGTCATCTGGCTTGCTAAGAAACCAGGTATTTTAGAAAGTACCAGTCCCTGGTAATGATACCTGTGTGTTAATGATAACAGCCACATGAAAGGATTAATGTATTATGGCTGCACCATAATGGCTCTGAACATTCCTTGATGTTGCCAGTTCGGGACAATTGACTCTGTGGTGTACATGTTCCTAACATCCCTGCCAATAAAGGCAGGTTGTGAGGTGGAGAGATTTCTTGTGGATGGAAGCATTCCTCAAAAAAATGAATATGGGTATTTCTTTAGGATTTTAAAGAAGATATTTGTGTAATTTTTCAACCCCACATGTAAAAATCAAACTGCCTTAAGTATTTGAGCCTAAGGTGTAAAGAACACTACCTTTCAGACACAAGGCTACCCTGAAACAAATGAATTCAAAAATCTCCATTTTATAAAATAATTTTTAGTCCTAAGTCATGATGTGACACAAATTTTAACATGTCCTCTTAGTGATAACCTACTCTTTACATAGCTGCTGCACAGCTTGTGAGTAATGAAGTGCCACCAAAATGTCAGAGCAGGGCATATGACTAGCATTTTCTCATATATTTCTGTACATTTACATACATATGCACGAACTGAACATGAGCTACAAAACTGGGACCTAAGTGTGGAAACACTTGGATGTAGCCTAGGTTTTTCTCTTTATATGTATCAGTTCCTGCCATCAATTATGCTGGTCAACTGCCCCTTAGGACTCAGCTGTGGAGTTTTGGGGCAGATAGTACAAAAAGAATCTTCACATGAAGGGGGGGTTGGTCACTGGAATGGGTTCCCCAGGGAAGTGGTCACAGCGCCAAGCCTGAGAGAGTTCAGGAAGCCTTTGGACAACACTCTCAGGCACATGGTATGACTATTGGGGGTGGTGTTGTGCAGGTCCAGGAGTTGGATGATCCTTGTGGGTCCCCTCCAACTCAGCATATTCAGTGATTTCGTGGTTCTGTGAACTGAGGAGACAATGGGAATTTCTCTTAAGGGCTACGAAAGCTAGATAGGAATCAAGCACATGGATGCTCTTTGACCCTTCCTATGCTCTTGTCTGAGACTTATCTAACTCATGAACACCAGCATCAATTTCTGACATGCCAAAAAGAACTATCAGGGCATAAAAGCCATTTTGTTTAATGATTACTCAGAAGGAGCCAGATCAAATGGAATAGTTTGGGAGGAATGCTGTCCCAAACTTTGCAATTCTGGTATACATCAGTGGAGCAAAGGTGTTTAAGTAGGAGAAGAATATATTACACATTGTCTGCAAAAGCAAGTTGCAATGAACAAGAAAGACTTTGAAGCAGAGTAACAGTGTGATGGTGGCTGCAAGAGCACAACCTCTCCATCCTCTAAGTCTGTGAATGCTCTGCAACTTGCTTGTCTGGTTGAGAGGACCAAAGAAATAAATCCCATCTTTTCAAGAAGAGAGAAAGACAGAAAGAAGCTCTCTGAATATTTATGCAGAGTCCCACAACCTGCATAGTGAGACCCACTACAAAGTAAAACGGTGGCAAGCCTGGCAAGATTTTCAAGGAAAGCTCTATTTTGTCAGCACAAGCTGAAGAGCTCTGTTCATTGCAAGTCAGTTATTACACCTACCCATTTTATGTATGGTCAGCACCACAATGTCTAGTGATTTCTTTCTACAAATTTCCATCTAAATACTTGAAATTGCACAGAACACCTGAAATTAATAGGCATCATCTGACATGCCTCTGAGAGAAATGCATTCCTGAAATAAAATGAATTTATATTACATTCCAGAAATGAAACCAGCAGAAATTTTAGCCAGCTCCTGCAAGCTCTTCACAAAGGATTAAATTAATCTTTTATGAAAAAGCTGGAGGACTGGAACATGTATCAGCTATACACAAACTTTTCATACCATAGAAGTAAGCACTACAGTGGTAGTAGTACACAAATGCTGATAAATTTATTTTTCTGATGATCTTTTGTACACAGATCAGAAAAGAATGTAAGCTCTTTTGAAATTTCAAACTTATATTCTTCCAAGCAGATTGTAAATCCACATTAATGCCCCTGGAGCATCATCATTAGGTGCTTTTGCCTAGGCAAAAGATCAAACTTACAAGTGTAAAACAGTGTCAACAAATGCCTTCAGAAGCGATACACAAGAACACAAAACAATACATGCTCAACTTAATGACTTTATTATTATAAAAAAAATAAATCCCCTAAGTACCATATAAATATGTTTTCTACTTTACATTTAGGTTTTGTACTTTGGAGGAAGTTTTCTGTCATACTTTCCAGTTTTTCTCCATGAGTTCATGGTATACAAAGGAGGTCACAGTGGGTAAGAGAAAGGGTGAAGCAGTACTTCACCCACCACTAAGTGCTGCCTGGTGCGGTATATTCTCATAAAAAAACAATTACAAAGAACCCTAGAAGCATCACCATCGTGTCTGACTTTGGCTATGACCTGCTTACAAATAACATAAGGTGAGATTCATGCTTAATAACATGGTGTAGTAGTTTAAAACATTAGAGAAAAAACAGTACAAGATGTCTAAAATTATAGCACTATGCATGAAGCTAAAACTCATTACTGAGCCTCAAAATAATAATGAATTTTATAACCAAAAGACAGTTACAGGTGAATTACAAGGCACTGATTCTCTACTAGGAAATCTTTACTCAGTATAAATACATTCTTATATGCTTTAATTTTAGCCACATATTTTTGAAAATGAAGGATTTGAAAACATAGCTATAATTTTTATATCTTGGGGGAAAAAATCTTAAATCAGTTCAAAACTGATTTTTTCCCCACTAGCTATTTTATTGCTTCTTTTATCTCCTAAATAGCAAACCTTAACAATAATATCCTCATTTCATTGCCATATAAAAAAGAACAATCCAGTTCTTAATACCATTTTATTTAATATATTCTACAAAGTAAATAAGGCAGAATATAATAGCTAGGCAGAAAAAAATGCAGTTGAATGAGTTCAACTGTATATAAATCTGTACTGAGGTTGGAAAAATTGAAGAGTAAATACAAATAAAATGGTTTTAGTTAAATTTTCCTTCTGGGAACTAATAATTGACTTTTCATTGTTGTGTTTGGATTTTTTAAGCTTATAAGTATTTGAATATAAATGTTACACATTGACATTGACATTGACATTTATGCACTTAACTGGCTGAGCGTTTGAACACAAGCATCTGAGGATTTCAGGGACAAGTTCTGACTGATTCCTATAAGACTGGTACCACCATTGTTTGATGGTAGCATTATCAGTGAAGTACAAAAAGGGCTCCGGAAAGGTAGTTTTTGTGCTCTGCAGAAACTCTAAAATATATATTTGGAAAATATACTCTATATTTAAATGCATCAGATGAAAAGTAGCACCAAGAATCAACATGAGATTAGAAGCAAAAATGCAAATAATATTAGACAAGAGTAGCTTTACATAATAGAAATATGCAAGAACAAATAAAGGGTTGTGATCCAAGTAGCTGCAGAAGGTAAGAGTGTTCATCCTAAGCTGTTAGATATGCTGATAGATATTGTCAATTCATTTTACCAATGTACCCAGTTCCAAGCTGAGAACATTCTATTTTGAGCCTGGTCTGATGGAAAACAAAATCTAAATTGTTTCTAAAATTCATCTTTTTCCCCAAATAAGGAGATAAGGCGGAAAAAGCTGAGGCCTGAAAGCAATGCATGAGACTTTTGCTGACTTGCTAGAGGTCCTTTGCATGCAGCTCTAGGTAAGACATTGACATTTTAAGTAGTGGAAGAAAGCAAATAGCACTCCTATCTTCAGTAAAGACTAGAAGAAAAGAATAAAGAATAAAAGAACTGCAAATCAGTCAGGCTCACTTTGACTCCTGGGAAAATGAGCAAATAACTCTGGAAACTGTTTCCAAACATATTCAGTTTTCTACTAATGGGATAGCCATCATGGGTCTATGGGGGAGAAATTATGCTTGAGCAACCTGATAGGCTTCCATGACTGAGCAACTCACTTGGTGAATGAGCAGAGAGCAGTGGACATTGTTTATCTTGACTTCAACCAGGCTTTCAACACTGCCTCTCTCCCACAGCACTCTCATAAACTGATGAAGTGCAGGCTGGCTGGGCAGGAACACTAAGCTGCCTGGCCTAAAGGCTTAGGTAGGTGATCACTGACACAAACATCACCTGAAAGCCCATCAGTAGTGCTGTATCCAGGGATTGATTGCATGATTAATGCCATTTAATGTCTCCGTTAATGACCTGGATGATGGGACAGAGTACATGCCCTCACAGTTTGCAGACACCATGAACTTGGGAGGAGTAGTTGATACACCATGACTGAGTGACTGTTCAGGTTGTGTGACTCAAGAAGCTGGAGAAAATGGCAAACAGGAATCTCAAGAAACCCAACAAATGGAATTGTGAAGTCCTGCACCTAAAGGGTGAAAACCTCCATGCATCAGTTCAGGCTGGGGCCTAGGTTTTGAAAGCAGCTTTTCAGAAAGATTTAAATTTCAGTGGACACTATGCTGAACATGAGCCAGAACATGAACCCTTGCAGCAAGGAAGGCCAACAGCATCCTGGGCTGCATTAGAATGAGTGCCACCAGCAGATCAAGGGTATGATCTTTCTCCCCTCCTCAGCACTGAAGAGGCCATATCCAGAGTGCTGGGCTCCATGATGCAAGAGGAGCGTGGACATGCAGAAGCAAGAAAAAGGTCAGGAAGGTGATCAATGGTTTGGACCATGTAAGCTATGTGGGGAGGCTGAGAAAGCTGAGATGGTTCAAGCTGGAAAAGAGGAGACTCAGAGGGATCTTATCAATTTAGAAATACCTGATGGAGTGGAATAAAGAACATAGAGCCAGACACTTCTCAGTGATGACCTGGGATAGATAAGAAGTAATGGGCACAAAATGAAATACAGGAAATTAATTCTGTTTAGACAAAGGACAACACTTTTTTTTTTTTTTTTTTTTTTTTTTTTTTTTTTTTTTTTTTTTTTTTTTTTTTTCTTGTGAAAGTGGTCAAACATGGGCATAAATTGCCCAGGGAGATTGTGGAGTCTCCATCCTTGCAGGTGTTCAAAACCTGATTGGACTCAGCCCTTGGCAATATGGTCAAGGTGACCCTGCTCCACTAGTTGGACTAGATGAGCTCAGAAAGCTCCTGTCCATCTTAACAGTGCTGATTCTAATATAAAGTGTGAAAAAAAAAATAAGAGAGACATCTCCTCTCCATAAAGATTCAGGCAGCTAGTGGAGCAATCATAATCTTTTCTAAAAAGAAGAGTCATGTAATCTAATGAATAACATGATCATCCAGGCCTTAATGCAGCAGTAGTTCAGAGATGACACTGCTGGATTGAGCCATTACATTTAAAATTGTTTGGGACCTGACTGCTTTAAAGTTTTATAGAATTCACATCCCAATCTGTGCTTTGCATATCTTTAGTGGCCAGATTTTTTTAGTGTTACTTTATTTTTATTTGCTATTAGAATGAGGACAAGTTTTTGCAAAAGGCATCCACAAATCTGAGTGGAAATTGTATTTCTCTTAATGAAAGTCATTTACAATAACCATATTTTTTATGGAACTACCCCTTATCTACTACAGGAGTAGCACTACTTACCATTGAGACAGAAGCACTGGCACATGATTGGTGATGGTGGTTCCACAAAAACTGGCTCTAGCAATTATTGCACCAAGGAAATTTGACCAGAGATGTCCAATAGGTTGACATTTAGGCTTTTCCCCGACTACCTTTCTGCATTTCACATATTTTGCCTGCTCTTGTTAGGCAATGTTAAGGACACAAACCACGTATAAAAATAGTCCACCTCTTTCAGTACGACTGCTACACTTTGCACCCAAAGTGTGAAGAAAGCCAGTGTGTTTGTTAGCACGACTCTCCCTCAGCATTCCTCTCATTCCCCTGGTACAGATCCAGAGGCAGAAGAACTCAAGACTCTTAATGCCTAATGCTGCCATCTAGCTAATAGTTGTTCCCCACAGCAGGAGGAATTCCTTCTGAGAGCTGGTTCACTAGGCAGGTAACTGACAACTTTTAAAGATCCTTTCCTAAATTTGCAGTACCGGGCACTTCAAAACATTGATAACAGACTAGAGTCCTTCACCACTCTAAACCCAGCTCAGTTCATACAGTGATAATTGGGTTGGCTGCTTGTATTTGTTGAGTTTTCATACAGGGCTTTGAAAACTTGCCACGGCTAATGAGCAGGGCCTGGAGCAGTGTGGACACAGCCTCAGCTGCCATTGTTTTAGACCTGCATACAGAGCCATGGCCTTTCTGTGCGCCAGTCCATCCCTCCAGCCTTTGTCCTCCTAGCCTAGCCCCTGACTCTTCCTTATTCAGTAGTTCCCTTGTCCTCCTTGGTACCAGCACCATCACCTGTGGGTATGTAGAGAGTGAGAGAAGAACTTGTTGATCCACACGAAATCTGAGGTCCCTTTGCTCCCCTGGGCTGCCCTCCCAGGAGGCCCTGATTAGACTCCAGAAATTTGGCTCTCACATGGTAAAGCCTTTTTTGTTTAATTTTAGTGAGTGCTAGCAGTAGGTTTTTGTATGGTTCTCACAGCCTTAACTGTGATAACAACCATTGAGACTATGCACCTATCTGGATCATCAGATAGTCTAGAAAAACGATTTCAGAGAGATGTGAACTACTTATTTGTGGCTGCAAGCTCTCAACGGAAGTAACCTGCGAGAACAATGTACACTTCAGCATTAGCCCACCCACCACCTCAGAAATGCACGGCTTCGGTGGCTTGCTTTTCTGCATTTGAGATGCCTCCCATTGCCCCACCGACACTTGGCAGAGGTTGCCAGAGAGGCTGGGGGCCAGCTGCGAGCACAACCCCCGCCCTGCCCTTCCAGCAGGGAGTCCGGCCGTGTGTCCGAGCCGGCCGGCGAGCGGCGGGCGCGCTTCCCACGCTGTCCGGGACGCGGGGCAAGGAGCACCGCACCGGCCGCTGCCAGGGCCGGCAGGGTCCGAGCGGAGCCGCGCTGCTGAGGGCTCCCTGGCCAGCGGCTGTCGCTGTCGTTGGGTGCAGGGCAGCCGAACCGAGCCGTGCGCTGCTGGCAGGTGCGGTGTTACAGCAGCCCCAGCGCAGCCCCCCCGACCCCGTCCCGGACACTCGCGGGCCGCGGCGCTCGCCGGGGCGGTCGGAGATGTTAGCCCGGCCCCGGTCCCGCCTCTACCTCCGCCGGGAACCGCTCGGAGCAATTCCCACGGCAACCCAGGCTCGACCCTCTTCCCAAACTCCGCCTCTGCTCCCCGCCCCGCCGCTCCCGCCCGTCGGCCGCCACCGGTCGGAAACAGTCCGTGTGTAAACTCGACGTGTCCGGAAAGGTGCGCGCCTCTCCCCGCCTCGCTCCGTGCCCGGCCGCGGGGCGCATCCGCCGAGAGCGATGCTGGACCCTTCCTCCAGCGAGGAGGAGTCCGATGAGCTGCTGGAAGAGGAGCGGCGGGACGTGCTGGTGGCGGCGGGCGGCGGCTCGCCGCGCTCGCTGCCGCCGCCGCCCCGGGACTCGCGGGGCAGGGAGGCCGGGGCGGCACGGGCAGCCAGCCCCAGCCCTTCGGTGCTGAGCGAGGGCCGGGAGGAGCAGGAGCGCCTGCAGCGAGAGGAGCGGGAGAAGCGGCTCCGGCTGCAGCTCTACGTGTTCATCGCGAGGTGCATCGCGCACCCCTTCAACGCCAAGCAGCCCACGGACATGGCCCGCCGGCAGCAGAAGGTACCGGCCGTGCACTGCCCTGCCCTGCCCGGCTTTGCCCTGCCCGCCAGGCCTTGCCTCTCCTCTCCATCACCCACCTTTGACTGCTCGCTGCCTGCCCCTGCCATCTACCCACCTGCCTGCCCCTTTCTTACCTACCCGCTGTTGATTTGCCTCTCTGCACGCTCCTCTAGATACCCCTCGGTCTGCATCCCTGCCCGTTCCTCGCCTCTCCTGCTGCTCCCCAGGCCTGCAGCTCCCCGGGCACCCCAAGGGCACTCCCGGCACAGGGCACCTTGGGCCCACGTGGTGCGGTTTGCTGGCAGCAGCCTTGTCCCGGGGCTCGGGGAAGCCCCCTGACCCCTCGTCACCCTCCGTGCTGCTCCCCGACATGGTCTCCCACTCAGAGCCGACGCGGTGACATACATCGTTGCTTCTAGTTACGCAACATCGGGATTCGGGAAGTTTGGAATGTTGGCGACTTGAAGGTTGTCGAGAGGAGAGAAATGGGTTATAATGCTGGAAGTGCACATGGTGGTGCCTCCTGCAACAGGACTCCACAGCTCCAAGCTTACTGCAAAGTTTGCTTAACTGGGAGTGCTGGCACTCACTTGGGTAGTTGCTGAGTCTCATTTCAACTTCTTGCAAGTGTTTATGTGTAGCGATCTCCCCAAGGCCAGCTTCCCTGCAAAATGCATCAGCAGAGGTTTGTGATGAAGCCTCTGCCACAGTCCTGACTCTTCCTCCCCAAGTGTGTCACCACAGCAGGGCCGCGTGCTGCTCCAGGCAGAGGCTGGGCTGGAGCACTTCACCTGGGCTCCCCATCTACAGGAGCTGTCTTGGAGCTTGTTTCTCCTCTGAGGCACAAGCTCGTGGGCCAGGGTAGAAATTAAGTTTCTTCTGCATGTGCACACAGACATCTTTCAGTCAAATGTAGCCAACTTTTTCCCTGTGGCAGGCAGAGTAAGGTCTGTGGTGCAATGTAGCTCTCTAAAACAGCTGGCTGACTTTTTGTCACCGTTTTCGGTTGAGTTTCTTAGACTGTAGTTTTAGCCTTGATACTGTTCTGTGTTCACAAATGACCTTTACAATTCAGGCAGACTCCTGGATGTAGTGATGCAAACGACATTCAGTTCTGCTACACCACAGGACTATTATTAGTCATTGCAACATACGGAGGTAGGAAAGTGTATCCGTACTGTATCATGTAGTTTAAAGGCAATATAGGACAATCTGTTGCTGGAAGGTTGAATGATCTGCTTTTGTTTGCTGAGCAAAGTACATAGCTGAAATTACAGCCAGGTTTGGAGTTTCTTTTATCTGTTCTTTTTGCCTACAACACTTTTCAACAGATTGTGAATTTCCAGAGTTGTTTTGGCTTTTGTTTCCCCTTGCAACTTCTTTGTGTTAGAGAAAGATAATGAAACTTACGTTATTGTTAATTTCACTGAAATAAAACCAAATAAGTCCTGCAACTGTTTCTCACACAAAAGTGAACTGAACTTGATGAGTAGTTTATCCAAAGGAGCATGCAGCATCTTAGCAGTTCAGAGAAGACTGGCTGGAAGGACAGTCCCTGAAATCAAAATAGTGCACTGGGAAAGGAAAAGGTGGGGAATAAAGTGCAGGTGAAACAAAGAGATGAGGAGTAATGAGAAAAAATTACAAAATGGCAGCAATGTTCAAGGGTATGTGGAAGTTACACAGGATCTCGGGAGGAAATAATCCATTCTCTGTGAAATGAACAACAGAGGGGAACATTTCTGGCTTATTAGCATAGCTAAGATAGGTGTGTCTTGGGGGCTGAACATCTCCCTCAAACTTAGCAGTGAAGTGGAATTGGGAAAGCTAAATTTACCATGATAACATGGTAAATTGAATTCACCCTTTAAAAGGCGAATTGATTCTGGTTTTTGTCTTCTCTATATCCCTATATTCAGTTGTCATGCTGGGAGTAGATCCTTGCTCTTTTTTTCTTAGCCACAACTCCTGTTGAAGTCAGTTGAAGGACTACCAGAGCCTCGAGTGTGTTAATGAACTTCATATGCTCCTCTGCTTTGCTTTCCTCACACATCCCCCTGGGGATGTGCACCCTTCCTTCTCTGCCTGGAGGGGGACCAGAGGGTGAAGGTGCAGGACTTATCCCTCTTGAGCACCAAGCTTCAGTTGCAGTGTATTGGTTGGGTCGTCAGTAATGATGAAGGTGCCCAAGACTCACCAGAATGGAACAAATACATTTTGCTTCTTAGGGGAAAGGTGAGAGAAAAGTGGATGTTGGTCCTGCTCTAATGGGGGCTGTTGGATCAGTTTGCTCATCAGCAGAGGAGGGATAAATGACTTCCTTTCCCATGTGCCATTTGCCTCTCCACCCTCACAGTCTGTGGTTTGCCAGGGAATTGTTTCATCCTTGAGGAAGCAGGGAGCAGAAGATCCTCAAGCATTGTCATTTGCAGTCTGCAGGCTGATGTGCAGGACCACGCTCCCTCCTTCCCTCCCACCTCCTTGGTGCTGGACAGAGAGGCTGCTTGATCCACTGCACGTGTGGAGCCCTGGAGCTGCCAGGGCCTGAACCTGCCCATCTGCCCACTGCAGTCACTGCCCATGGATGGGGCATCTGGGAGCCACTGGGGCTCTGGCCTGGTGGGGGGACCTGGCTTCACTCCAGGCTGCTCAGGCCCCACACCCATGGCAGGGAGGTGCCACCCTGAGGTGTCAGGGCAGAACGGTGCAGCAGTGAGTGCTGGGGGCTTGTCCCCTGCCCTGCTCAGCAAGTTCTGCCCAGTGCTAGAAGGAGAAGGATGAGGTTTGGCTTCACCTGACTCACAGCTCTCCCTGTAGAATGGGAGATGCTGCAATCCCGAGCACAGCCCAGGCAGGTGACCATGGCTTTGCAGGTGAGGCAGTGAAGCTGTTGCCCTGCAGAGTTGTTTCCTGGCTGGGTTACCTGATGACAGCC
This sequence comes from Cettia cetti, assembly GCA_013401135.1. Classification (NCBI taxonomy): domain Eukaryota; kingdom Metazoa; phylum Chordata; class Aves; order Passeriformes; family Sylviidae; genus Cettia; species Cettia cetti. Next base: position 25,765 of record VZUI01044211.1, read on the forward strand.
AGCCCATCCCCACCACCAGCTGAGATGGGCTATGTTGCAGTCAGCCCCTGCCAGGCTCCCAGAGCCCGGGCAGCTTCTAATAGCTTCACCTTCTTTGCAATTTTCTCAGATAAGAAAGCATTGATTTTGTTGTGGCTGCAGCACTGAAGTTCTTGCCTGGGCTGTAGATCCCTGTGGTACCTCCCCTGAGGTGTGTAATCCTCCCTCCTTGATCCTGCAGTGCTGCTGTGTCAGAGCAGGCTGGTGCCCCGGGGGCCGCTTGTTGCAGTGCTGTGAATGCACAGACACAGCGGGCACCAGTTGTGTAGCTGCACACGCAGGTGTAGTGCCTCAGAGCTGCAAAATGCAGCCTGGTGTTCTGCAGCACCCATGAACCACCCCACAGCAAAGGGAACTGTGTAGTTAAGGTGCTGTTGCACCACAAAGGTAATTACCTGCTGTTAGATAAATTAGAATGTATATGAGAGCAAAGAGAGCAGTGGAAAATTGTGAATGGATGGTGTAGCTGGGTATTTACTGCATGTCGGCATGACAGCACTGCTTTTTTACACTGGCAGCAAAATCTGTTTCAGAATTCCAGGTGAATTTAAGCAGATGTCATTCAGAACATTTTTCTAATCCTAACACCCCAGAAATTTCAGCAACAGTGGAAAAACTTTTTTAAGATCAGTGTGTTCAGGTCTACAGCTCTGCTTTGAGTTTATTTTGATGTTTATGGGTAAGGCTCCACTTGAGTACTACACATCTGTGATGTCTGCCTGTAAATTCTTTTATTTACATCTTGCTAGCAGTATTTCCTAAGGGAAAAGAAAAAAAAGGCTTATTAGATACCTGCCTGTGCTGTCTTACTTCCCACTTAGGTTTCTTTTTTAAGCCACCACTGAATTCCAGGCACATTTGAGATGCAGATAGTGGTCTGCAAGATACTCATCCTTGTAAAGCTTGGTGAAAATGGGGAGCTTTCATTTTTATCTTCTACCCCAGATGGGAGGAAGGTGCAGTGTGTGGACAGCCCTTACTAGATACTGGGAAATCAGAGCAAGAGACCTACTGAATGTGGAGGAAAAACTCCCATCAGAGCTTACAGTACTGCTGGACATGGAAGGCTCCAGCCTCATGATGCAGCTCAGGAGGAAAGTGGCTTTGCCAGCTCCATGGCTCTCAGAACAATGTGTTTTATTACTGCAGATGGCACTGAGCTTGGTAATTGCTTGCCCAGGATGTGTGTGGTCTTTTCTCTAGCTCATGCTGATTTGTTGGAAGTAAAGTTGAGATGACCAGCTGTGCTTGGTGCCTCTTCCCACTTGATCCCATCTGTCTGAAGCCTTTAGGGAGAGAGCTCAGCTGGCAGCCTAGGGATGTTGGACAAGGTGTGTGTCTGTCGTGGTGCAAACCAAGCATCCTTGGATGTGGGTTGTACCTCTTGCTAAATAACTCTGCAGCATGGCAGTCAAAAGGCATAGCACAGCCCTGGAATCAGTGGTTGGTCCTTCAAAATAGCATAAACAGAAAACACTTGTTGGGAAAGGGGCAGCAGAAAAAACTTTTTAGGAGATAAAATGTGGAGAGCACATTAGGTCAGACACTGTTGCAGTCGTGGTTGCCATTGCCTGTTTTCCTTCCTGCAGAACGAGAGAGTAGGCAGGCAGGAGAGTAAATCAGTTCCCAGTGGGATAAATGTGGGATGAAAAAGGTTCCAGATATGTTGCAGATTACCAGGGCTGCTCCTGGGAGAAGCAGCTCATGATTTGGGTCCCTGTGTAAGCCTGTGGGATGACGTCAGGTGCATTAGCAAAATTCTCAGTCAAATTCAGCAAAGCGCTTAAGCTTGTGCTTTGCTGAATGGTGATTGATTTAAGCACAGTGCTTAATGCAGAACAGGTGTGAGGGGTCAGAATCTTAAACTGATTACAGTGCATCTTAAAATATGGAATTTCTGCCATTTCAGCAGGCACACATGCTACAACAGTTAGGACGCACTAAAGCTAGTGCAGCCTTCCAAATAACCACATACTTCCTCCTTATCATGGGTTGGATTATTACTCTCATGCTATACTTGCACAAGTTCTCTCATAAAACCACCAACACACTGTTCTTTGGGACAGACCCTGAACTCAGATGATGTTGGGACTTGTTTTAGCAGCTTTCTGTTAGAGGAATTTGTTTTTGTGGTCAGATTCTGCTCTGCTGGTCCCAAGAAGCCCTTGGAGATTTTTGGTTTTCTCAGCTTTGCAGGGCAGGAGAGGTAAAGACAATGCCGTGCTTGTTTTCTGTCTGTCCCTCAGTTGCTGTCTAGAGCTGTTTAAGAAGTAGATGCAAGGTCCAGGCAGGTCTCAAGCATGAGTTGGACCTCATGCACAGTTCTATAGCTGCAGCAAAGCTTGCAGGATAATTATTAATGCTATGACTACACAAACCTGGAAGAGTAGTTAGAGGCTGGCTTCACCACTTAGATGGCTTAATGTGGGCACAGGCCACTGCTACCATCAAATGAGAGCTGTGTGTGGCTGGGCTCTTGGCTGGGGCTGTCCCCAGCTCGGTGCCAACCCTGAAGTGAAGGGGAGCCTGCTTGCAGAGCATCACCATGGAGAGGAAGGTCTGGCACATCTGAGATGCTGTGCTGCTTAGCAGTGTGGAGTGCTGAATGTGATTACTGTGCTCAGATTGTCTGGAATCTGCAGAAAATGGTTGTTTTCAGTTAAAATACTTATCATTTATTTTGACAGCGCCTTATCTTAATTTAATTCTAGGAGATATTAAATATTTGTCATACTTTGGCTATTTATATACTTGCAGTTTATTGGATTCTGAAGTGGGTAATTAAATAGGCTGTGAGCTTGGTCTTTGGCTGTTGTAAAACTTTGCAGTTCCTGATCCATAGCCTGACATTTCAATTATTGTGGGTGGCACCTCTTGCGCCAGAGATGTTATGAACTAAGAGTGGAGAAGACTTATCAGATCATGCAGCTCCAAGCCCTGCTACAGCACATCGTTTCAAAAGGTGTAATTTATGGCCTTGCTTTGCATAGTCTAGACACTCTCCCTGAAGCACTTTGCCTCTTGCACAACTTGTAATTCCTTCTGCTGAATGGTGAGTCACTTGTTCTCCATTTACCTATGTGGAAAGTGGTCGGCAAGTCATTTCCCTATGCAGTTTTTTGTTAGCTGGAGAAATACTTAATTTGTTTTTAGCTTATTTAGCAGTAGCAGCCAAGCCATCACAACTGTGCTACTAGCAGTGTATCTATACAAACCCCAGAGCTACTGCTAGTGCCATAGTCCAGAGTGGTACAAGGCAAAAATCCTATTTGTATTTCATTATGTAAACTTGATCAGTATGTTAAGACCAATCAATACAGTATGATCAATAAAGCTCTTGCTTGGAGTGTGTTGATGTGAATCCAGCTAGTGGCTTCAGCAGCACCAGGGTTTCACCCACAAAATGATCTCTAGAAATCACATATTTTTGTTTGTCTTTGAGAATTGAGACTAATTAAAACAGTAGAGTTCCCTTAAAACAGCAGAGTTCCCTTAAAACAGCAGACAAAGGGACTTTCCCTGGTGGTGAGCAGCTCTTCTCCATTTGCCACCCGGGTGGATGGGATTTGATGGATGGCCCCTCAAAGGTCTTCCCTTCCTGGAAACAGAACAGGGTGAGGTCCAAGGGAAGGTGCCACCTCCCTGCCCAGCTCTTTAGAGCATGGTGCAGGATGGAAGGCCAATCAGAATTGTCTCCTCATCTTGGATGCTCTTTATGTAAGTGGCACCACCAGCTCCCAGTGGGTCGGAATTGGCCACCCTTCTTGAAGGGCATGCTCCAAGATCCAGCAATAGTATCCAGCTGCCTCTTCATCAGGGTGGGAGAGAGGAGGTAGGAGAGATGGAAGGTTCCTGGGGAGTTCCCCTGTGTAATTGCCTTGTAGGTACTGACAAAAATACACAGAGCATCCTAGCCTGGTACTTGCTTAGGAAGAAGTTATTTGTGGGTACAGGATGTTTGGGTTGCTTCAACCAGGTTTTCCTCTGAATTGTGTGAGCTTCATTCTTAAAAGAGGACATAAAGTGCAGTTGCTGAGTGTTTGATGTTAACCTTTTGAAATTGTTGTTTGAAAAGGTGCTTTTAGTGATAATATTTGGTATTGTTTGTCTGTGATTCAGGCTGATAAAGTCAGACATTTTCTAGAATTTAAACACCTGAGTCAAAGTGTCATGCAAATATTTATTCAGCTTGGGGTAAGTGATGCTGTGTTTGTAGTTGTCATAGTTCAAAACCTGTCTGTCTACTTCACAGTAAGGTTGGGAGCTAGGACTTTTAGTAGTGTCAGGTATATAGTGACCCTCATGGGCGTCTCCCTATACCTAAATGTTAATATTTGATGAAGAAACTTAACGAAATCTAGATTTAGTCATGTTTTTCCGGGCCAGAAGGGTGGACTTTTTTAGTGACGGTGCTGTGGTGTTTATCTTTGGGGATTGGCAATGCAATGTGCAGATCTTGAAAGAACCCCATTGACTTTGGTAGGAGTTTGGGCTGATGCCACAATGTATTTGTGTAATACTCTGACAAACAGGGCCGATGGTCCAGTACTGGCCTTCTGTGATCTCCTGTTCTAAATTAGGGTGACATTCACACAAGGACAGGGTGCTTTTAGACTTTCTAAAATGAAGAGTCTTCAAATCTAGCTTTGTCTGTAAATCCTCTGTAGACCACCTTCTGCTCCCTTTTTGGGGTGGGACTTAGATCCACACTTGATTATTTGGGATTAGCGTTTATGGACTGCATCTCATCCTGTACAAGCATGGAGCAGAGTGTCCCTGCAAGTCTATCACTCACTGTATGTTTTCAGCCAGGTGAAGAATTTAGGGGGAAAAAAAAAACAGTAAACTTTTTGGAAGTGGAAAAGAAGTACTTGTTTAGGGAGTTGTCCTTGCTTGATGCACTTCTGCAGGAGAAAGAGGTCTTGTATCCTGAGCAGCTGCAGCACAGTGGTGTGCACAGACTCAGTTCAGTCTCTTGGAGCAGGGATAAAAGGGAGTGGTTTGGCTCCCAATTGCCTGTCTGTCACAGGTGAGGACAGTAGTAAGGAGGAAAGGCTGTTTTCCAGGCACCCAGGTTGAGTAGCTACTGATAGAAGAAGCTATTTGTTAATAATTGTCTTGTTGAAACAATCTCACAGGTTACCTTGTGAAGAGCAGTGTCAGCTCTAGCATTTGAATTTGATTTCTAGTATTTCCATTTGATCCTGAGAACTCATTGAGCTGAAGAGGATGGCTGTGGGAGTTTGCAGATTCTGTAAGTTTGTAGCAGCCACTGATATCTGTTAGTTGCAGTGTGTGCTTTCAATCGATGAGGTTTGTGGAGCTAGCTGACTCCTGTAGGATGCCATCCATTCTCCCTTTCCTGGGGAATTTGTTAAGTTACCAAGGCACATGATAGTAAGATGGAGTTGCTCTGAGGTACAGAAGGCTTCAATCCTGTTCAAGGATTTTACTGCTTTAAGCACCCCAACATGGGACCACAACCCACAAGTTTTTCCCCCCTCCACATTGCAGAGGAGCAGCCCATGCTTTCCTTGGAGCCTCCCCTCAGGTGTCCCTGTCCCTGTCTGATGAGTGTGGGCTGGGAAGGAAGGAGCATTCAGCTGTTGTGTTTTAGGCACGGAAAATACTGGATGATTTGGGAACAATAAGTTGTAGCCATTCAGAAGTTCTGTTGGACTGCTGCTGATGCTGCCAGGGACTGTAGTTTTTGCAGGGAGGCAGTTTCACTTTGCCTGATGTGCTGTTGCAGGGCATCAGCTCCTCCCACTCCTCGGCAGCAGAGGATTTAGGCAGCTAGAAGGTGATGTGGGTATCACATAAGCAGAACATCAAGCAAAAGGCAGTTTTCTTCTAACATGCCAAATACCTTTTCCTAATTCAGCAAGAGGGCACAGATGCTTTGCATGTTGCATGTGACGGGTTTGCTTTTATTGCCTCCACCACTAGACTTCCTTCCTTCCTAGCAGTCTGCTCCCATTCTTCTTGCAACCAGAGATGACAGACTCATCTCTGCCTCAGGAGGAAGCTATGGGCTGACAGAGCAGGAGCCAGCTGCCTTGCTGCCTGCATGGTGACAGTGCAAGGAGGAGGGAAGGCCACAGCCAGCACTTCTGCAGCCACGGGCGAGGCTGCACCTGAGAGTGGTGCACGCTGCAAAAACCAGCATTGTGCCTCCCACCCTGGCTCTGCAGACCACCCTCTGCTAGTGAGACCTCTAGGCAGAAACCATCTACTGCTGTTTCTTGGGATGTTCTCAGCTGCATGGGGTTGGTTTCTGGTGCATAGCAAAGAGCTAGCTGGAGTTAGGACTGCAGAGACTCTGTGTGTGCTCAGTCATTTGTGAGGGCAGAGCAGCTCCCGAACATGAATCTCTGTGATGGGAAAGAGCAGGGAGCACAAGGCCTGGCTGAGGGAGTTTGGAGTTGGAAAGCTTTGCTCCCTCCCTTTATCAGGTGTTTGGTGCTTTAGTCTGCAAACTTTCCTCCTCTGGAAGGGTACCTATGAAGGAGCTGGGGCAGGGAGGAAGGATTGCTGGCAGTTCTCGGGTGCAGCTGTGTTTTCCTTTTCCATTTCCCATTTGTTCTGCATCAGGTATGCCCAGGGCTATGCAGAGATGGTTGGGAATAATACTCTTCTAGCCTTTAGCTGTCTCAGGAGAGAGCTGGTGTCCTCAAAAGACTTGAGTTGTTCATGCAGTGGTGGATTATGTTGGCCAAGGCTCTGCCTGGTATGATTTCTGCTTGTTTATAGGCTCCTGGACTTCAGTGGTACCTTCTGCTCTGAAAGATGTAGGTTGTCATGCTGCAAGGACCCTACCCCTGCCTTCAGCTGTGGTCTAGTGGGGTTCCTCCAAGGGCTACTTCTTTCCCAGAATCTCTCATGACACATTCCTGCACAGCCTGAGCCACATGCCCAGCAGGGAGAGCGGCAGTTGGTGCACTTGTTCCAGCCTAACTGGTGTAGGGAGGGAAGGCTGTGCAGGGAATGGCATCAGGGAACCTGTTTTTTAAACAGCAAGCTGGCTGCTTGTACCAGCTACTGAGCCTGCATGGCTGAGCCATGGACATCCCCTTGAGGGTTACCCCGGCCTGGGGAGGGGGTTATGAGCAGAGCAGAGCAGTGGAGCATGCCTAAGGCATGGGTAGGGAACAGAAGTGACATGCCAGTGGCATGATGGAGGGTGGAGGAAGAGAATTTGACACTTGAGTTACACATTTAAACTTCTGATTTTGCTTGTTTTTAAGTGCTGTTACAAGTGCATGTGCAAAGGTTCTGAAGTGAGCAGGACGGGGTCTCCATGGGTATTGTCAGATTTCTCCATCAATACTGGAAGCCACTGAAGTGCCTGGACTCCTGTGCCATACACATTGCTGGCTGATGTAAAGTGGATATTTCCCTCTAAGGCTGCATTGCATCCCTGCTGCTGAACTCCTATTTGGAGTTCCTCAAGCTATGACCTCTGAAGCCTCTGTGGCAAATCTCCTGCTTGGTACATATTTCATGCAGCAGGATGTGAGTGATAGAAATTCTTCTGTAATTTCATCTCTCGGTAAACTCCCTTCTCTCAGCTTCTGTTGCGTGCCAAAATATTCTTTTCTGCACAGAAGTCACCCCAAAAGTGAATCAGATCCTGCTGAGCAGGACAGTCTTCTCACCATCTATTTATAGTGCATGCAATTACCCTCCATGCATCTCAGAATTCTAATTGCCTTTTTATTGCTGTTTGTAGTGTGTTAAAGGTTTTTGAATGCTCATGCCTTGTGTTCTCATTAGCTCTATTTATTCCTCCTTTGGCTCCCTTCCTCAACCTCATCAAATTTTGCATCTTCATGCCTCCAGGGCCTTGGGCAGCTCTGCCACTTTTGATTTCTCCCGTGTCCTCAATTGTGTTGCTGCTCCAGATGCTTTGTGTTCCCCAGCCTTGGCCTGACGTGCTCTTGGGACCTGTCTCGTGGAAGGGGCTCTGTGCCTGCTGTGATCCCCTGCCACTGATCCCTTAGCTGGGTGGCTCAGGGAAGGTGCCTCAGTGTCTCTAAGGCAGCAGTCCTGCATCAGGCAGGGCTGTTCAGCGTGGTGAGGCTGCCCAGGCAGTTAGGGGCAAGTACATGACCTCCAAATGGGGAGTAATGGTCAAGAGTCTTGGGAACAGCTGGTAATAGGGACTGGGAGTTGGTAAGCCAGGTGGGAGGCAGGTGCTGTGGCCTGGGGTCCTGTGCATGGATTTGTTTTGCCAGGGGGGCCCTAGAGCTGCAGTGTCACCAGTGGCCCCCTTGTGACAATGCCCTTCTCTAAAGCCACAGTCTCTTGGGCTGGGAGCACATGCAGCTGGTATCACTGAGATTGCTTTTTTTAGGGCTTTATGTGTATCCTGTAGCAGTTTTCACCTGATGGGCTTGTACAGCACCTAGCACCCTGATGGGTCACTGGGGGCAAGCAGTAGCCTGTGTTTGTCTCGTATAGCTTCTTGAGTGCAAAGTCCTTTACAATGTTGTTTGCTTTATGTTTTAGCCTTGTTGTGTGGCATTTCCATAACTCAGATTAATTTAATTATCCCCTGAGGTGCTTGCTTGCTCACAGTTGTCCAGGACTTTATTGCCCTCCTCTTGTGTATTGAGGAGCCCACACAAATCTGAATCATCAGTAAATGTAATCACAGTGTTTGATGTTTGTTCTTCCAAGTCCATGATACATACAGTGAATGAAACTGGCCTTAATACCCATCTGTGCCTCCCCTTTCAGCACTTCTTATGTTCCAACATGTTTATTTGCTGTGTACAGCCCTGCCACTCAGTCCTACCAGCATTTCTATTGACCAGAGGAATTAATATTTTGTGTAAAATTGTATCAAAAGCTTTCTCAATCCTTGCCGTCAGTAACTTTAACATGTCTGCTGAGCACAGTGTCTGCTCAGGGAGGGCTGATCTAGCAGACTGCAGTGCTCTGTGGGCTGGGGCTGAGGACAGGTGAGTGCTCCATGCTGCCAGCCAGCAGCCAGCGTCCCTGCCTGCAGCTGGTCTCAGCCTCCGACACGGTGGCACTTGTGGCATGGGCTGTGCAGCCTTACTCTAGGCTGGCATCCTCGTCTGTGGGCTCTGGCTGAGTGTGAGGGTTCATTAGTCAACAAGAAAATTACTGAACTGAAAGAGCCTGGAGCTCCTTGGTCTCAGCGGGAGTTTGCTGTTGCAGGTTCCTTGTGAAAGGTGAAAGCAAAGGCAGCGCTTGGCAGTGTGGGCACTGACTGAGGACTTGACTTTGGGCCAGGTTACAGGCTCAGCTCTCTGCTTACTTCTTCACAGACTCAGGCAATTAACCAGATCTTTCTCAAGCTGTCATCAATAAGAAGGTGGTGAAAATATTACTCCTTCCTCCATAGAGCACTGGAAGACAGTGAGAGCTTGTGAGATGCTGAGTGAACTGCTTAGTGCAGGATGCAGGTCTGGGGGAACGCTGGGGCTGGGCCTGGTTGGAGTGGCTGTGCTGTAGCTCAGACACACACACTGAGCACCAGGGGCTGCCCCTTCCGTGACTTGCTGTGTCCTCCAAGCAGCTTCTACAGCTGCTCCCTCTTAAAATAAGACAGTTAATAGTCTTGCATAATTCATGCTTACAAGTTGTACACATTTGATGATAGCAGGAGCCAATGTTTCATTTACACACATGAGGCTTCATACAGATCTTAACAGCTCTGTGCACAACAGCCGTGCTCCTTTTCCTGCTGCTTGCATTTGGGCAGGTGGACAGCAGGCTGCCTGCTGTTTCCATAGGCAGGGCAGTGCCTGGCTTGCCTGCAGCCTGCTCCTCTGACATTTCCTGAGCTTGTCACGGGTGCTGCCCTCCTTCAGGAGGGAGAATTGCGCTGTAATAGAAGCAGAACAGGAAAATCTTCATCCTTATTGCCCTCAAGACCCAACTGCTGTATGAGAGGAAGGCAGTCTGGAGTCCTGAGCCTAGTTTTGCGTTGCTGGGAGTCTGTGGAGCGAGGCTCTGCTCCAGATGGGCTCTCCCGGGATGCATATGGATGTGCTCTGGCTGCCCTTGCTTGGGGCACTCTTGGTGCAAAACGCGGCCTTCAGATGTTTGTGCTCTGGTGATGGCTCAGGCTTCAGGGACAACCAACTGTGACTAACAGGAGATGGGCATTTTAACTCGTGTAGCAGCTCAGCTGCCCTCTGTTAAGGCCCACACAGTCAGGAGAAGAGTGAGACCTCTGATTGTTTCCTCTCAGCTGAAGGCATAAGAGCCAATGGCCAGCCAGGAGCAGCTGCCTTGCTGTTTGGTTGCTGCAGGTTTGGGAGGGAGTTACAGCTGCTCCAGTAGCGTGGCAAATCTTCTCCATTTATCTTGTGGTGTTATGCTTCAGTGATGTCAGAGGGTCTCTTTACAGTGCATATATATTCAGACTAAGCAAATCACGGTAGTTTTCCTATTAAAATTTAATGATGAAAGATGACACTTATCAGTGATTTATTTTCTTTTTTTCTTTAGCCGGTTGTTTCATTTGCTGTATAACCCTCATGCTAATGGTAATAATCTTTCCTTGCTGTGACTCAGGGGAACAGATGTGCCTTTTGAATTTGTTTTTTTACCTAGACAGAATCTTTGTGGTAGTTTGTTTTGGGTTTTTTTACAGCTCTGATTACTTGCTTTGCAATGCTGTGACCTATATTCAAGGTGAAACTTGTGATAAATGCTTGCTTTGGGGAGAGAAGAACAACTATGTTTTTGAGATGATTAAGACCTGTCAGGCAGCAATCCTCATTTCAATTAGACATCAAAATGCAAATCATCCAGACTTCAAAGTATGTCAAGGTGAGAGTAGAAAGGACTTTAATACATTCTGAGATTAAGTTAAAATCCTTGAGCACTTTAATTGTTCTTGGTTAGTTATGCTGTCTAGGAATGGTGTGAGGGTAAGTCACAGTTGTGCAAGGAAGCCCTTCAAAGATATTTTAGTCCCAGGACTTCAGGGGCTGGAGAAGGAATTTGCTCACCTGCATGCTTGGCAGGCTTAGCTGCATTTGAAAGGGTGAGTGACAGAGCCTGGGCTATGGGAAGACTGAAGCATTTTTAAAATTTCTGCTTGAAGATATTAGCTACAGTTTTATGAAATGGAAGTGGAATTCCTACTCTTCATTCTCTTATTCTTGTATCTCCTTCTGACTTCTCAAGGAAACATTAATGAAAAAATTGGGTGAGAACCAGCAAAAAACCCCAACTTGTCCCTGTTGAAATCATGGGTACAAGGTTGTAGCTGTTTATGTAACAAATCTCACAGGATTCAAAAAATGTCCTTGGTGTTGTCTTGTGCAATTTTTCAGAGGTGTTTATGGAGTCACTGCACTACTTTGCACCAAGAATTGTAGCCATACACTATAATTGTACATTGTACCCACTTTGAATGATCACACTTTGTAGATATGCACAAAAGCTTAATGAAAAAAATAGAAAAAATGCAAATTAGACATCTATCTTGTTAAAAAAAATTACATTAGCATGTAGACTCTGCACTAGAAAAACTTCTGTAGACAGAAACATTCTCTAAATGTCTGTGTTCTTGAGAGCTGGACCTTGTGTGAAGAGCATTTGCTGCCACCTCACATCACCCCCTTCCCAAGGGAGCCAAGCAGCCAGTGAGTTCCCATGGCTGATAGATCTCCCTGGGCCCTGTGGGGCTGGGGCTCTTTTTGCAAGGCAGATTTGGGCATTGCTCTTGGGGGTTGCTGGGCCTTGGTAACTCAGCAGAGGTGGGAATGGCTACAAACAGGGAGGCAGAGGCAAAGAAACAACCTCCTGCATCATGAGGGTTCCTGCTGAATCACTGTTTATGCTGTTTCTGTACCTGCTGACTTGATTCATAGAAATAGGGTACCTCTATTTTTAGTTCTTACCTTGTGCATTCATGCACATACACGCTGAAATTATACTTTTTGTGATGGGAGCAGTTTCTTACCTACACAGGGAAAGTATTTCAGAGCTATGGCACAGAAATGATTCCCAGTTTGTTCCCTTCCTAAAATCATTTGCACGAGGATGGAGCGGGGAAGAGCTGCTTGCTCTCTGTAGTAGTACAGGATGCCCTGAGTGCCTTGGGGCTGCTCCTGCAATTGATGCTGCCCTGACATGGTCCTGCCCCACTGCCTTTCTGGCAGCAGAATTGCAGCTGCAAAATTTTATTGCATACCCTGCTGGCTTCCTTTACCCTCTCCTTTGGAGCTTATTTGATACCTAAATAGATTTTATCAACTATTGCAGCAGGACCACAGTGTTTTGGTTTGCTGCTGTCAGTTCTTAATCTGTGATTTATTTTGCCCCTGTTGATGCTGTGGAGCAATATTGAGCTCTATCAGCAGAGGAAAAGGTCCAAAGATGAAACCATCACATTTGTGTTGGCAGGAGTTGTGTGTTGGCTGTTACCTGCTGCTGCATTAATTGTGCTGTGAAAACAGGCACCACTTTTGAGGTAATTCAGATATGTATTATCTGTATGACCTAGGACGTAGAGGTAAGGCAAATCAGTGACTCGTCAGTAGCAAAAAATGACTGTTTTCATTGGGGACAAGATTTGGGTTATTTTGTTAATGCTGCAGGAAGCCAGTGGTTGCTGGTGGAATGTTCCAGTGAAAACAAAGCTTTCTCATTCTAGTGCATTGGGATTGACAATGGCATTTTGGGAAGAGAAGAAATAAAAAGTGCTCTGCTTTTAAATGGTTCTGTCATTCATGTAGCAGCAGCTTTGTGACACTGTCTGTCCTCAGCTGCTGTGACTTCAGAAGCTGAGATTTCCCAGAGCTGATGAGATTATTTGATTCAGTGATATTCTTTAGAAAATGCATTATTCCCTCCCTAGTATACTCCTGGTTCATGGGGTGCTGGTTCCTGCTATCAGAAAGCCTAGGAGTGAGTGCTGCTGCTGCTAAAATGAGTAAAGTCGTGCATACCGTGACAGCAGACTGGTCCAAGTCATGTGTCCCCTGGAAAAAGTGTGACAAAAGGCTTGTCAGGATTCTGCCTTAAAATCCTGTGTCCAAAATCTTAATGTTGTACTTGGCATCCTTGAGGTTTTTCCAACTGCCCTCGTTGATTTGTTCTCAGGAAAAGGTAGCAGGGGAATAGCTGCTGCTCTTGAATACTGGGTGAAGTTTGGCATTAGATGAATGGGAATTGTGCCTTTGACATAAAGGTCTCTGTAGCTGTGGTTTCTGGAAAGTCTGGATGCTTAACTGTCATCTCCTAGCAGGTCTCATGTCTTAAACCACTTGCAGCAGACCCTGTGGCAGCCTTGCTTTCCTTAGCTAGCTTATTCAGAGTCTCAATATCCAGAAATTAATGTTGCCTCCAAATTCAGATCCATTTCTTAAATAACTATTTACTGTGCTGTGAGAGTTTGGTCTGGCCAGCAAGGATGATTTAGTGATTCTGGTACTCACTCTGGCCCAGGGATGCCTGATGTCTTTTCGATCCTTTGCTGCCCTTTGTGATTACAGAGCCTTGGCACCTGCACCCAGGGGAGTATGGTGTCCTTGTGAGACCCTTGCTGGTCCAGTTTCTGTCCTTGTTTCAGGGATATCAGGAATGAAGGAGTAGCTTGCATCACTGCCTCTGGAGCCATGCATAGAACTGCAGCACATTCACTCCTCGCAGCACGCACAGCCCCAGCTTTTCCTGGTGTGAAAAGCCTGCTGAATTGTTTTAAAATGTCACAGCAGGAAAGAGCTTTATTTCTCATACTCCGTCATTTATGTCAGCCCAACTTTGTGAGCTGTTTTCCAGAAGCATATGTGTGGGTTTAAATGCATTGGCTTTATATGGACCTGTTTTCTGCCTGTTTGTGGTTGCCCTGTTGAGGAGCATCATCAGCAAGTGCTGGAAAACTTCTTTGGCAAAAGAGGGAAGAAAGGGAAGGGTAGAGGTGGGAGGAAGGTGCTCATCTTGAAGCAGAAACACCATTTGCTTCTGCTTCACCTCCCTGTAAAGAGACCAGGATGGCCTTTGGACTGTGCAAAGACACTCCCCCCAGGAGGTGGGAATAAGATAGAGCAAGAGCTACCCAAGAGTAGCTGTTAAGAAACAGATCCAAGGTACCTTTTGATTTTAGGGGGAGAAATGCTGAAGGTTTGGGTGCTTAATGCCATTTTTTTCTGCACCTCAAACTGGACTACAAATATTTTCTCCCCAAAGATGTTTAAAGCTAAGCCTCATGGTGCTGAAATGGTGTGCAAGCAGCTTCAGTTCTCCCCGAGGCTTCAATTTTCAGGATTATTCAGAGATTTGCAAATTAGAAAGGTGCTGAAACCAGTTACCTTGTGCTTCAGGGGAAAAGCATTTGATGGTATGTGGCATCTTGCAGATTACTTCCCAGGCACCATCCCCTGTCGGTGGTACTTTTCCATCACTGATGCTGTCTGTGGCCAGAGCTCTCTGCTTGGCTTATAGCCACACTCCTTAAGGCACAGAGAAACCAAGGCAAGTGGAAGAGAGGCTGGGCACAACCTGTGCAGAGAAGGTGCTCCCAAATCAGTGCTGGCTGCCAGCTCTTTCTTCCCTGTGCCCAGGGAGAGGCCAGTGACTGTGCCAGGGGTGCTCCAGTGCTCGGTGTGGGGTATGGGATGTCTCATCAGACACCTGAGCTTGGAGGTCAATACCTCATTAGAGCAAAGCCATGTGCCTGCCTTGCCTCTCTGCTCTCTAATTGCTGCCTCGGTGCTTCCTATCTGCATCCAGTAAGCAAGCTGCTGGAGTTAATTACTGCTCTGGTCTGAGTGCTGTATTATAGTTCCTTCTGTCAATACTAATTGTTTTATAGAAATATGAAGTACCTCTTCTCCTTTCCTCCAAGGACTTTGAGATGCAATGTGGGCTTTAATGATATCATTCTCCTTTCTGTCCACTGTGAGCAGGAAAGTATCTCCCATTTTCAGTGGGCACTTAGGGCTATCAGGTGGAGTGCCACGAGCACTATGCTTTTGGGATCTGTTCCTGTGCCTTTCCAAAAAAGCTCTTTCCTTGCCCTGGTACCTTTGGTGCTGTGCATTTATAACTAATCAATTGCAGCCCAAGATCAGAACTGATTATCAATGGTCCTGATGAATCCAGGCAATGCTTCCTTACATTGTTCCCTTCCTGGGTGGGGTTTCTTCTTGCTTTTCAACCTTTGGTTTAATAAATAGGTGTAAAAGGATAAGTAACTTAAGCAGGGGTTTTAGGTGGGCATCTCCTGAGAGTGCACACAGCAGTGTGTAAGGATAGAACATAAGGAAAATTCCCCCTTTCAGGCATGAAAATTGTCAGCTCTTGGCATTCAGTTGTATCTCCATGTACTTGCACTGGACCTGGTGGTCAGGGTGGGCAACCACTGGTGATGGCTCTTTGCAGGGAGATTTATAATTTTGAATGTGTTTTTATTGCCCTGGAATTAACACCAAATAAACCCACATTCAGTCACAATTAAAGAAAAGCAAATTTAAATGTGCCCCATGTGTGTTGAGCTTCAGGTGTGTTTGTTGTGACTAATGTTTTGGGGCTATGCTCTGGTTCTCTTTGCCTCACTGGAGGTTTTGCTGTTAGCTTTTAATTGTTAGTGGCATTGCATAGAGCAGGATGAATTCCCACATGAGCACCTGCAATCTGTGCTGTCATGCAGAGATGAAACAGGAGAGCAGGGAAGAGCCCTCTGCCTGCTTGTGGGAAAGGCCCTGCCACGGGGATACTCCAGCCGTGATCCTGACTGCTTTCTGTACCTACAGCTTTGCACAGAGGCCTCAAAAATGAGATATGGGTGTGCCTGAGGGTGCTGGTGTGATTTTAAGGGTTGGGGAGGGTTTGTTGACAAAAGGATGGATGGTAGAGTCCTGTTCCCAGTGGGGTGTGGAGGATGAGAAGTGTTTTAGCCCTTCACTACATGCTCGGCATGTGCCTCTGTGTTGCTCAGCACAGCTGCAGGTGCACAGGAGCTCAGATCAAGGCTTCATCTGCTGTCAGCTGGTTACACCAAACAAAAGGAGGATGGCTGGATGCAAGGGTTGATGGTATTCCTCTGTCTTCCCAGGGGATTCACAGAGCAGACCACACTTAATTAGACTTGCTTTTATATTTAATTAGAGTCGCTTTCAGAAAACAGCAACTTCTGGTGCTATCAGTGCTTTTCAATGGCAAACATGGGAGGGCAAGCAGCATGGAGGTATTGCAGACACACAGGGCCAGAAATACTCAGACTGAGAGGCAGGAGTGCTGATCCATGAGCTGAATGGTGCAGAATGACTGCTGGCTACTCCCACAGGCATGGCACAGTGCTGGACAGCTGGACATGCTCACTGCATCCTTGTCAGGCTGAGGAATCCTTGTTGAAGGTCTGAAACTGCTGTACGCAGGCTGAGATTACATGGCTGTCAGTGCAAGCTGTGAACTGGGAGGTGACACAGCTTTTTCTCTGGAGGAGAGTTCTTTTGCATATTGTGTGGGATTTGTGGGATTTATAAACAAAACTTACTCCAATACAGGCTGAATCTTCCCTGTATTCTATTAAAATATGGAGGGACAAGAGGCAAAAATTAACCTTTTAGACTTAATCTTGGTCTTCATCTGTACTGAGCTCCGAGGGTGTTTGTGACCAGATTTGTTGTTTGGCTTGGAGTTCCTGTACAAGGACTTTCCCTCTCAGCTGAGCACTCCCAGTGCTTTCTCTGCTGTTCTTCTCCACAAACATTCAGTGAAGTTTGATGTGCTGCTGATGTCATCTGCAGGACGTTCTGTTCTGTGGCGTTTAAATGCATTCCAGTTTCAAACCTGCTCCATTGGGCTTGAAAGCCTGTGCTTGTGCCCTTGCTGTCACATCACCCGGCTTGTGGAAGCCTGCATGCTAACTGGTCTCTGAAAACAGTTTCCTGGTTCCCAGCACCAAATGTGATTATGGTTACACTGGGGAATGGAAGCACGAGAAACCACGTTGTTGCATTAAAGGTCAAGTTCAGTTGATTTTTAATCCTTAGACAGCAGCAGCCTCTTTTAAACCTGTGACTTCATGTGTGTCTGCCAAAGCATAGGTATGAGCTTAGAGACTGAGTACCAGGTTGGCCAGGCTTTGCTTCTGGAGCTTTTGTGGGGAAAAGAGGCAGTAACATCTTGGCTCTTCGTTGATTTTTTTTTTTTTTTTTTTTTTAAGAGCAGAGCCTGGTGCTGCTGTCTCTCAGTGGTACCCAAAGGTGCTGCTTTGTGCCTGCCATCAGTGGGGAGCCCTAGCGCTGTGTGCAGCTGGATTCTGGGTGGGAGTGAGGGCACCTTGCTGTGAGACCAGCACCTGGAAATCCACAGGCTTCAGTGGGAGTGGGGGCAGTTTCCAGACTGTGCCTGCCTGGGGCCTGTGGCATGAGGACATATATTTTGGGAGGGTGTGAGATGCCATGTTCCGGGGTGAGTGAGCTCCCACACACCCACCCAGGGATATGCAGCAGCTTGGGATGTCACTGATTATGTTTGTCACTTTAATATTCATCTCCTGTGTTTGCAAATATTGGTGTGAGCTGCAGATTCTTCTGTTAGTATTTGGGGGCAATTTCCTTCAGTTCCTGATTAAAATGCATGTGTTTTTCCTCATTTAAAAATATCATCTGTATCAAAAGCTAATGATCACAATACCTGGCTTCCTTTTCCCCAACAAAGATGACAGCAGTGATATAAATCATTATGTTGCTGATTGTAAAATTGCTACCTTCAGGCACATCTTTATTTTATGGTTGGATTTTTTGGCTGCCACAATTTACAAGAGAAAGACAGTTAGAAATTTTCTCCTTTTAATATGTAGTTTTCACAACTCTCAAGTCTCTTTATCGTGTCAAACTGCTTTGGCTGCCAGGCTGGAAAATGCAGAAGATTAAAGTGCCTTTTTTTCCCCCCAAGCATGAAGCTGTACATACAAGTATATGGTGTCTTTCCTGACGTAAGATAAAGTCATAAAGACTTTCTGGTGGGCTTTTGCATTGCTCTGCTATTGTGGTCTTTGCTGTTTAGACAGTGAATGTCCTGTCCTTGGGACTTTTTTCTTGTCTGATTGAAGCCTCAGTTACCTTTCTCTGGTTCCTGGTGTGGATGTTGTGGGACCACAAACCTTCCTAGCACTGAGGTGCAGCAGCTCCAACATTTGCCGGGCTCTACTGAGAATCTGGATTTTAGTTGCTAGTTTTGGAAGTGAAATTTTAAAGGGATTTTAATGCAGCATCATATGGAAGCACCAAGGATTGTTTGTTGCTGGGTTAGTTTTGGTTTTCTTTATTGTAGGTGGGGTTTTTTTCCTCCCTCCTCCGTGGGGACATGTAAATGCCTGTCTAGAGAAGTCAGGAGCTGCAGAGACTTTCTGAAATGCCACCACCATCTGACCATCTCCCAAATGGCTGAGCTCTGTGCTTGGTGGATGACGACAGCAAACCCTATGAAGGGTATGGCTTGTATTTAATTCTGTGTTGCAATCCCTTTAATCTAGGATTATATCCAGTTGTTTTCTTCATGCAGGGTGTATGCTGCCAGATAAAAGCAATAGCATCTGGGAGGAGAAAAATTGCTTCAAACAGGGTCTGAAAACCTTGAGTATCGGCAGGTGCTTTTTATCAGAGGCATAAACCTATCTCACAAAAACTGTCCAGGCAGGTGCAGGGGCTGACAGGACCCTCCAGCTCTGGTAGATTAAGACCCTGGGAAGGCAACTGGTTGCAAATGAAACAGTAATTGCTTTCCCCTCACTGAATGAAATCTTCTCTGAGGCGATTACACAGATTAAAGCTTCCCACTGCAATGTACCAGAATAAATATAGCCTGTGCCTCTTGCGGGGGCTGCTGCAGAGCAGCATTGGCTGCAGGATGCCTCTTGTGAGGTATGGCAGGGCAGCTGGAGTGAAGGGAGAAATCCTGTAAAAATAGGGCTGGAAGGACCTCAGGCTATCTGAACATCTTCCTCTCTTAAAGCTGGATTGAGCATGCCCAGGTTGTTCCTGGTGGCATTTGTCCAGCGGGTCCCACTGGGGATGTGGGGACATGAATTCGTGGGTCAGCTCCTCCTGTGCATCTGCGCTCTTACTGGGACAGGGCTTTCCCCCCAGTATCCAGCCTGGCTTCCTTGCTGTAACACATACTTTTAATTTCTTGTTGTGGATGTGAGTGGGAATGAGGGTTGGTTTTTTTGGTTTTTGGGGTTTTTTTTCAGTAGATTTTTCCCTACTTTGAGGAGTCTTGTCCTCAAAGCCTTCTGGAGGGAGCTCTTTATTTCTTACAGCCCTGCCCTGGGCTCACATTTGTTGCCTTGCTCGTGCTGCCCTTTCTCAGGGGCTCCCTGGGTGGTCAGTGCCACCAAGGTTCCCTTTCCCTGCACTGTGTGAGTACTTTGTGCACCCCCAGCCATGGAGTTTACATGCTAAGCTAAGCCATTACCCTAAATAACAGATGCATTTTAGCAACCTAATTGGTAGTAGGTTCCACTTTGACCAAGGTGCAAGGGAGAATTCACCATGTTTACACAAAATCGTTTTCCTTCTTTATCACAGCATGATTTAAGTACCTGGTGCTGTTACTGGTGTTTGATTAGGTTGCATGCTATATAATTTCAAGTACAGTGTGTGTGTGGTAGTTGCATAACACAAATTAAAGTCTGAAATACAGGAGTCGTATATGTGAGAGTCGTAGAGATGCTTTTCCACTCAAATTAGCTTCTTTCCAGAAGAAAAGAAGAAAGCATCAAAAAATACAGTTCACTTCAGTGTGTAGTAGAAGATGAAGCCTTGTGTGGGCTGGAGCAGTGCCACATGATGGAGCATCATTATGGGTTGTACAGAGCTGTGTCTCTTCCTACAGCAGTGTGAAGAATTTGGCTTTTCCTAAGGCATTTGGCAAACCTGAGGGGGGCAAGTTGCAGGTACGATGCAGGGAGGAGTTGCTGTCTCTCTCCTCTGTGCCCAGCTTTTCCAGATCCTCTTGGCACGAGTGTGGGCTCCCCTTCCAGAGCTCAGCATCAGTCCCTGCCCAAGGGACACAGACTTGTGTCCTTGGCACAGCCCTGTGAAGGGGACTGCTCCTGGCTCTCATGGCTTACCATGTGAAATTATTTGAGTTATGAGTACCTTGTGGCTAGGCCTGGTAGGGTTTTCTGTTATGTTTATTTTGCACCAAATGGTACAGGGAGGCCACGAGATTCTGGTTATCAGCACAAAAACAGGCCCTGGAGCTGACCTGGGTGTGAATGGGACAAGGCAGGTGCCTGGGTAGCACAGGCTTCTGCAGAGGCATTTGCAGCCAAAGGGATTTGAGTGAGCTGTGGGCGAGCACTCAGAAATGCTTTGAATTGTGACAGTGATTGTGGCACCATCACCTCCTATCAAATGAATCAGCAGGAAAGAAGTCTTTCTCTGGCCCAGGACTAGTTAGTTTAATTAAAGGTCTGTTGCTCTTGCAGAATTTTGATGTAGTCAGCTAAGCTGGTTGCTTAAATGATGTAATATTGTTATGCCTGTTTTTCCTCAAGTCTAAATTTCAGTGACATAAGTAACAGGATGAAATGATCTGCTGCTATGGGGAGCTGATGAGAAACAAGTGGTGGAGGTGGTGGGTAGGCACTCAGAACTGGCAGGGGATCTGCTGTGAGACATGATGGTTTTGTTGCAAACTGTAAGGGCCAAGGCTGTGCCAGCGACTCACCTCGTGTGGCACACTTGGGAGATGGCCACCACTGGCTCAGCACCTGTTTATTAAACTGTTTTGAAGAAAATAACCTTGGCATCTAGTTTATCCATTCTCGAGGGGCTGTGATTTGTATCTGGCTTTTTCTCCAATTAATAAAAATCTATTTTTATATCTTGGGGTGAATTTTCTCTAGGCCTTCACTTATCCAAAAAAATCTTCAGTGACTTGAAGTGATGGTTGTAATGATGGCCTTTTCTCTTGGTCTGAACTGCTGGACCCTTATAGGGACCAAAACAACATCTTTCAATTTCAAACCCCTATTATTCCGTACATTGCAGTTTTCTCATGGCCCACCTTTTTTTTTTTTTTTTTTTTTTTTTTTTTTTTTTTTTTTTTTTTTTTTTTTTTTTTTTTATATTATCTTCTGCTCCCAAGTCTCTGCTTTTCCAAACCTATACTTTCTTGTGAACTATCTTATGTTTCCCCTGTGGTTAGAAATGCTTTTCTGTGCCCCATCTCAAGGAGCTTGGTGGTCGTTTGCAGTAGCTGTTCGTGGAGTAGCTGCAAGAAATGCTGCAGTGGTTCCTTCAAGCTTCCTGCTGAGGACTGTGACTGAGTGCCACATGGACACTGGAGTGGGGTTTGGCTTGTGCCATTGCTGGCACTTCACTGGCCATTTGTGCTGCTCCAGCTCCAGTGCCCATCCCAGCTGGGATCCAGCCCATCTTTGGAGCCTGAGCCCTGGCTCTTTTCTCCTGCTCATAACCATGATCATTTGACTGATACAGCTGCTGGGACTGACTTAATGCAGTTCTGTACTCATCAAAGGCACTCATCAAGACTGGAGGCTTTTTGGCTTGGCTGCTGCTTCTGTCAGTAGCTCCTATTAACACTAATGGAAATCACACTCTGGCCTCAGCAGCACAGCACCCCCTGTGCTGTGCTCTGCTGTCTGACAGGAGTGGAATTGTGGAGGTAATTCCTTCTGCATCACACAGAGATTTTACTGCAAGGGGTCTTGCTGTCACTTCGTAAGTACTGTGCCAGCTTAATGTTCTGTTATTTTCTTTCTTGGGAAGAGCCTGTAAAGCTGAGGAGCGTGGTGGGAGTTAATGCTGGTTCCCAGGCACCAAGAATAAGGGAAGAAAAGTCTTCTATTGAATTTCAGCCTTTGACACAGTGCTTCAGTGGCTTTCCCTGTGGCCCTCTGTAACTGCAGGGTATGCTGCTCTCTTTTCAGCAGCAGACCCTGAGCAGGAAATGCAGTGTCTGTCACCCACCCAAATGTCAGCCTGTGGGCAGAGAATTGGTGCTCAGCTTAGCAGAGGGCTCAGCTACCAGCCCCATTCAGAAATCTCCTTGGTCTCCAAACAGGCTGATGGGGGCCTTGCTCTTCCTGACTCATGCTGTGCTGGCTCTGGGTTGCTCAAGATAAGCATCTTTATTCCATCATGTTCTTGCTGTTAGCCTGAAATATGGCAAAGGCTTCTGTCTTTGTGGTGGGTTTTTTTTTTGTTTTTTTTTGGTTTTGTTTTTTTTTTTTTTTTTATGATGCTATCTACAGTTTCTTTGCTTCTCCATTGTACCAGGAAGAATTGGGATTTGTTTTGCATGTTTAAAGCACACTTCTGTAAAAAATGTCTAAGGAATTAATCACAAAGCTCAAAAATAGTACATGGTTTGTAAAGAAGTAGTCACAGTTCAAAAGATTAAAGGAAATAAAAATTTATATTTGCCACCTAAATTTAAGGGGAGCTTTAGTGTATTCTGGAAGATAGCATCAGAGAGAAAAGTGAGATTCCAAAGACAGACATCAGCCAGAAGCAGTGACTTGTGCCCAGCAGTTTTGCATTCAGGTTTGGGGAACTTTGCTCCTGATAAACACTTGGGCTTTTAGTCAGTGAAGGCAGAAGTATCTTCTCCAGGGCTGGAGCTGATGGGCAGGGATGCTGAAGTTCTCAAGTGACTTCTGTTGCCAGCTTCCCTGGCATTTTTTTTTTACATTTCCTGGTGGGGGAAAGATTTTATTGCTGATTTTGTTTGCTACAGCATGCATAATGTCTGACTTTCCGAGCCCACAGTGTTTCAGCTGGAACCTGGCAGCTTTCTCTGCTGTGTGGGTCAAGCTAAGTGCTGAAACCTGGCTGGAAATGAGTTGGAGGTGGAACAAAGTTTCCCACCAGCTTATCTTTCTCTTGTTGGTGTGGGCAGGATACTTGCTCACTCAAGAAACCGTTGTGTGTAAAACTCTAAAGTTTGGAAACTGCAGACAAGGAGGGGCTGGATGGCAAAGTAACGTTGGCATTGCTGGAGAAGGCCCTGCCAGCGTGGGAGCAAGGGGAATGGGCTTGTTTGTGCTGCTTTTTGGATTTCCCCTTTGTGCACACCCCAGCCTGGCCCAGCTTTCTGGACAAAAGCTGCTTGGTCACAGTTCAGCCTAGTCCCCTCTTCTTCATGAGGTTTTGAGGCCAAAGGAGCTGCATGAGCCAGCGCAGCTGGTACCTGGCATCACCTGCCTTGACCTGCACACCCTGCCCATCTTCCTCATCCAGCTGCCAAGGAAACTCACTGCTGATATTCCAGAGGGCTGGGAAAGCATTTGTGTCTGAGACAACTGTCAATCAGGGCTGCCTGTTGTGGAGCAGGCTGTGTGGGCCCCCTCTGCAGTGTGTGTCATGCCAAGGGAGAAGCCCTCGCTGGCTGTGCTGTTGCTGGCCCTGCAATCAGCACCAGGAGTGAAACTCCAAGCTCCTTTCATTCAAATATTTTGGGGCATTTTCAGGTAAGCGACTAGATTCCCACATCCTCAGTT
Organism: Cettia cetti; assembly: GCA_013401135.1. Lineage (NCBI taxonomy): Eukaryota > Metazoa > Chordata > Aves > Passeriformes > Sylviidae > Cettia > Cettia cetti. The sequence goes on from VZUI01044211.1 coordinate 49,277, forward strand.
CTGCAGCTTTTATTTAAGTAATATTTAAGATTAGTGTTTTTCCTTCCAATATCTGCAGGTACCAGTTTTCTCTAATTCTTCAGCAAAGGCTGAGGCTTCTAATAGGAATGTTTGAGTTTAAAAAAATAAAAAAAATGCAATGCATGCTGTAGGCTGAGGTGAGCTGGAGTCGCTGGGATTGTCTGTGCATGTACAGCATAATGTGGGATATGTTTTATGGGATCAGAGTAACATGGGATACTGTGGTCCAGCTGCTACCAAGCTCTGGGATCTGCCACCTGCACAGACCTGTTTCCAGGACATAGCTCCTCCTCACACTTATTGGGAGGAGGAAAATGAGTATAGTGATTCAATGCATTGTGCTCATTTGGGGAGCTTATTTTCCCTTTTTTGTGGTTTTGACTGTTATGGTTTCAGTGATCTCTTGCAGGGTTCCTAGAAGCAGAAGGAAAGCTCCAGGATAGAGAATGCTGTAGGCAAATGCTAGCATAGCTGCCTTTTATGAAGAATAATTTCGTTTTGTCTTTTCCTCTTTCTGTATGACCATGTGTTTTTCTGCTCCTACAAACACTCCTCTGAAATTATATGTTTCATTTCTGCAGTAGCTTTGTTGCTTTTTGTGGGAGTTTTCAGCTTGAACTCTTAATGTGTAGACAAACTCATTACCAGATGTAGCAACAGGCAATTCTTCCCTCCTGCCCTTTGGGACTGTGTTCTGCTCCCTCTGTGCACAACCTGCTCGCCTTCCTTCTCCTGGTTTTGTTCAGCCACCATAAGGTAGTATAAGACACATAGGAAATCTGGATTTTGAGCTTGGACAACATATTCTGGGGGTGTGTTTCAGAGGATATTTACTCTGTCTGTTACATCCCCTTCTGCTGCAGGTCACTTTTCTTGTAGCATCAGCTTGCAATTCTTCTGTGCAACCCACAGCAAATGAGGAGCAGAGACAGCTCATCTGATGGGAAGAGGATAGCAGGGGGCTCTGACCCTCCCAGCAGAAAGGCACAGAGCTCATCACTCTCTCAAAGCCTTTAAAATTATTCTGCCTCAAGCCCAAAGCGGAAAAATGAATCTTTCTTCTTTTTGAGACAGCCTGCAATATACTACACTTCACAGGAATCCTTAAAACAGCTTTCCTGGCTTAAATGAGAGTTTTAAATGTGTAGGCATGTCTTTTTGGAGAGGATTTTTATGTAGGGCCATATACAACTGCTGTGTTGAAAATTGCCAGACTTTAGAGAGTTAATGTATAATAGAATAATGTATAATTACTCTTCTGGGTTTGTTAGGAAAGCTGGATATTTCAAACTACTATCTCTAACCTTTGGCCAAAAAATGCCTCACAGGCTATCAGAAGCACAAAAGAAGGCTTTTTAAAGGTGTTTTGTTGTTGGGGTTTTTTTACATCCAGTTTACTGCTGGGACTGGGTGGCTGGTGCTGGGTCACAGCAAGCAGCTTTCGGGAGATAATCTTTAGCTCTAATTAAACTTGGCAGGAGGTGAAAGGCAAAAGACAGCCAGCATGCTGGCCAGAGGCACCAAGGGCAGAGGGCTACTTGCTCAGGGGCTCAGGATGTCCTCTTGCCCTGGCCAGGTGCCCCCAGGCATGGTTCAATCAAATGTTGGTTCTTTCATTCCAGTAGTGTGGTTGGCGTGGGGAAGGTCCCGGTTCCAAGCTGTGCTCAGCTCATATGCCTCACCCCTGTCCTTTCACCAGATCCCTAGGAGATCTCCTTGGGTTGCAAGACTGATCACTGCAGACTCCAGAGCCTGTCAGCCACCAAATGGCCATTCTCTTATCTTGAAAACCATTGTTGAACTTCATGCCTAATTTCATGCGAGCAGCTAATTGTCCCTTTGCAGATGGCAGCGTGGGCCCTGCCCACACTGTGTGTACCATGACTGCCCTGCCTGGGTTTCATTTATGCTTACAGCCTAAAGCTGAGAAAAGGTCACTGCTTCTTCCAGCTTTCACTGTCAAGTGAATGTGCTCCAAGCCTGGAAATCTGAGCACTTGCTTGACAAAGCCACCCTTGGGAGTATGTCCCCATGGGGCTTTCATCCTAGCTCTGTGATGCCTCAGATAATTTGCAAGATTTGCCCCTTGCTTTCAGCCTCCTGACAGAAACTGGGTCCAAAGACTAGGGCTGTGGGAAACTAACTGGGTAATTTTAACAGTGCCTTTCTTTAAATAATAGTAAATCACCCCAGTGGAATGATGGTATTGTAGATGACTCTCCCTGATGTCTTTGAAGGAGCAGACAGGCATTCTCAGCTGTTCCAGGTACATACCAGCCATCCTGTGAAGGTGTATTCCCATGTCTCTGCCTGGTGGTGGGCATGGAAAGTTGAAATGCTGTTTTCTTGCAGTAGTCTGTTGCCTCAGAACAAGCTACCTTTCACTAAACTTTCTCCTCCAGCTCCAAACAATATGCCCTTGTAAAATCTGATATTACTCACTTTAGCAGGAAATGTGAGGTGGAGGAGGATGTGCACTACAGTTTCACACCTTTTCTCTTGTTTTTCTATCTAGAAGCAATTTTTGTTCTGGCTTGACTGATTGATTGAACCTTTTTCAAGTGCCGTCTGAAGGAGACAGCTTCTCTTTTACTGGATCAGAGATGCATTTGGCTCTTACACAGATTTTCTTAAAATCTGAAGTATTTTCTTTTTGTTTGTTTCTTGGAACTCGTGGCAGATGCACAGAATAAGGGAAAGTTTCAAACACAGCCAGAGCCGTGTTTTGTAGTAGGTCACATCTCCTAGTGGGCTGCTTTGAAAATGTGCTTTCTTTGGAGAAGAAATATTGCTCAGACCTGCATCTGCTTCCTCTTCTGCTCCAACAGCCCAATTTCATGTTGATTCAGACAGCAGCCCCCTTGGTTTGAGGGCTGGTGTTTTCCCCAGCTCTTGGCAGGGGCAGCGTGGGCATATGGGGTGCCCACAGCAGGGCTCACCATTTCAGCCTCGTTTGCCTGGGAGCTCCTCTTCATTTCTTGCCATCTTCTTCATTCCCATTGAAGACATTCTCCCCCATGCTAACTCTGCCAGGCTGAAACCAGCATTTTCACAGAGGCTGGGACACACCAGGAGTCCTTGAGTCTCCATTCATTTGTCTGCCACTTCTGCTCAGTAAGAACTGTTTTTAAAATAGCTTATGACACAGAGGAGAGGCAGAGTTTAATGATGAAAATGATGCAAAAATAACACCAGTGATGGTAGATGTGCTTTTTATTCTGCCTTAAAAAAGAACAGAGAAGCCTGGGTTTCTTGTTTGGACATCTGAAGTGTCGGTAGGAGATCTTTAGCTCTGATTGTTTAATATTTTTAAGTCAGCATGAGCTGCTATATACATTAACCAGGACGGATGATTGGCTTTTGCAATCTGTAAGGTCTGCCTGGAATAGGAATGCAGAGATGGAAATAGTTCAAATAGTAATTTAAAAGTGCCTCTAAAACCAGCTTGCTTTTGTTCTTGGATATGCACCATCCTAGTCTGTAAGGGATTCTCAGTCTTTTCATGTGTGTAGCTGCTTCTGGAGAGAACAAAGTGCTGTTACTCTCCTTCACAAATGGGAAATGCAGCACAGAGGGAGCAGACAAATGGGCTGTTGGACAGCAAGGACTTGCCTGAATCCCAGAAGCCCCCAACACAGACCACCTTTTGTTCCACCTCATCCCTCATCCCCATTTGTGTATCAGTTAGTTTATGGATATATAACTGTCCCTAGGTTGTGCCTGGGATCTCCAAACTCAGAATATACTGGGCCATTCCTAGCCCCTAATCCAAGAATGGAGATACTTGGGTAGTGTCAGCAGCAATATGGGTTACTGATCTTCAGAGTGCTAATTGTCCAAATAACACTGGCCCAGGTGGTGGAAGGAGGTCCTGTGCTATTAGTTACCCCTCAGGAGGGGCTGGCAGAGTGTTCCTGGTCAAAGGGTCTCTGGCCACATTGATCAGTGTAAAACCATCACTTCTATACAATTCTTTCTTTTGGGCACTTGGGAATTGTTTGCAAATGCTCCTTTGTCTTTGTAGCACTTGTAAGAGTTTTTGCACATTTTTTTTATTATCAAATAAACACAGTGTCACCTATCTATTGCAAATGATTGAATGAGAGGTTTTGCATATCTGTGATGCAGACAGAGCAGGAGGCTTAGGGCTTTGCAGCCCCTGGGTAATAGATGTGTAATATCTATACCCCAAACTGTCTTTTTTACTTCCTTTCAGTCAGGCTCTGAACATCAAAGTTCTGGAAGTTGTCCTCAGAATATTCTGAAATAAATATAAATTCTAGTAGGATCATAGCCCAGCCTCTTCAGACTTTTCCAAGGGTCTTGGCTTGGATGTCTCATGGAGAAGGACCTGTGATGTTCTCCAGCTCCCCACCTCCCTCCTCCACTGCAGCACACCAAGGTCTTGAGGCATGAAAGGATGGGAGGTAACATCTCAGAAGCTGCGTCACATTAACAATCACAGGCTTCCATAGGCCATCTGTTGTTTTCCATCCAACAGAAAGAAAGGAGTGAAAATGTTACTTTCCAAGACTGCATGTGATGCACCAGAGGAGAAGGAAGACCTTCCCTCGATCCTTCTCCCTGAGTTAAGTGTTTTGTGAGGTCTCAGAGCTGCAATGCACTGTATGTACCACATGTACTGCACTGGTGGAGTGAAAGGGCAAGGCCAGGCCGTGTCTGCTGCATTTACAGAGTTCCTACAGCAGTCAGAGCAAACGTTTCAAAGTGCCCCTCTGGCCAGACCCTTGCTAGTGGGGTTTGCTGGAGCAGCCTGTGTAAGCAGCAGGTTGTTAGTGGCCCTCAGGACTTGAGGTTAATCAGACTGGGACTGGGAGGGCATAAGGAAGGTGTTTGAGCCAGAGAGAGGAGGAGGAGGAGGAGCTAATCCAGCAGCAGAGTCCAGTCTGGGAGTAAAGGCATTTTGAGGCACCCAAAGGGGCATCCAGTGTTGGAGGGCTTTGCTTGTCACTCTGCCCATTCTAGACTGCCTCCATTCTATCTGTCTCCTGGATTTATTTCCTAGCTGTATTTCTGCTGGTATTTTTATGGGTTTGTTTTTTCTGTTTTATTAACAGAGCAGCTGCACTTTTACCACAGGCAGGATGACGCTGGGCTTTCTGCTGAAAGCTGCCACATCACGATGATGTGTTTTACCCAGCAGACCTCACCAGGCAAGGTTCCCAGCACAGCAGAAGTCACCAGGGAGGTTTCTCAGAGCAGCAATCACCCCTCAGCCCATCCTCAGTCACTGGCCTAGTATTTCATCATTGCTGTTTCTTGCTTCTGTTTTGTGCTGGCTTCTCTATTCTTCTAAGATCAAAGTCATATTTTTATTAGCAGTAAAAAAATAGGGGCCTGTATTTGTTTGATCATAACACAGAAAGATACCCAGCAGGGCTAGTTTAGTCTGTTGGATCTGTCACAAACTCACTCTGCTAATGGCTTGCTTAGGTAAAATAAGATCAAAGGTGGAAAAAGTTCCAAGTTTTCTGTGCTCTTGTCAGGTGGCTCCATCTTGGGGTTACTTGCCTGCACATCAGCTGCAGAGGAGGGACCAGCCAGGAGAAGACACACAGGAGAAAGAAACTTGCAGGCAGGAGCAGAATTTCCTGATTGGAACCACAGCTGAGCCACCTGGTCTAGTGGGAGGTGTGCCTGCCCATGAGAGAGGGGGTGGAACTGAATGATCTTTGAGGTCCCTTCCAATCCAAACAATTCTGTGATTCTGTGATGTCAGTGGAAAAGGGGACCCTTTGCAGGGGACAGATGCAAGGGTGGTATGTGAGTGTTGGATGGATACCCCGGTACAGACAAAGACAGAAAGTGAAGCAGGCTGTGGCAAGATATCTTTTGATGTACCTGCATCTAGGTTTGCTCTGTGGTGGCAGGTTGAAAAAGGAAGGTGTAGCTTGGAAAGCAGAAGGGAAAGTCATCATGTCAAGGCCCAGACCCAAATCCTGGGTTTGCTTTCCTTTTTTAGCATTGTGCACCGCAGAGTTTCAGAAAGTATCATAGCATTTGAGGTCTTTCATGTATGTCAAAGAAGTGTGCCTAGCTGGCAGAGTGAATCATAGAAAATAAATATACATAGGGTTTGAGAGGCTAAAAAAGCACATCCATGTATTTCAGAGGGCGACTCAGCCTGTGCTTTGTCTCGCTAATAAATCTGCTACTGGATGTAGTCTGGGACAGTGGAAAGAGGAGATCTGCACTGCTTGATCTAGAGCCTCTGTGTCTGCAGCTGGCTTAACCAAAGGGATTGATGTTTTGCCTTCCCATACTTAAGCAGCAATACTTGAGCTTCTTTACAGGAGAAATGTTCCAGCAAGTCCCAAAATCATTTAACACTCTCTACCTGTGCTGCAAAGCTGCTGGAGTTTGCTCATAGTAATGGAGGTAGTGAGAGGTCCTGACAGGGATTGGAGCTCTGGGGAGGCATGGCTGGCTGGTGGCTCTGTGGCTGGGCAGAGGAAGGGGCTTTCTTCCTTTGCAGGCTGCTCTAGTGGGTTTTCTTTCCCCTTTGACCAATATCTGACAAAGGGCAGATATTTACCCTTAAGTCAGAAAGTACTGTTCTTGTGTTCTTGGGTTGCTTGAGTGAGGGGCTGGTTCAGTCTTTGACCTCCAAATGGGTGCTGTGCTGGTGTGTAAGGACCCAGGAGCTGTTTGCATTGTTTGTGCTCAAACCCAGCCTGATCTCTGAGCACAGGGAAGGTGGGCATGTGGGAGTGTTTCTCCCAGAGGCTCCCCGTTGCTCTGATCCATCCCCAACATCACAGGTGGGCTGAGCAGGCAGGGCATGAGCTACTGCAGGCAAAAAGGGTTGTGTGTGCTCTTCACTGCCCATTGTGTAAACACAGGCATGGTGATGCTGCAGTCATTCTTTTTATCTGCAACAAATCAGCTGGACACCCCCTCTGAGACAGCAGTAGGTGACACTGGGGTAACTTGCCAGGGCCATGTCCTTTTCTTGTTTGGCAGTCACAAAGGATGAGTGAGGCTGGAGAGTGGGTGGCCAGTGTGGATTCATCAGGGCCTGTAAGGCATGGACCAAGGGAGAGGCAACAACTCAAATACCCACAAAATTGTACAGGCAGAAGCAAAACAGTTGGTGTGTGTACAGTGATCTGCATATGGTCAGATTGTAAGGGTATCTATATGGAGAGATGTATGGTGGCTATCAGGAACCAAAGCACAAGAAGCTCTTTCTGGTAACAAGTATTAAATTTCTCTGAAACAACCAGAAAAGGCACTGTTAGGTGGCTGGGAACAGTTTCCTGAGTGACAATTAATACTGGTTGTGTATGTGAGCAGTGAAAAGCCAGCAGTGTTCAGCTATTTGCAGAGCAGCCACATCTGCCCACGAGAGTTTGCAATTAAAACCCCAAATGCTGGGGCTGTGAGTCAACCCACCTGTGGCCCTCTCGTAGCAGGGAAATCAGCATCAGCAGAGGGACAGCCTGATACGTTTTCCCAGTGCAAAATAACCTGATTGGTTTTGTTTGTTTCTAGTCTCATGCCCATTGCTGGGGCCTCTGGCCTCTCCTAACACAAGTGCTTGGCTGCTCTGGCCCCCTCCCCACACTTTCCCTCCCACATTGTTCATGTTGTGACTGGTTTTCTGGCTGTGAAAGCAGCAATGAGGAGAGATGCTCATTTGGTTGGTTTAGATTTTTCCTAAATCACCTGGTGCTGAGGAGTAATGAAATATTTAATAGATGTTACAAAACTAAACCCAGAGCAACAGCACAGTGAGCAGTTAAATATTCCTCCTTTCTTCCCTGCAGTGGTCCCTGAGCAGCAGGTGCCCTAAGAAGGAAGAGCTTAGTGCTGCTTGTGGTTGACTGCTGCTTTCCCTGGGAATTACCTGCAGTCCTCAGCTGAAAGGATTCCTTTGGGACAGGGGTGATGCTGATGGGCTGAGCCATTAGGGACCAGCTTGCTGTGCTACAATGCATCCTCATGTCCTGCCTGCAGGAAAGACCCTTCCAGTGGGATGTGCAGTGTGCAAGGGCTCTGTAAGGCATCAATGCACTGAAACATTTGGTCCTTGATCAGGGGTGTTCAAGTGAGGCAGTGAAGGGGGTCACTTCTCAACCACAGGGTGCCTTTCATGTGGAAACATCCTTCTACAGAGCTCAAATCTGATTATTTCAACAGCCATCACATTGATGGACAGGCCTTTATTAGCAGGTTTGAGTATCTGTACAGGTGTGGATGTGTTATGCTGCAGTGTGCTACTTACTGGCAGATTCAGCAATCTACAATCTAGAATGGCCCTTCCAAATCTTCTGTTGGTTATGGTACTGTTGTAGCATTATGTAGGTTGCAGGGGAGTTCTAAAGGTCTCTGGTTCAATTTCCCTGTTCAAAGCAGGGCTCCCTCCCAAACCAGATAATTTTCATGCAGTCAGGCTGTGGAAATTTGCAAGGCTGGAGATGCTACAGCCTCTCTGGGCCCATTTTGGTGCTGTACTTATTCCTGCATGCTCAGACTCAGCAGAGCATTCTGGAGAGAGGATGGCTTAGTGAGGCACATTGCTGTGTATAACTTTTTTCAGGGAAGTTTTCTGTGGCAAACAGTTCCTCTTTGCAGTGCTTGTGCTTCCCTGGGGTAGGCGAAGGAGGCTGGAGATGATGCACAGAGATGGTGCCAGCTGTTCACTGGCTGGAACAATTTGGAGGTAGTGCCCTGGCTCCCTGCATTCAGGTTTGCATTTGGCTCTGGGTCAGACTGAGTATGTGCAAAAATAACAAAGAGCAAAAAAGCTGCTGATGAACGTTTGTCCCAAAGACATTGATGTGCTCTTTGTTGGGATCTGCACCAAGCAAATTCATTTGGTTGCCTCTGTGATTTGTTTGTGGCCAGTGGGTCTTTAGCCAGGTTGTGAGGTCACTAGATTGTGCTGGGTATGTGGTTTTTCTTAACAAAGTTAGACCAAGAAGGTAGGAATCATTTGGGACCCATGCCTAGTCACTGGTGAGCTCTTCCCCATAACGTAGTCTTTTATGGGAAAAACATCTGCCAAGCTTCTTATAAAAAGCCATGCAATCCACGAGGGATGCCAGCCCAAAAGTTCCATGGGTGCTGTGCCTGATACCTGTGCCAGGAGTTCACTGCCTGAATTGATTACAGTTTTTAATATGCCTGCATATATCTGGTAACTTAAATACTCCTGTGCTTTAGACAGGTAAAGGTCTGGGAAACACTCTGCTGCATAAGCACACCACAGTATTTACTTGGGAGAGTTCTCTTGGGTCCAGGGTGCTGTCTTCTGTGATCCCTCTGGAATGCAGAAATGACTTTGTTTTTTATGGCTCACATGTGGGAAGCAGTTGTAGCGAACTTCGAGAGATTTGGAAAAGCGAGCGAAGGTAAAAAGAATAAACCCCTTGAATCCACCAGTTTTCCTGCTCACTCCCAGGCCTGTGTGATTGCACTTGGATTTGTGTTTGCACGGGAGGCAGCGAGGCTGTGACCCCACCATCCACACACCTGCTGGGCCTGCAGCCTAACAGGGTTTCACCTCCTGCCACAGCTAGGGTGAAGGCTGTGATGTACTGATGTCCTTCCAAGGGGAAGTAATTCTGCTGTTTTCTGCTATTTGTGAGCACCCTATAGAAGGTAACTGAGAAGTGGTTTGTATTGGCCCCTTAGTGGCCTTACTGGATCTGCAGAGGCTGTTGGCTTGCTTTATATGGATTTCTAGCTTATCACTGGGGCTTCTAATTACAGGAGATAAAATAACACCCCTGCCTTTAAAGCACTTAAGCTGCCAGTTGAGTGTCTGGGGCACGTGCTCTTTTAAGCCTGTGGCTGAGTTAGTAGCATTGCTTGGCACCGCTTCAAGGCTCTGGAGCTTGATGCTGGTGCTGAGACTGCCCCCCTGCCTTGCTCCAGCCTCTACTGGGAGGTGCAGCCTCCCAGCTGCCCCAGAAGTGCTTCTGGGATTTGGCAGCAACGCCTGTGGGGACTGATGGGAAAGGAAAGAGGCATAAAATAGGAGGTGAAGTGTGTTGGACACCTTCTGTTGACCTGCAGGTCCAGTTTCCTCTGCTCCCTTTGTAGTGGTGGCTTTCTGCATCAGGTGTTTGCTGCTGTGCTGCAGAAACTACGTTTAATATGAAACCAGTTAAATTGTGTCTCAGATCGACTGCTTCCTTGATAACATCCCTAACAGTGGCACAGACATGGATCAGTGCCTGGTGTTGTCTCATGGGCTGGTGGGGGGGTAGACTGAGGGTCCTGCTAGCTGAAGGCTGCACTGTGCTGCAGCCTGGAAGTGTGATCTCCTTTTCCCTGGGTGGGGAGAATGCTGGCATGCAGCTTGGCCGAGGAGGAGGCAACTGACACTCTAGTAGAGACAAATCCGATGATTCATTTCCACAGCCCCCAGGAGCCTGCGTGTGAGCTGCGTACTGGGAATTTCTAGGAATTTCAAGGAGCATCATTTGTTCTGAAGGTAGCCCATTCAGTACTGAGGAAGGAAGATAAAATACTGCTGCTAGATGACATTATAGGAATTGAACAAGCAAGGACTTTTGGAGGTTGTTCTAAGAAATAACCTGTACACAAAATGTCATAAATATGCCATGCATGTTGTTAAAATCCCAAACGAAAAGCCTCTGAGAGTATCTGTGCTCTTAGTATGTCTTTCCTTGTGCCTCAGCACCTTGATTTCAAGGTTACCTGTAGTTTTTCTATTTCTTTTTTTGTTTTTTTGTTATAGCATCTGTTGCCCTGTCATTTCTTTCTGACATTCATAATGCTTGCTAATACAAAATTGTCGATACACTTAATTTTTTGCCTTTTGCTTCTTCAAGATAATTAAATGATTAATAAAAACAGGCCTAGTACCTTCCCACAGGTGTATCCCACTCGATCCCTTCATTGTCTCTGGCTCCTCTTACCATTGAGCCAGTTTTCAATTCTATCAGCTCAGGCAGGTTTGGGGCCTGTTTTACATCTGATGTTGGGCGTGTTGCCCAAGGGCTCCTGATATCTAGGGTGCTGTTGGCAAACACCCCAAAGGGGTTTAGGTGCTTGACATGGCAGATAGGATCTAATTTTTGGTCCTAAAAGCTAAAGCCTTTGGGAGTGCTTTTCCTCTGGGCTCACGGCCCAAGGCTGAGGTGGGTCAGGTTAAGGGATGGTCCTTACTCCAGCCCTGTGATGCTGAGCTTTGTTGCATGTGTCAGACCCTGTGAAGTCTGCCTGGTGTTTTGGGGGTGGGAATGACCCACCTTTGAAGCACCCACAAGGTGATGAAGGCTGTTCCATGTTTTCTAAAGCAGAGCATAGTGGGTCTCACTTTGTCACTTTGATGAACACCTCTGCATTAGCAGTAGGATAATCCCAGATTATCACATCAAATTACTATTGCTCACTAACCCCCCTCAGCGTGGTGTTGAGGAATTAATTACCAGTGTTCATGGTGTTAGCTGCTGCAGTCCCTAAACACCCCACGTAGCACATTGTGATTGTAGCTCCAGTGATATTTATCACTGCATTTTCCAAGTGGTCCCTCTCCTGCTTTTTATCGCTAGTGGTGTTTACCAGGAGTCATTATGCTCTAGTTGTTTGAATCTCTGCAGTTTTTTATACTTTATTCAAAGCCATTTAGACACTTAGAGCCATTAATTTTATCATTCTCTTCCATTCTAATGGGCTGGTTTCTTCATTGGCATACAAATGAGAAAAAAAGACTCTTCTCTAGACTTTTTGGTCATTAATAAATTCCTGTCCTAATTCTTGCTGCTCTCCTTTTCCTTTAAGTTTGAAATTACAATAGATACATACTGTTTACTTCCTTCTGTCAAAATTAATTCTTATCCTCCAATGTGAAGTAACCCCATGGTAAACCAGCCCCAGCTACATTTCAATCCCTGCAGCTTTTCAGCATGAGTGTTGTCTACATCTTAAATATTAGGCTGGCATTGCTAATACATGACTTATGTGCCTGCTGTGACTGTCTGCATTGTAAGCTGAAGAGGTGGGTTTTTAGCTATGTCTGGTTTTAAACTGACAGATAAATTGGAAAAATAATGGCATGTTATCTTAAAAGGCTGGAATAAACCCTTGTAAAGTTTCTATTGATGTCATTGTGACAGAATTAGAATTGTCTTGTAAGTTATACGAGCTGTATGCTGGACAGAAAGTGTTTTGAGCAGCAAAGAGACAGCAGAGAATGTCCTTGCTAGGATAAGGCAAACAGGTTTGCTCTCATAAGATTTCGACATTAAATTCTTTCACCACTGGTTTTGACTAATGTTTTGTATGTGAAAAGCCAAAAGAAATGAGCAAGGACAAAAAAACCACCCCAAAACCAACAGCTAGCGTGCAAGGCTTTCCATTTGATGAAACCTCAGCTTCTGAAGGGGAAGAGAAGCTGAGTGAAGAAGGGGTTGCACCAAAACCCATTCTTCCAAGCACTCACACAGCAGTTTGCTTTTGAATTAAGTATACCTGAAGTAGTAAAAGTCTTGTGTGCATTTTGTGGTGGCAGAGTTGTTTAGAAATGATGTTCAGGGTGACTTCAGGTGCTTGTGATGCTTGAATGAACTCACCAGGCTGCAGAGTGCATGTGTGTGTGTACCCGTGTGTGGCTGGTTCCTCAGCTAGTGCTGCTGTCCCCAAAGGAGAGCAGAAATGCATGTCATAAGCACCCCAATAAGATACTGCAGATCAATTACTGGATTTTTTTCCTCATGCATAATTTTTTTTTGACCATTTTTTTTCTTTTGGCGTGTTTTGCAGATAAGTAAGCAACAGCTCCAGACAATCAAAGATCGTTTCCAGGCCTTTCTCAATGGAGAAACCCAGATTGTGGCAGATGAAGCATTCATAAATGCTGTCCAGAGCTACTACGAGGTAAGGAGAGACAATGCAATGCCCTTATGAATCCCTGTCCTCACCCCTATTCACAGATGGTGTTGAATTCTGAATTAATGGTTTGTCCATTATCACACAGTATGAAGCAAAGGCAAGTGCAAAGTGGCTTCTTTCTGATTTCTGGTACATCACAAAGTTTGGGAGATTCAGGGTTTGAATGTAAACTGTGGGACAACCATAGCAACCTTTATGCCATGGTGTTTCCTTATAGCTTGATTATGGGGAAGATTGCCCTTCCTTTGAGCTGAAAAATAATTTCCTGGTACTTTGAAACAGTGTATTCTAAAATAGGGAAGATGGCAAAATCTTGAGTAAAATCAGTGTCACGTGCTCCCTGTGAAAAATACTGAGAGAAATCTGGGCAGCACATTCAGTTCTTGCAGAATTTTGCATTGTGTCCAATTGACTTTGGGATTTTCAGCAAGAGTGTTGTCTTTTGTCTTTGGCCTGACAAGTTCTGCTAAGCAAAGGGGGAGTGAGGAGGATGTGCATCTACAAAACTAGATAATACCAGAGAACACGAAACATTGTTCATAATTGTGCAAAAGAATAATTATGCATATCCGTCTTTTTGCACCTCTTTGTATGCAGCCCATAATGCTGTCTTTTATATCTCTGCTTAGCAGGAAAGAGTTCCTGGTTTTGAAAGAAATCAGTGCTTGTCATTTCTATGAGGAGTGTTGTTTATTTTTTTGCTAGCCTTTCTGCAAACCATTTCTCTTTCTCCCTAGAGCTATTCTGTCACAGAAGGTAAAGATTTTGAATTGCCTACATAAAATATTTCTCCAGAAGTGCAATCTAAAAGGAGACCAAAATCAGACACTAAAACTGAAGAGAATTTTAACTCTATAGGATATGACAGCAGCTGCTTCTGTGTAAGGAAAGCACAAATTATCTCTGGATTAACTCAGTTACACCAGTCTAGTAGTTCCTGCTCCATCGTTCTCTGTATAGGAAGGAAACTGAGAGTCATTTACATCTTTTATCAGAAAAGAAATTGCCAAGGGATCTTCACAGCTTCACTGAACAGGTGCTCTCAAATAAAGTTTTCAAGATGGAGTGAGCTGTGTTTAGGATGACAAAGCAGCATAATCTGTTCAGATAAGATTATTGAGCAGGAAAAGGAAACTGCTTAAAACCAGGAAAAATACATCCCTGTTTCACTGCTGTGTCTGGCTGAGTGTTGTCAGCTCCAGAAGTCCTGTGCTGCATAAATGCCCCAAGTTATCAAACTGAAAAAGAGCAGTAGATTATCACTAGATATAAACAAGCCCATGTATTCAAGTGGGCCCTCCACTGGCTCTGTCCTGCTTAAAACAGGCCACATAAAGTGTAATGCATCATTCTGTGTCCTTTAGTACAGCTTTTTTTCTTCTTTTTAGCTGTTGATTTCCTTTAATTGACAGCTGTATGCTTTCAGCTTCTGTGCGGCTGAGGCTTGCCTCTGTGGCTCTTCCTTGGCACCAGCTGCAGTGGCACAAGGCAAAGCATTGCCACAGAAAGCCTCTGCCCCTTGGTGCTGAGCAATGCTCCCTGCTGAGAGTGTTCTCCCTTCCCTCTCTGCAGAGACGTGATCCCTTGGTTGATCCATTCTGCAAATTATGGCAGATCCTTATCTCAGCTCCTGCAAATCTCAGTTTTATTCAATTAACTGTCCTTCTGCTGGTGCTATCTAGAAATCAGCATTTACCAATTTATAAATCTGCAAGATGGCTTGGAAAACACACAGCTGATATTGGTAATCTCTGTGCAGGGCATGGCTGATATTTCTAAAAGGTCCACTTATTAATGGTGCAGAATAAGTTCATAACATGGGAATGACTGAATTTTTGCAGAGAAAAAAGATAAGGATGACATTGTAGGTCAGATATGCATTTGCTGTTGCCATGAATGTGTTTGCATGGCCACAGTTTGTGGTTAATTCTGGCTGTCAGTGTAAGCATGTGGTTGTCAGTCTTAGGCTACTTCACGAGCCGCTATCAAATTTAAAAATTGAGTGATCTGCTCCTGCTCTGCAAAGCAGCGCTGTGCCTGCAGGAATGCTGCAGACCCGAGTGCACAGACAGGCCCAGCATACTCCAACACACTGCAGGGGAGCTTTTCTCAGGTCCTTTGACTTCTAATGAGTAAAGCTTTGTCTGTCAGCAGCAAATTCTGCGGCAGTCACTTCAGTGCATGTGATGGAAGTGCTTCATTAGACCCATTTCCACTCTGCTGTGGGCAGACAGAGACTCAGTGGCGTGGTGGGCTGGTCTGTGGCTGTGGCAGGAGATGCCTGACCCAGCTCCTGGAGGTCACTTCTCTTCTGCAAGGTTTGGTGTGTGCACCCATGCTAGGATTTTGTTCTAGGCAGTTCTTGGCTCCTGGCAACCCTACTAAGCAGTCCGACAGCCAGGCAATTCACCTGGTATTTTCCAAAGAAAACAGGAGAGAACACCTTTTTTTATCTTCTTTTTAATCTTCCTATTTTATGGCTTCTGCTGCTTTGTGTCTGACCAGTCCTCCCCCGTGCCTGCCTCCTCCCTGCCAGCTGCAGCCTTCCTTTCCTCTGCTGGCTGCTGCTCCACACCCAGGGAGGGAAAATCAGGGCTGAGGGAATATGGGGAGCCACATCCCACTGCTCATGATGCTGGGGATGAGCACCATGGATAACAACAGCCACTGGAGCTGGCAGGTATGGAAACTCATTAGCACCATGACACAGGTACAGGCCTGGGTGCCTGGCATGGATGAGGGGACACGGGAGCCCAGGATGTTGTAGTGGGGCTGGTCACTGTGACCTCCCCCCATTCCCTGCAGTCAGTGTGCCAATAATTTCCTTGGCTGCGTCAGGAGCTTGGCTCTTGGTAGCTCTGACCCATTACTTGAAAGCACGTGCACACACCTGGGGCATTGTCACTCATATTCAGTCTCCATGAGGAAATTAAACACGTGCTGCTGTTGTTTCAGCATGGACTGAAGAGGTTGCTGGTGTCATTCTGCCTCTCTTGTCTGCAGGGAGTGAATGCTCCCATGCTGATGTTGGAAGGAAACAGCCCAGCTCTTCCTCAGCATCATTTTTGGTCTAGTCCTTGGATAAAACCCACTACTATTGCCAACAGATCTCTGTGCCATCAAGCATCTAGGAACATGGAGTTCTGTGTTGCTGAATGGTATACATAAAAAAAAAGTCATGTCCTTAGGTCATCCTCAAGCTCTTTAATTATTGAGAGCTGACAGATACACCCCTGTGAGGGCACAGCTTCTTCCCAAGCTGCTGTATTCATCAGTTCTCAGCATTATTAATAAAACAGCAGTTTTATTACTGGATATTGTTCATTCTTCTGTGTTCAGGGCTTGGGAAAGAAGAGCCAACACAATATCCCTGTCTCTCTAACCCTTCAGCTCTGTGTTGCTCTCAGGACCTCTCTGGTCTGTGGGAGTCTGTCATGTTTTGACCCTTTTGCTGCTCTTACAGTGTGAAGAACATCTTTATGAAATGTCTTCTCCCTCCCTTTCTCCTGCTGTCAAGTGCCCCACATCTCTGTAAAGGTTCAAGCCACACTGAACCATCTTGCACGTCCCATTCCTGTGACAACAGAGCAGACAGCAAAGATCTCCTCTGGTGTAGTAAAATTAGAGTGTAAAGCTGGTCCTTGCAGAGGTTTCCCAGGGGCCTGGCTACATAATAAATCCAGTGCAGTGCTGTTGGCTTCAGTAAGATGACTCTGCTCCCTCTAACAGGGCAGAACTTGGTTAGATGAATGTAGTTGTGCAAAAACTTCCTTATTAAAGCATCAGATGGAACAAAATAAAATCCTGCTTTCCCAATGGGCATTTATTTATCTGGTGAGGTGTGACAATAACATCACATCAAGTTCTAATTGCATCAAAATATTTCATTTTAATGGAGGCAAAGCAGAAGCTTCACCTGATGCCATAATACTTCCCAAAGTATAGCTGAAACCTCTGGCAACGTGGTGGTTGAGTGAGGGGTTGGAGAATGTCCTGACAGTCAATAAGCAGCTTCCCAGCAGTGAAACCACCTTTTGTGGTACTTAAGGGGGATTTTTTTTAATGGACTCCATTTGAGATCACCCTTTTTCTTTGCAGGTATTCCTGAAGAGCGACCGCGTTGCCAGGATGGTGCAGAGCGGAGGGTGCTCAGCCAATGACTCCCGGGAGGTCTTCAAGAAGCACATTGAGAAGAGAGTGCGCAGCCTGCCAGAGATTGATGGCCTCAGCAAGGAGACAGTGCTGAGCTCCTGGATGGCAAAGTTTGATGCCATTTACCGTGGGGAGGAGGATCCCCGGAAGCAACAGGCCAGGATGACAGCGAGTGCTGCCTCCGAGCTCATTCTCAGCAAGGAGCAGCTCTATGAGATGTTCCAGAACATTTTGGGAATCAAGAAGTTTGAGCATCAGCTTCTATACAATGCATGTCAGGTAAGACGGGAATGGAAGGGGTTTTTTTGGGGAAGGCTTGCCATTGGGAGATATTGGAAACTTTGTGTCTGACCAGACTCTTTCAGAGAGAACTTTTACCAAGAAGATGGGGGTTGGTTTATGGTGGGACTTCTGCACTGCCATTGTTGTTCTGGCTATCCATGTGGGCATCCTTCTTGTGCCCATTTTCCTGCACAGTTTCATTGGATTGCTGAGATGGGAAAATTTTATTCCTCAGCTCTGTACCTGGGTGAGCAGGTCTTTGAGGTGGTTAAGTGGGCTGATTGCCTGTGTCTTGTTTGTCCTTCCTGTGTCACATCACCAGTCTAAATGACAGAGGTTCCTACAGCCTGTGATATCAGTAGCCAGATCCCAGGAGTCCCTGGGGAGAGTGGCATATGCAGACTTGCCCAGTGAGGTTATACAGGTTCTCCTTAAGTAGAGGGAGCTCTGTGATACCTGCATGCCTGTGGTGGAAGGAAAGAGCATCCCAAAGCCCCATCACCTCAGGGTAGCTCTGCTTGCACTTGAAAACCTTGCCCATCATCTCTTTCTACCCCAGAAGGGCCAGTTCTCTTGAGTTGCGTGGCTGGGACTCTGCAGTGCTGCTTGTGTTTCCAGCAGCTCTTGCTGAGGGCTGTCAGTGGCTATCCAGACTGCTGGTGACCCAGATTACGGTCCCCTGCTATTGGATATAAATATCACAGGCGGGATAAAGGATGCCAGAGTCACAGAGAGAGTAAGGTCTGGAAAGTTTTTGGAGGAGGAGCAGACCTCAGTCTTCTCCCTGTAATTCAGGGCTTCAGCTTCTTATTGAAGTGAATACATTTGAGACCAATTCTGTCTGTCTTCTGTCTAGACATTTCCAATTCTTTTTAAGACACAGAGAATTATGTCTGATCTGTTTTTGCCCCTGTAAAGAGCTTAGTTATCATGCATTTGTTCTTCTTCATCTCAGACCTTAATGGCAGAGTGGGGAGAAGATAATAAATGTCCCTGAGTAATGAGTCTTCACAGCAAAAACTGCAGTGGCCCTCATAAATTGTGTTTACACAGATTTTGTGCCGCCATACTCTGTTGGAAGAATTCTTTAAAATCAAAACCATAATGTTTTCAGTGATGTGTCAAGAACTGAGTCAGTTCTGCCTTGTTTTGGTTTATTTTTTAACTTAAACCAACTCCAGCCCTGTGTCTCTCATTGACCTGTGCTTTGCTAAGGACCAGGGTGGCTTTGTGTGAGTGTGTGTGTGGTCCTTCCCTCCTGGTTTGTGCTTCCCACTGATGCAGAAAACAGTGTTTGATCACAGCTGCCCTGCTTTGTGATCTCTGCTTGTTAGAATCTTTCTGGCTGACACCATGAACCCAGAGGCTGCTCCCTGCAAATTGCCCTGTTGCATCAAGCAGTCTTTTTCCTGTGTGTGTCCTGGTTTTAATCTGAAAGTGGAGGATTTAATTCTGGGTCTTTTCTAATGCTTGGAGGCAGTACACCTGTAATTTAAGCTTTTACAGGAAGACACAATTTCTGATGAAACAGAGAATTAGCATGGAAGTTACTCTATTTTTAATAACTGGATAGTGAGGATTAGCTATGCAGAAGTGAGAGCCCTTTGAAACACCTCAGAAAGCTGCAAGGTTGGCAGTCATTGAGCAGCTGGGTGTTTTCCTGGGATGCAGTGGCAGTGGTTAAAATGCTGTGGGGTGGGACCCTGTCCCATGGGGAACAGGTCACTGCTGCTCCTTCTCCCTCTACAGAGGGAAGGCAGCAGTGAGCACCCAGGGAAAGCACAGGCTTTGCTCTGGAGACCCTTTTTTTGATGCTACCTGTGGTCATGTCAGCTGGGCTACACCAGCAGGGTCTCTGGAGCCCTCTGGCCAGCAGCAGATGCTTTGTGCTTCTCTCTTGCCATGAAGCACCAAAATTGCTGTTGACCTTTACTCTTTCCCCAGGGACTCAGCCGTGGCTTGCAGCCAGTCTGTTGGGGGTAGTCATGAGCTTCTGAGTATCGTATGAGCTACACTTTTTTTGACCTGGACTTGTCTGCCATGCATGGGAGGAATTGGGAAAAGCAGCCTTTTCCTGGCAGGCTGTCTGAATGCCATCACTCTCTCCAGAGTGACAGCACTGTGCTGTTCATGCAGTTTATCAGTCAGTCACCTGTGACTAGAAAAGGAAAGCCCATTGTCTTCTGTGGAGGGGATGGCTGGTTAGCGCTCTCCCTTGCCTTGGTGTGCAGGGTGAAATTGTCCAGAGGCTGTGCAAGGAGGCAAGGGGTGACAAGGCTTTGCCTAGTTGACCTCTGAAAGCATGAGCAGGAATGATGCTGAGAGCCCCAAACACTGCTGGTTCTTCTGTGGTCTGAAAGTAGATGCTTTTCTCTATGCAGCCTCCTGTTACATCACACTAATTGCATAATGATTGCATCACTGGGACTGCATTTCCATTCACTTCTGAGATAATATTTTGTTTGTGCAGGAGGATGATTTCTAAAGAGATTTTTTTAATACAGTATCCCCAGGTGGTGTGAGATAAGTGTATTCTTAATGTGATAGAAGTGATTTAGCAGGATCTGAGATAGCAGTTATTGATAGCAAGGTATTAATGCAGTTGGAAAGGCTTTTAGGAAACAAAGATGGGAAGTGATGTTGTAGCAGCATAGTTGTGAAGATTACAGTGTTGTTAAGCACAAGCTCTGACTAGAACATTTTAAATAATACAGAGTCTTGCGCTTTTTGCATAACACATGCCACGTGGCTTGGTGTTTCTGCTCCACTGGAGTCAGCATGGGAATTGAGCATCTCTGGCTCCAGCAGCAAGCTCCCCTGCTGTGTGAGAGATGTGGTGGAGGGAGAAATGTGTTTCAGTCTGTGGTCCAGAACCTGTTGGCAAGACTTAAATTTAGCTCTTCTGCTTTGTGATTAACTTGTGGCTGTGGAAGAGTACTAGAGGAGCTGTTTTCTGTACGTGTTGGACAATTCCAAACTTGGGTTCTTGCTGCAGTTGGCATTTCCTAGGGTACTCTGCTTCCTGCTGACCTTCATGGCGGCTGAATTCAGAGCATCTCTGAAAATCAGGCTGTGGTGTTCTCCCTGTCTTGTTCTTTCCCAGCCGTAGGGCAGTGATTTTCTGTCTCAAGCTGTGTTTGGAAGTCATTTTTAGCTCCAGTGAGATGAGCCGGAGCTGGTACAGTGCTGTTCAGTTAATCCTGCAGCAGGAGCAGATGTTCAGGTCGTGTCTGTGGTGAGCTGTGCAAGTCCATCCTCCTGCTTCAGAGGAAGAGTGGGCTCTCCCTGCAGAACCGTCTGAACTCTCAGGATTCACAGTCAGATTTTCTCTTCTCTCCTATGCCTGTCCCATATACTGTGGCATAATAACCTGTGCTAAGCATAATTCCCTCAGATGTAAGATTTGAAAGCAAATAACTAAATATAGGCATGTCCAACCTGCTGAGTGATTCTAATACATGGTCGTGGTTTTTCAGCATCTATTTCTGTCCATCCATGTAGAAGGCAAAAAAGTATGCATGTGTGGGTGTGCTGCAACCAGGTCTTATTGCTGTCTGGTGGCCATTTCATGTAAAGGCATGAAGATTTCTTATCAGTGCAACTGGAATAGTTTCGTAAGTTTTGGGGCCCTGTGATTTTAACTAGGAAACATTTCAACCCAAATTTTCTTGAACAGAGCTGGCTTAAAACTAGAATTCACTGTTTTGACATTTATTTTTGCAGCTGAATTAGGACACTATGTCCAAAGGCTGACATTTCTCACATAGCAGAAAGTTCCCCTGCCAAAAAAAACTTACTCAAATGTTTGATTTTAGCTCAAGTCAGTATTAGAAATGATTTGCTGAGGTGGTGTCTTGCCTTCTGCCCCTCTCTCATCTCTGCAGTTCCTGTGGTTCTACCAAACTTGGTTTCTTCACTTGCTTTGGTGTGTTGAGCCCCTCACGTGCCCGTCACATGCCCAACGTGTGTCAATCATGTGCCTGGCACATGGTCACGCGGCCATCATGTCCCCAGTGTGTGCCAAACACGTGGCATGAGCTGACTTTGCTGACTTAGCTGAAAGTTGGAGACATCTCCTTAAAAATATTTCCTAAATCCTTTCTGTTTGCAGAGGAGCTGTAGTGGTACTTGGATGCTGCAGCTCAAGAAGGGGCAGAAATTCATGTGAGGCACTGTGGCAGCTCAGACAGTGAGATGAAGGCTGAGGTCACCTCAGAATAAATGTTTGATTTGTGTGTATCTTCCCCAGAGCAAGTATTTAATTTAGTTTGTTGTGATAAAGGATTCCCAGCCATGCCTTGCAATGAGCATTGAATCCGTGGTTGTTGTGCACAGCGTGGAGTTACCTGTGCACGTCTGTCCCTTCAGTTCAGGGCCTCAGGAGTTTAGGATCAGATCCCTCCCTTCTGCTCCCCGTTTAAAGAACACAAAGCAATTCCTTTTTATTCTAGCTTCATCTTGAAGCTCAGTGTCTATGAAATATGTATCTGCAGTTCTGAGCATTTAAGCACTAACTCTGTCTGTAATGACCCCTCTGAAAGGGTGGGAGATTTGCTTGGATCCCAGAGCCCCCACAAACAGCTTGTCCTGGGGATGGTGGTGAGCTGGGACTGCTCTGGGGCTGCAGGCAAGAGCCAATGAGCCTCCATGGGCTTCTCTTTCCAAGGCTGGATGCATGTGCCATGGACAACCAGCAGCTTTGGCCAGCACTGCTCTCTCCCTTGCAAATCCACAGGGCAGGAGCCTTACCCTGTGGCTTTCCCCCTGCCCCCCCATTCACTGTTTGAAACTCCTTTTGTTTGCTCCACCTGTCTTCACACTGTATCATTCCTACTCCACCTTCTCCCCCCCCCCCCCCCCAAAAAACAAAGCCACGACCAATAAAAATGGGTTAAAGTGGTTTAGAGATGATCAAAAGCCTCAGAATACATAAAGCATCATGGTCTGCTTTCAGTAATTTTGTATTTATTTCCATGGAAACAGAAATGGCAGCCTGGAGCCTTCTGCAGGGTTGTAATTACTCCTGCAGCAGCCAGCAGCAGCTGCAGCTTCCTGTCAGGGCCTGAGCATCTCCCAGAGCCTGCTGTGATTTAGTGCCCAGTGGGAAATTGAAAAAGGAAAAAGCGCTGGGAAGTGAATGAAATCTTCCCTGTCCTAACAACACAACGCAGATACACACGTGGTCCTTGGGGGAGGAGGGGCAATTGCTCTTCTTTGTCAGCTCAGCATGCAATGTTTTAAAGGATGATTTTGGCAGGGGAGGGCAGAGAAACCGAGAGGGACAGTGCAATGTCAGGGAAGGGACGAGGGTGGCGTGTGCCTCTGCTGCACCCTCGGTTGCCAGATACATCCTTTGGAAGGGGTTTGCTGGTGGAGGTTACCCAGGAGGTACAGAGAGGTGCCACAGCTGTGCCTGTTGCTCCCAGGTGGTGCAGAAACAGTGACCCTACATGTGATGCATCGTTTGATATCTGTAATTTGGAGCAAGAGGGGTGGTTGAGATGGGACATCTGTTAGTTCCAGCACCCAATGAGAGCTGCAGGGAAGACTTCAGCCAGTTGGAGGGACATGACAGGGCAGTGAGTGGGGTGGGCCTGCCAGCCCAGCAGTGTGCCACTGTGCTGCTGCCTTTTGGGCAGGACAATGCAGAGATCACTCTCTGCCAGGGTGGGACCCAAGCTGTCATCACCCAGTGTCTGATTTACACAGACACGTGTGGACCTGCATGTGCACCCATTAGCTGTAGGATCAGCTTATGTTATGTGCTGTTAGGGACTTAGAGAGCAATCTTGGCCCCTGTAATTAAATTTAAAGCAAATTAGCTCTTCTATTAAACAAAATAAATCTGATGTAACCTAATGCTGTATTCTCCAGCTATGGCTGATCAATCGCTCCTGCAAAGAGCAGGCAAATACTGCTGAGCAGATGGTCTTGGCTGAAGCATGGTCAATTAAACTAATTAAAGATGCTTTCATTTAATCAGAGGGTGTTTTAACCCTGTTAGCTGCCAGTTGGGGATGTGTTTTTGTGTACTAGGAACTTCCATTTCTGGCCCTTCTATGCACTTCTTCTGGTTTTCAGTCCCTTTACAGAAACCAGGCCAAAGTGTGCATCCAAAGAGCATATATCTAGCAGAGAAATTATAATGTCATGCAACAGCAGTGAAGACTTGCAGAGGAGAATTCAGTTGTTTTCTTCTAACACTAACCAGAGATGTTTATTAGCCTGAAGAACTCTTCTGCAATGAATCCTTCCCACCCTACCTCCTGCCGGCCTTCCCTCTGGGTTTAGGGGTGGGCTGCCTCTCCACAGCCTAGACAAATGTCACTTGTTCCACCAAAACAAGCAGTGGCTTGTCATGGTGTATTATTAAAGGGACAGAAAATAGTTTCAGCACCCAGACAGCTTCTGGAGTGAAGGAGCAGCCTCTTATTTCAGCTCTCTGCTGCCATGCAAAACATCTTGGCTGCTGGGACCCCCCCTTCTAAGGGTTCTGGAGATGGGTTTAATTCATTATTTGCTTCAGGAGTCCACGAGTACTCCTCTGAGCTGAAGCCTTCTTTTCAGATTCTGTGATTTGAAACAACTGGCACCCTCACTATTTCTTGTCCCTCACTTCCTATCTGCTCCCTTGCCCTTGCTCAAGTAAGGGGTGCCACCAACTGCCAGCAAGGTAAGAGCCACCCAGAGAAGTTGTTAGTCTCAAGAAGATCATGCCAAACATGCTCAAGAAGCTGCAGTAGAGCAGAATCATGCATACAGCCCACGAGTGACCCCTCCCTGGGCTGCACAAAGGGCTGCAGCATGTTTGGCACCCCCTTCCTCTGCCTTTCCATCAGCTTGTACACATTAAATTAGAAACAGTTGTACTTTATCCAGAAGCATGTGGACAACTCCTGCTTCAGCAACATGGATCCTTGCAGATACATTAGAGCTAAAATCAGGGTGATTTTCGAGATCTTCATCCTTTGTGAAATGATAAAAATCCTTTTTTACCCTCATCTAATTAACAAGGTGTTCTTGTGGTGCAGCATCAGCTGAATGCTTTTTGTTGTCTATGTGGACTGATTAATTTTTGCAGTTTAAGGCTTAAATTACCATCAAGATATCTCTCATTTATTTTTGCTTCAGTTGGCCCATGAATGCTTTTCATCATCTGCATTCATGCTGCAAGGGAATGCATAAAAGATAAATATGGTTACCTTATAAAACATCATATTGATGACGACATTTCCAATCTACCTTAGCCTCTTTATTTAAGGACTGCAGTTTCTCTTCTTTCATTGAAAATGAAAGTTGTTGGCATGACTTTGGCTGCTTCCACTTCTGAGCAGAGTGGGGGTTGGGAAGAGGGACCCTTCCTGGCACAGTTGTACAGGGAGATGCTAAAGCAGTGGGGAAGGTTTTGCAAAAGCTTGAGAAATAGAGTCCTTGAGCATCACTAAGTGTGACAACATTGGGAAATTACAGCTTGAAACCATTTCAGTGGAAAGGAGGTAGGGGATGGCACAAAGTACAGACTCCAGAGGTGTTACCTGTATTGGTTTTGGCAGAGGGGAGACTGAAAAATGGGGTAGCAAGTGGACAAGAAGTTGCTGATTTAGAAAAAAACACTTTACACTGAAAAACCCAGTGATCCCATGGAGTATGTTGCCACTGTGCAGAGTAGTCCAGCCTGAAAACACCTGGTGGGTCTGCCCAAGGAGAAACCAAATGTTGTCCGTTAGAGGGGAGAGGAAGTGATATCTAAATGTGCTACATAAAAATTTAATGTTTATTGCTAATCTCTCCCAAAAAAAACCCAAAAAACCAAGCCAACATAAAATGCAACTGAGATGGGCTGGAGTGCAGTTTCTGAGTTGGCTTCCATGGGGTCTGGTTCCAAGGTCTCCAGAGGTGGGCCTTGGCTTTAAAAATGCTGTTCTTATTTCAAGCAATCTCTCTTGCTTCCCTAACTTTGAATTCAGTGCAAGCCACTGTATATAAGAACCAGTTTCTCAACATGGAGAAACATTGTGGACTGTGTCTTATTAGGAAAGGAAAATGTCACTCCTCCTGTTTGTCTTTCCCTCAACCAGAGATGATGAGCAGAAGACATGACAAAGAAATGCCCCTACTGGCCCCTTTTGGAGAACGTAATCTTATTTTTTCTTTGAGCAGCATTTGTTCCCTGCAGTACATGTTCCTGTCAATCAGCCCAGGAGGCCTTGGGAGACAGAAGGGGTGTTATCCAGACCTCTCTCTCTTTAAGCAAGGAACTGCTAGCTGCAAAAGAACCCATATGTGATGCTTATCTTAAGGAAGGCTGGAATACTTAATAAGACATAACTGGTGCATGACCCTGCACTCTGTTAATGCCTCTCTTTCTCTTCCTCTTCCTTTTAACTGGAAATACAATGGAGCCACTAGGATTTAATTTTGCACGTAGGCCTTTAAATCTAATTTAAATTCCACATGAAAATCTCAATGCTTTGCTGCACTTCAGTCCTCGCTCATGTATTTTATCGGTGATTACCTTCCTGGGGAACTTTTAATGCCTATCTCAGGAGCAAAATGGAAAGATACAGTCATACTTGCACATAGTGGGGGTTATACATGGTCATGCTGGCTTGTGCCAGAGCTCCAGGGTCTTCATTTCAGCACGCAATGTCTTGTCAGAGAGCCTGGACTGGTTCCCACTGAGCTGTGCTAGCCTAAGGTTACACACTATTCTTTTGGTTTTCTTTTTATTGTGTTATATAGAGAGATCATTCTTCTGACATACATCATCCACTAAGGGAATATTTTGAAAGTTGTATATTAATATTTTACTAGGTTTTCTCTAATCTTATTTCTGTAAGATGTGGTTTCCTCAAGGCTGCTTCTTTGCAGTCCATATTGTGTTCAGATTTCAAGAATAGGGAATTATTTAAAAAAAAATAAAAAATTTCACCAGTCCTGTCCTCCACTCCTTACATTTCATTCTTCAGGCCACCAGTGTTCTGTGCAACTTGAAAAATGCTTCATGTCACAGCTTGAGATGTGATAGTGTAATTTTAATTCAGAAGAAACTTTGGGAGTCGAATGGATCAGACCATAGAAAGTACTTCATGAATATAAAATA
This sequence comes from Cettia cetti, assembly GCA_013401135.1. NCBI lineage: Eukaryota > Metazoa > Chordata > Aves > Passeriformes > Sylviidae > Cettia > Cettia cetti. Next base: position 75,723 of record VZUI01044211.1, read on the forward strand.
CAACTGGGTTAATCTTCCAATTTTCATCTAAAAAGTACCAAATTAAGAAGAGAATAGGTATATTTCTTAGCAGAAACGAGATGCCAAGAATTTTCTTCAAAAGGATACCAAAGTAGGCACATATTTGTTCCCACTGAGCTGACTATAAATTGGGAAATGATCAACAAAGTAGATTTCATGCATTTCAAAGGCTCAGCCTTAATATCCCTAACTTATGTAAGCTGCTCCTTACCTCAATTTCAGTGCTGAGTTTTCATATTCAATACACTACATTTCTTCTGGAACATCTGATTCTACTCATGTTTCTGAGAAAATAGAGTGCAAGTTCAATACAGAATTGGATGTAACACAACTTCTAATACAGCTTCTCATGTATTTAAAAAGCCTATAGTAGCTAATATCATGTAAAAACTGTTTTGGCCTCATAGCACAGATTTTATATATATATAATCCAGGAAGTAGTGATGTTTCCTATTAGCAGTGATCTGTGCATGTGTTTTTCAAGTGTTGTAGCCAGCCTTTGGTCCAGTTCTTTTGTTTCTGACAGAGAACAGTAAGAAAATGGGTAGGTGATGGCACAATATTATTTGTCGTGAAGTCTTTGTAGAAACACTGATAGCTGTGACAGGGAAGTCAGTGGAGTTTTCCAAGAGCTCTGTATGCCAGCCCTGAGTGCTGGTAGCCCAGGAGAGGACGGTGTGGGGTGAAGGTTGGAGTCTGAACCCTATTGTGCCACAGCCAGGTTCCAGCACCCTGTGGGCTCCTGGGCGTTGGTGGAACCAGGCTGCCTGCTTGTGTGTTCAGGCTTGAGCCTTAAGCATTCCTCAGATGTGCAGGGGAGGAGACAGCTAAAATTACAGGCATTTCCCACAATAAATGAGAACAAAGAACAAATGCATAATTTTGCTGTGCTCTTCTGAATGTGCTGCGTGGGGAATGATGTTGGCAGTTAAAAAAGGTGCTGGGGAGGAAGCAGGCACAGTGACAGACAGTGACCACAGGTCAGGCACCCAGACTTTGCCCAACAGCCTGTTGAGTTTTGGTTAAGTACCTGCTCATTCTCATGGGTGCAGCTCGTTTCTGCACCTTGCCTGTGTGTGCAGCTGTCCTGGCAGCAGCAGCAAAACTGCACATCTCCAGCCATCATTAGCCCACAGGAAGGGAAACTGGGCAAGTCTACGTTGATGGCATTTTGCTCCAGATAGCAACATAAAAATGTAAAATGTAGAGCCCAGGAATCAAATATTAAGTCAGCAACAAAGGAGATTTTGGAAGATAACACAAATTGCAGTGGAATGCTGGAGGGAGTGTAAGGCTTTATTCCTTGGCTGTTTCTTAGCAGAAGGAGCAGCAGTGATGAGTTCTCTTTATCCCAGGCTGAGGACCATGAGTAGTTGTCTTCTGTGAAGAGTTTTGCTAAATATAACTATCTTCTTTTGTGACCTAGTTAAGTCCAAACTTGACAGGGAGAAAGCCTTTTGGGTGTTTTAAATGCTAAAATTCTAATTGTGGAGTAATTAAATGGTCTCATATTTCTTCTCAACACCAGTAATTTATCGTGCTGATATTTCTGCCAGTTTGTTGGAGAGCTCATGTTGTGCAACATTGGTGGAATGAGCTGCAGGCATGTGTTTGGCTGCCATTGCCAGCAGTCTCGTGCACCCATTTGTGGAACTGAGAGACCAGGACTGATAAAATAGCTGCAAAACAGAGATGTTGTTCATGGAGAAATTATTGACACAATAATTTTATTAAGTCCCATGATGCCTGTTAGGTCTGATGAGAATGCCATTTGCCAGGATTAGCATCATCACAGTACTCACCATCCCCTCATAGCTTGAAGTCTTATTGCCTTCCCATGCATATCCAAATTCTTTTTGTCAACACAGGCAAATATTGATAAGACAAGTGGAGGAAACATTAATGTAAAAGAGGAGAGCATCAGATTAGTTATTAGGAATAAATTCTTCGTTGTGAGAGTGGTCGCACACTGGCACAAGTTGCCAGAGAAGCTATGGATGCCCCATTGCTGAAGTTTTCAAGGTCAGGTTGAATGGCACTTAGGGCAATCTGGTCTAGTGGAAGATGTCCCTGCCCATGGCAGAAGGGGTTGGAAAAAGATGGTCTTTATGTTCCCTTTCAACCCAAACCATTCTATGATTCTGTATTTCTATGAAAAATGTAAAATATCAAGTAGCCATTTTCATTCGCTTTCTAACTCTGCTCTTCATTGACCTTTCTGCTTGTAGATTTTCTCTTTATTTGCCCTTTTTCTACGTAACAGTGGATTTTGACTGGCAAGAGTTCTGCTCAGATGGTTAGGTATCAGTTGGGTGTAAATTAGCTGAAGGAGCTGTGGCTGCCACTGTCAAAATGATTCCAAAATAACTTTGTGTGGGAGAGTGATGGTCAGGTCAGACAAGAGAAGCGTGGTTTGGGTCTGCTTGAGGGGAATGGAGTTAGAGGGAATAATGCCAGTTAGATTAATAGAAGAGCAATGCACTCTTGAATGCTGACTTATATGCTGTCAGAGATCCTTCATGTTATGGTGGCCCCTTGTGAGTGTGCAACAGCAGCAGTATTTGGGAAAGGGTCTGTTTCCCACACACATCTGCAGTATTTGAGGTGAGGAAGATGGGTTTCTTTGAGGCTGGTACAGCCGCTTTCCTCTGGGAAGTCGCTGCTGACAGCATGATCCTTTAGCAAACCAAGAGGAGAAAACTGGACATGGGTTTTGCTATGGTTTGGTTCATTGATGAGCTGCCATTCCCCCCAGGGGTACCAGCTGCAGCCCTGCTGCTCCCCAGCCCTGCCTGCTCAGTGCTGGGAGGTGACTCTGCTCCTTTCTCGTGCAGACCTTTGCCCAGCTGTGTAACTCCTGATCCCCTTTATTAACAGTAAACATAGGCAATTATTCAGGGTCACTAATTGGCCAGTTTGTTCTGGCTTTATGTATGGTGACTGCAAAACAGCTGAGGATGTCTGGCAGGCAGCAGAAGTTTTATTTCTGTCAATTAAAATTGCCAGATATATGTTCAATGAGATAATTAGGATCATTGCACTTTCCTATCATAATGCCAGTTGCAGTTTCATCCATTGTATGGATAAAAACATAAGCAGCATCAATGAAAAAAAAATCTGTTTCTATCTTAAATGTATGAGTAGAAACACTGGCATTGTAACATCAGAGTATGAGCCTATTCTGAGCTTTGTCATCAATGATCTTGGGAAAAACTGCTATGTTTCAAAATAAGAGTGATTTTCTGGATGATGACAATCAAAATACGTTTTGTTTAACCAGATCAATGGGTATCACCATCATGTGAGGCACCATGAGAGCCACTGCAAGCCAGGAACTCCCCCTGGTATCTCTGTCTTGTATTTTCTCTCATCTGCAGTCAGCATAGCAATAGAGCAGGGGATGATGGAGGGAAGGGCAGTGCAGTGTGCAAGGGCAGGACAGGAGGCACATCTGTCTCCCTTAGGCATCCTGCCATACCAGCATGCCACAGCAGAAGAGAATCTCTCTCTCTCTCCACTGTTGCCTGAATTTACTTGATGCCAGATATCAGTCAAAAGTAAATCTCTCCTGTTCAAAGACAAAGAGTTCATAAGAATCTTTAATAACAAAACTCTCCCTGTGCAGAGGCTGCTGGGAAGGGGTGTGCCAAGGTGCTGGGGAACAGAGGAAAAGAAAAATGGGTCAAATAAAGTTCTGCTGGAAAAGGAGTTAATGCTTACTGATAGCATGAAATTGGATGTAGCAGTAAACTCTGCTGGACACGAATTGGCCTATTCCAATGTGAGAAGTACAGCAAGTAAAAGTAAGGGATGGTCTCAGAAAAATTCACCAAGCAAACCAGAGTTTAGCTTGGAACAGGAGCCCTTCCCTTTGAAAGCATCATTAGCTGTCTGCTGCAGGCTGCAATGATTCCTGCCTTAGAGAATGGCAAAGATGAAGCAAAACTCACCCCTCTGGTGTGATGGCAGTGATCTGTGTGGAGAGCTTTTCCAGCTGCTCTGGCATGCCCTGGAAAACCCTGGGGAAGGTGTGTGGACACAGCTGAACTGGATATAGGGCTTGTCCTACCTTGCTTACCTGCTCTGTTTTCCAGCATCTGAAACTACTGTGCTACCCTTGCTTTTCTCAGGATGCAAGTCTGTAACCTTCAAGAGAACCGCTAGCAAAATTTAGAGGAAAATCAGCTCCTTTTTTTAATCCATCCTCCCTCTTTTTTTTTTTTCTGCTTCAAAAGAGGCCCTGGAGAGGACTTAAAAGTAAAAACAAACAATGAGGAAGTACAAGCTGTCATAAATAGTGTTGAAACAAGAGTCAGACTTGCAGTAAAGTAACAAGGTACCTGAGAAGGTGGTGACAGAGTTGTGAAAGGTTTTCAAAGCTTGTGTCTGATTGATGCCTTGTGGGCATCAGCTAAGGATTCTTGAGATGTTGATGGGCAAGGGGAACAGGATGCAGCCACAGCCTCAGTGGGTGTGCTGAGGTGTCCAGCCACAGTGCCAAGCCTTTGGCATGTGTGAAGGTACCCCAGGAAACATTGTGAGAAACTTGTCTTTCTATAGGGCAGCAAAAAAAGCTCTCCTATATCCCAGTCTGGAATCTGTACTATAAAAATACACTGGAAAGGTCTTGAGAGTTACGTGAAGGCATAAGGAAGAACTAAAGGTTTGACTCACCTGGGGAAATGGTCCAAGTAATTTGTTTGCAGATGTATTGGAGCAATGTTTAACTGCCCGTGTACAGGAGCAGTAAAACTGGGATCAAAGCAGCCACTCTTGGCTGCCACTGATAGTCAGGGTTGAGGGAGCTGGGCAAAGGTTGTGACAGTCTGTCTCTCACCTGAAGGATACACTAGATCTTTTTCTATCTGATATGCTTAAGTTTAAATGGGAGGTTGGGCCTTAACATAACCATTGTATGCTGAATTTTTACTAGGGATGTACAAGAGATTGCACAGGAAGGGGCAAGTGGTTAATTTTGGGCTGGGAATCCATCTCATGGCTGGGCAGGTTTTGGACTCCATGAAGGTGTTATTGCTGAATATAGAATCAGTTATTTAACTGAACTTTGTCTAGGCTGGTTATTTCATTTTAGTCTGCAATGGAAGTTGTGGTAGGCTCTGAAAAAGAGTCTTGCAGCCAGGCAAATTGGAGCTGTTCCCTGGCACCTGCAGCCAAAAGCCTTTGCTGTGGAGCTGCCCGTGTTACGAAGCAGGGCTGGCATGCATGGAGCACTTGGTGCTGCATGGCAGTGAGGATGAGGTGATGGCAGATGAGGGGACACTGCTTTGCCAGATGAAGTTTGTTACAAATACCCATCTGCTCAGAAGCAGAAGCTATAAGGTTTGTGCTTGTACAAGTAATTATTTGTTATACATTTTTAAACATGAAATCTAGTCCAAACGGCAAATATTTTTAGCGTGTGTCATTGTGCAGTTAAGAAGGCTGCCAGCAGCATAAACCAGAATAACTCTGCAGGCTGAGATGGGGTTTTCTGCTTTGCCCATTTGCTCCTCCCCACGCTTGGGTACTCATTCTCTCAGTTGTCCTCCTGCTTGCATGAGCCAGCATCTTGCAGAACCGGCTGCTTTGTCACCCCCTCCATTCATATTACCTGTGTGATGGAAAGCACATCTGGCACAGCTGGGAGGTGTTTGACTGGGGGTGAAAATGGCTCTGAAAAAAATGGGACAGGATTGCTGCTTTTTCTCCTAGTGGAATAGGGAAGAGGCAATCTTACATCTCTTAATTTTCAGCAAATGCATGCTGTGGAGTGAGCCTGCACATGGTTTATAACATAGGCACATTTGGGCTGAATGAAGCATTTTTTCAGGTTTTTAAGGATCTGATTGAATTGTTTCAGCAATGTTTTACCCTCCACTCTAAATTCCACTAAATAAGAGTAGGAGAATGGATTTAAGATGGATCTGATCATTTTAGAAACAGGACAGCTTAGGTTTTTAAGGTTGCATAAAAATGTAGCGGGGGAAACTGTCTGAAGATGAATGCTTTTTGACAGGGTGGGATCTGTTGTGGATTTTGCTCGGCCTGTGAGCCAAATGATTTTGTTATTCCCTCAGCTCTCATGCAAGGTCACAGCATAAACCTCAGCTCTCATGCAAGGTCACAGCATAAACCATGATTCTTTTGCATCTGCGAAGCAGCACAGGCAGGTACCAGAGCATTTCCCAGCTTTGCCCATTCCCAGCAAGAGCTCCTTTGTTTTCATTCACCTCTCTCAACAGCTTTCTCAGCATCTGGGCCATCAGAGCTGTCAGAGCCTGCTTTTCCCTGTTGTTTTTCCCTATAACTCCTCTGGAGAAAGAGGGGGATGCAGAGGGTATGCTCCCAGCAGGGACAGCAATCTGACCCCATGAGTTACACACCTGCATTATTTTTTTTTTTTTCTGGTGCCCTGAGCACTGCTTTTTTGCCCTTGATTTCCATAGATCTTTGATTAATGATAAGAAAGAGAGGGGAAGGGTTTCAGCTGTAGGTTCCATATGTGTCTATTTCCATGGGGTTATTGCTGGTAACATCTAGTGGCACCTTCATTTGGAATAAGAGAGTGGTTCCAGCAGTGCAGTTTTGACCAGGTTACGGAGCAGAATGCAAAAAAAAAACCACCAAAAACAAAAACAAAAAAAACAACCCTGAATTCCGTGGAAATGCTTTAAGCATAGCTTTTCTCTTAATATCTTCACTGATATTTTTCCTAACATCTAAAAAGAACAGCAGCAGTTTGCTGAGATGAACAGGTGCTGTGGACCTGCAGTCATGGTTGCATGCTGTCTCACATCTGGATTCCAGCTGTATATTTTGCAGCACTCTCTTAAATGTCTTTTTTGCATATAAAGGGCATTGTCCTCTGTGAAAGCTTAAAGGGAAGGCTGAGGGTAGGCTCAGATGAAATGGGATCACAGAGCAGGTTATTACCTTCTCAGAATGCACCGGGGGACTTCAACAATAGCAGAGACTGCAATGCCATACTCTCTGAGTGTCCAGTATATTCTCCCTAACTCTCTTAGCAAAAGCCTCCTGCCCTGCTAACAATTTCAAAGGAAAGAGGTCATGCCTTGGTGAGTGTAGTTCGAAATAAAACACATTTCCTCAGAAAGCAGGAGATGAGAGTGTTTCTGGCAGAGGAGCTGTCTGGAAAAGTCACCATGAAGCTACCCTGGGACCTGACCCACCACCCAGCACATATCCCATCCTTAAATCCATAATTTGTTGTTCATGGAAGTCTGCTGCAGAGGACTGTGCCATCTCTGCTGGCATCAGAGCCCTCTCCTTCAGGCTGCCCATGGGGTTCAAGGGTCATGGGTGCTGCTCCCTCTTCTCCAGCTGTGTTGTATCCTGGCATGTGCCAAAGCTGAGGTAGTCCAGCCTGGGTTTGGATGGATGTGTTGGGCAATTAGTGTTTTACTTGGCTTTAAATACAGAGAATAATTCGTGAAGCAGTGTGAAAAAGAGCTCTCCACCCACTGGGGTTGGAAAAACTCCGTGTGGAGGTTCTATCCCTGCTGAGATTTCTATCCCTTACTCTAGGGAAAGATAATTGAGAGGCAGTGGGTGAAGCCCAAAGTGGGGCTGGGCAAAAGCTGGTGTTGGTGCTGTCATGAGCACAGTGCACCACCATCAGGACAGCACTGGTCTGTTTCCTGCCCTGGTCCCCCCCTGCAGGGTGTTGGGATCCTCCTCACACACAGCCCCTGTGGAGAGCCTGGAAGCACGGGGAAGCAGGCACTGCTCCAAAATGCTCCACAGCAGCTTGGCTGCATTTGCCATCTTGTGGTGGCCGGGGCTCAGGTGTGTGAGGGGCAGGGACAGCCTTGGCTGGGGGAATAGGGCAGAATTCCCTATTCCCACCCGGGGGGTGGAGGACAGACTGACACCTTGTCCTGCTCCAGGTGGAGCAGGTTGTAGGCAAACAGCTCTCCTGCCCACACTGGGACAGCAGAGCAGCTTGAAAGCTTCAGATAATAATATTTCACATGGAGAAGGCTGTTAATGACAGGGGATGTGATTGACTGCCTGTTTCTGTTGCTGCTGTATTAGCTGTACTTAAATCAGCTTACATTAACTGCAGTTATATTTAATGCTCTCTGTCTGCACGGCTGAATTTTTAGATTGTTAATTTTCAATTGCAAATTGTTTAATTATGCCTGAACTTTTAATAAATATTTGGAATGTGAGTTAACATTTTCTATTACATGTGATACATAGCCTGGAAAAAACTAATTGTTCTTAGTGCTGTGCACTGGATTTGGCAGTGCCCTCAAAGCCTTGATGCTCTCTTATCTGCAGTTTCTTGCCTTCACAGCTGATGTGTCAGAAATTGAGGTCTGTAGCTGGTGCTGTGTGTGTGTTATGGTCAGAAAAGCCATTTAGGATTCATTTGGCACCCTGACAAGAAGAAAAGGAAATGTGATGTTGCCACACCATGCAGTGTGGTAACATGGTGAAGACTGGAGGCTTATGGCAATACGTGTATATATTAATTCCTGTGGTGTGGTCCCAGAACTCTGAGCATCAATATGAGATCTGGAAGACAATGGGTCTAAGACTAGGAGGAATTTTCAGGGTCTTCAAACCCCAGAGCCCTAAAAGCTCATCCCTGTTTACCCATCTTCCTCTACCCTGGCAGGGCTGCATGCAGGGCCATGCCTTGAGCTGATTTAAAGCAAGTGCAGTGCCATGCTCTGTGCAGAGGGAACTGGGCTGGCCAGCCATGTGGCAAGAGCTGCTGCTGTCAGGCTGAAACATCTTATTCTGAAATTGTTATAGTGTCTGTATGCAGAAATTATTTATCATACATCTAATATGGACGAATAACAGCATTTTCTATTTTGTGTAGATGGTTTGCTGGGCTGACTGTCCCCACTAGTAAGGGTGTGAGGATGGTGCACCCCATGGGAGGATTTGCCCCACTTGCTAATCTCTCCCCACACATGGTACCTTGCGCTGTAATCCTCCTCCTCTCAACTTACAGACTCATTGCTTTTAAAAGCATCACATTTTTGCTCCCTGTGTTTGTTTCTTCATAACTATGCCTCTTGCTGCTTTTCTGTGTCTCCTTCAATTCTTCTCACAGCCTTGATCCTTAATGCAGGTGCCAGAGCATCTCACAAGGGTATTATGTGAGGTTAGATCCCACATGACAGCTCTCAGCTCCACATGGCCCCTCTGAGAGACGCCAGACATCCATTTTGTGCCACTGGTTCTTCAGGGGCAGAATAGGTCCTGTTGGAGGGGATCAGGCAGTAAGAGGTGGCAGATGTTCCCAATTAGTGAAGCTAGGATTCCAATCCATATTTCTTGTGATTTTTTTTAATGTTGTTGAATGCTAATTATTTTTAAGAGGTAGATTTTCTGAAAGGCAGTGATAGATTAGACAGGATCGATATAGGTAAGGTTTGATATTGATTCTGTTCAAAACTAGAGATTCTCTCTGAGATAAACTTCTCCAAAACCTTTGACTCAGAGCACAGATATTTGGCACTGCTCTAAGAAAAGCAAGGAATTGAGCTTTTAATTAGCATAATATAGTAATTTAGCATAGAAATACTGATTGCTTATTAATCATTTATAGTTGTTGTTATGTATTGATCAAAGGGACTTAGAGATGTGATGTTTCTGCTCTGGATTTTGATATGTTGATATCAATTAGTGAGCAGCATATTAGGTGCAAGGCAGAGGGACTAAAATAGCTGCATCTGCAGTGGAAGGCAGTTCCCTTTCAGTTCTCTTTTGCTGTAGGAAGGGGGTCTGATGGTGACCTATACAGAGATTTGTAGAGAAGTGTGATCCTACTCACAGTTGAGACCAGCAGCTTCAAATCCCACCTCCATTATAGGATACCATCCGCTGAGACCATGTAGCAACGTCTTTATGTGCTGGAAATTTGCTGCCTCGAGGTTTAATTCTCCTCACTGCTTTCTCCCTGACCTCAGGAGAAAGTTTACTGCATCAAACCACTGTGAAACATCAGGAGGTCAGTCTCTTTAGATTTCTGGCTGTGATAAATCTAAACTTCACAAATACAAAAATGAACTGTAATGAGGAGGACTGCAATCTTTGCTGTCCTAGTCCTTGAAAAAGTAGGAGCCATAAACTTCTCTTTACGTTCCCTCTTCCTTGTTTTCTGCTGATTTAGCATATAATAGAACCTAAATATTGCTGTTTCATGGCCAGTTTCTGCTTTGCCAGTTTTTTGCTCAGAGCTTTCTGCAGAAAAACAATTATTGCGTAGACACCATTGGAGATGTTCCCACATCTTATTCCATCACATTTAATCCTGCTGAGTGTCAGGGTACTGCAGCTTTGCTGGACCAGGTTCTCATGCAACTTGCTTTAGTTCCAAAAGCCAAAGCCCATTTTGAATTAAGTGATGACTGGTCTACCATTAAGCTTTTAATCAAAGATGAGGATTTGAGGATACGTAGATCCTTCTTCCATGATGGATTGGGATGAATTAATTACAGCTGATTCTAGCTGTAAAACTTATTTGGAACTCAGTAGTAGTTTATTGCCATGTTTAGGAAATTCAGGTGATTCGCTTTGCATTAACTGATGTGAAATCCAGTACATGATAGGGAAACACAGGCAAGCTAAATGTAGTGATGTGCCTCAGACAGCATCAGCCAGCCAGTGCTCCAGTTTCTTTCATGGTGCCGTAGCACAGCGTATGCTGCCTGCACGCCTCCAAGCATCCTTATGCAATGCCATAAGAAGATGGTATTAAGGCATGCACAGAGGTCAGAGCCTCTGGACAGCTTTAGTTTACAATCCCTTCCAGTGTCATACACCTTGCACAGATGATCTTGCAGAGGGATTTGCAGGGTTCAAAAGTTCTCTGGCCACAGATGGAAAGGACGTGCCTTCCGAGTGGATGTGCTCTGCCATCCCTTTGCTTAACAGCTTCCAAAACATTTGCAAAGGCAGGCAGGACTTTTTTCTTCCACTTCCTGATTTGCTGAATCTGGTTTCTCATTTACTTTGATTTATCGTTGCACATAAATCTGGAGGAATCTTTGCACAACTTGCTGGAAAGATGCATGCTGGGTTTGCTTGTCTCAGCTTTCCTCAGCCCCACAGTGCAGCCTTGCAAAGCTGTGGAGAGATGTGGTGGTAGGCAGGTTGGGAACTGAGAGGGCATGGAGAGAGATCATCTTTTGCTGCACAGGATCCATCCCTGGCACCTGCCTGCTTTTGCCATGGACCAGCTCGTGCTGGGTGATGCATCAGCACTCTGCAGGTGAGCGGTGAGTACCCATGGGTGCTGCTGCCAGCTGCAAAAAGAACATGAGAAAGCTCTGCCTGCATGTGCAGCAGAGCTGCTCTGGTGGAAAATCATCTCAGTTCATGGGATAAACATCTGTGACAGCACTCAGACCACAGTGAATCTGAGGGACGACCTGGTGAAGCAGGTACAGTCCCAGCATCCACAGGCAGATGTAATGGGTGAGAGCCTGCACAGCCCCAGTGGCTGCTGAGGCACAGAGATATATTGCAGCACTCTGAGGTTCACACTGAGGTGAGGAGAGGCTGCTCTACACCCTGGGGAAGGTTTTCACCAATGAATCTAGTGCAACCCTAAAGTTTGTGAAGCGTGAAATAAAATTTCTCTTTAAGAGAGAATCATCAGCCCTTACTGAATTATCCAAGTCCTTTCTATTGTTTTAAGTGGCCCTCCCAGGACCTCCTGAGTGCTCTCATGCAGAAGGTGTTCATTAGATAACCTAGGAGTTTGCTGGGATAGCAGGAGCCAGTGCCTATCCACAGCAAACAGCAACTGTGCATCCCTTACTGAATTATTATGGAAATGACTGAATCCCTGCAGCGTAGCCTGTTTTACCTAAAATATAGGTGAATAGGTGATCTGCTCTCCAGGGAAGGGGGTTTGTCACATTTCGTGGTGCTGAAACCCTGGGGCTGAGTGAGGAGCTAGGGCTGACGGGAGGGAAAAAGAAAAATTTAGTGAGATAATAGGCACAGGTTCCTTGAATTAAGGGGAACTTTATGTTCTAGTGGGAAGATTCTGCATGACTGAACCTAAAAGACTGATTTGAGAGCTCTGACTGACCAGAGAAGAGGTAGCCTTAAGCATCCCTGCTGTGCAGTGGCACCAGGTTATCAGTCCCCTGGAATGTCGGGGGACTGTCGCTGCAATCCTAAAGGCTGCTGAGGAAGACATGTTCTGCAGGTCCCTCCTGGTCTTTCAAAAGACCCTTGAGTTGCAGGAGTGAGAGTTGTGGAATCCATAGTTGGGCTATGCAGATGCTGCCGTGATTGCTGATGCAGGGAAGTGCCTAACATGGGGAAGCTGTCCTTGCTTCCTCTTCCTTGCTCCTGTTTCAGGTCCCAAGGCAGCCAGCTGTCTGTGGGTTGCAGTTTGCTGCTCAGAGGGTGAGCATGTTGCCCAGGACATTAGTAACTTACCCTTCTGAGGCAGCTCAGCATCATTCATGTTCCCAATTTAAAGGGAAGTCAGAATCCCACCTGCTGAAGAGGAAATGTTCAGATCCTCCTCTGCTTTCTGCTTCAGTCTTGTGGGAAGAGGTCAGGGCCTTGAGCACCAGACTGTTGCCATCCCACTGCCCTAGGCTGCTTGTAGAGAGGAATATTCACCATTAGTGGGAAAAGGATGCTGCAGAGCAGTGTGTGACATTGACATGGAGCATATGTGTGCCACATGGTGCCACTGTGTGCCTCATTGCACTTTATCTCCTAATACAGCAGCTTTGTGGTAAGAAACCAGGGGCATCCCTGCAATGAGTCACTTTGGGGGCCATGTTTCATTTAGCTGGAGCACTCCATGATATGAGTACTTCTGGACTGACAGATTAATTATTAATTGATGTGGCCTATGAATTTTTCAGTGTTTTCTCACACTGTGCATCACAAAGTGAAACCACCTTTTATGAGACAAAGATCTCTCCTAAAGCCCTACATCAAAGCTGCAAAATTGTCATCCATATTGTGATCTTGTTCAGCCTTCACCATGAGCATGTTTGCTTTGAAATACTTAATCAACCATTTGCTGAGCTACAGAGCTCCTGACATGTTGAAGGATGAGTACCTTGAATCTTTCTCTTTGAGGCATTTGGCACCTATAACTATGCACACATGCATTTGGCTGCAGTAATTATTTTGAGAGGAGTTAAGCCAGGTTTAGGAAGAACATGAGTGGGTCATGGCTTTTGTCTTAGTCCTCCAGCCACGGAAAATAATTCACAAAGTGGCATTTTCAGATGCCTCAGCTGCATGGTGGTGTAGGTCTCATATTTCTGAGTTTGTAAAGTTTTTCAGCCTGTCAGTGGCTGATTTCCTTCTCACAGGAAGAATTCTTGCGAGTTCTACATTCAAGGACATTACATGTAAATAATATTTCTCCTAATCATAACATTTCTAAGTTTCTCATAACAACCCTCTCCCAGGTATTGTTTCTATTAATTAACCAGTGGAGAGAGGTGTTCATTTTACAGACCAGTCGTATGACTTCTTAGTGCAGCTTGTTATAAAAAGGCTGGGTGAATTGAAAATAAAAGCCTCTGAATTCTTCTTCTACCTTGGAGACAAGCTCTTTATTGTATGTCCAACAGTGACATGGTGCTGTGCTGGATACAGGAATAGAGAAAATTAATGTTTGGGATTACTGAGAACGCTTCCAGCCAGGACAGTCCCCTGGGCAGCAGCCCATCTCATCACCTATTCCTGGGTGCCAATACTGCCAGGGAGGAAAACCAGCACAGGCAATAGCTGAGGATTTCATAGAGACCTGGACTAAATGCTTTCCTTTCCAGAAGAATAAAAGCCAGGTCTGTTTCCACTCCCAATGCAGCATAAAGCAGGTTGCTGCAGCTCAGCATTTGCGCTGCCAGAGCTTTTAAAATGTACTTTTCCAGAACCCTGTTGCAAATGGCTGGTCCTCTGCAGCAGTGCTTGTCATGGGAAAGCCACTGGAGCCACCACCACATTGTAACCTTTCACAGGGGAGGGGAGATGCCCTGGAACAGGCTCTAGTTATGCCTCAGGAATGGGATGTTGTGACATCTGCTGCCTTTGCTGGGAAGCAGGAATCAGCAGTGGCTGGCAGGGAGGGATTAAACTGTTAAATAGTCCTGGTGGTTTCTGGCTGGTGCTGATGGCAGTTGCACCAACAATACCTGTCACATCCATGGCATATATGCCAGGCTTTGAAGGTTGTATCTGTATGTTGCATCCTGTCATTACAAACCCTTTTAACTTACAATGATGTTATTTCATTATAAACCCTCATAGTTTACAACAATGTTATTCCCAACAGAGCTGAACTCAGAGCGTGGGTTCAGCTCCTGTGCCGTGTTTCACTCCCTGTGTCTGTTGGGAGTGTGCCCCATCAATCCATGTTTGGTGGAACAGCTGGATCCACTGTGCTCCTACCAGTCAGCCAAGGGCTGTGTACAGTATGTCACTTGTGCCACCAGCATTGTCCCCAGGCTGGGAGGGTTTGTCCCATCTGCAGCCCTCTCGCTGTGGTTGATGGCAACAGAGCTGTGCCCTGCTCAGTCCCCAGGCAGGTGGGTGGATCTGAGGTGTGAATCTGAACCAAAGTGCTTTGTGCACAACAAAGGGAAGAGGAGGGCAGCCTGGGCTGCTCCAGTGGCTCTTTCAGGGCTGTGGCAGCAATTGTAAAAGGTTTGGCTTTAAGCTGTGAAAAACTGAAGCTGGAGTTTTCCATAAAAACACTTCAAATAAAACACTTGGGCTCCAAAAGCATGGGAATTAAAAATCCCCTAATACCATTCATGTCCTTCCACTGCCTTTGGCATTTCCTGGTATAAGTAGAAGCGATCCTGGGCTCTTGCCTTTAAAAACTGTAAGGCTTAGGCTAGGTGGCGTGTGGGTGATCTCTGATGCAGAGAACACTTTACATGTGGGTTTGGTAGGTGCCTGTGCATCTTATTGAAGATCTTACAGACTAATTAGACTGGTTGGTTTGTGTCTGCTTCTGCCTTTCAAAAATATAGAGGGATTATCTTCCATCCTTTTTGCAATAACAGAAGGAAAATTCCCTCAGTGGGTTTGTTTCAGGGGGGTGGAAGCAAAGGATTGCTTCTGTAGGCCATCAGCTGTTTATTACTGGCAATCAAAACTGTCAGACACTCTTGAGGAATGTTTTAAACTCATTTCTCTTATTTACTACTGCCCACTAAAAATTATTCCTTATTAACAGTTCATATGTAAAAAGCCTGTCTTCTTGCAAGATCTTTTTCTTGCAATTGAACCCTCACTAGGGGTCCTGCCCTGCAATGCCTGGGGTGTGATAGGCTGGCTGTAGTGCTGGTCAGTTTTGGGATCTACTTAAAACCTGATCTACATATAGTTCTTCATTTTTATTCTTTTGTTTTAGCAACTGTTACACCAATGTAGATAATCTCTGCAGGGCAGGCAGAGAGAACTAATGTGGTTGCGGGTAGACGTATGAAAACATCTAATTTACCAGCAGGCGCTTGGGTAATGATCAGTTGAGAATTACAAATTATGTAAATCATGAATTTGTGGCATGCTGCTGAAGAAAGGCCCAGTGCATATGACAAATCATGTATATACTGAAATCTATAATACTTTTCACATTTAATTGACTGGGGCAACCTTATGATTTATATCTTTGCTTTATTCACAGCACACCCATAACATAGTCATAATGCAGAACAAAACTAATTCATTTTCTCTTTGACTTCTTAAATCATTTATGTATTTGGCTGTCAAGTACTTGAATATAAAGTGGGCATGCATGTGGCAGATAATAAATAGCTGATTCTCTAGTTAAGAAATTGAGTTTTAATGGTATTAAGGTCTGTGTTGCCTTACTTGGTCTTGCTTACATGGCGTGCCTCGCATTTGCACCTTGCCTTATTTCACAAGCAAAGTATGTTTTATGGGCACCAGCACTACTCTCTTAATGGCCCTGTACAGTGTTATGGCTGTGTAAAATGTACTCTGCTTGCTCTGATTGCAGTAGGAGCTTTTCCCAGGCATAGGAGGAGACAGTGGCTGAGCTGTTGGGCTGCTGCTCTTAATCACAAGAGATCTGCTGAAAGGTGCCAGGAGGACAGGCAGGGGCTGTCTCATTAGTACCATTCTATAGACAACAGAAGAAAATATTATGTTGGGTACTACAGACTAGGATTGCTTTCCCAAAAATCAGTTTTTGTCATGGAGCTATCATGCAGAATCATTGAAAGTACGGCCTGGAAAGATCTTTTGTTTCTTTTAAATACCAGGTTACTTGGCTTGGCATCACTACTTAATCTTGGGAAGCACAGCCCAGGAAAGCAATACCTTACCCACTCAACCACAGCCACAGAGACTGCCTAGGCAGCTTGTTGGCTCGTAAGAAAAATAATCTTCTGCAGTCAGATCTTTCCTTGACACCTGTAGGATTACTGGAAAACATCTGCACAATCAAGATAGTGCAGAAAGCGTGAGGCAGTTTGCTGGCTCATTATTATACTGCAAAATCAACCCTCCTTCACAGCAGCATCCTCAATTCTAAATTTAGCTCCTGAGTTATTTTGGGTAGTGTGTGACTAACCTCAATTACAGTAGCTCAGATAGAATTCAAATAATGCCCCCTCTTTCAGAATTGCAAAGAAATAAAAATCTGGGTCTGTACATTTCCTACCCTTAACAAAGCAGCTCCAAGAGGTGCATCCACAGTGGTGCAGGATAGTTGTGAGGGACATTTGTTCATGGAGAAACTAACAGGGGCAGCTGATCCTGAAAGGTGCTGGTAATCCATGGCTCTGTACTGGTGCTGGGATCAAGAATATAAAGATGAGCCACACCAGCAGGTTACGTTGTGCAGCTGGTGTGAATGAAACCATTGAAGCTTCAATGGATTTGGATCCCGGTCAGGACACTTTGTAGTTTTCCTCAATTAAATCTGGAACAAAAGCTTTCAAAAACTAATCAAAAATACATTTTCCATCAATCTCAGCCATAGCCAGTGTTGGGTCTCTGGAAAGTCAGTGGTGAGATCTTCATGAGTGTGTGTGGGAGTGGCAAGGCAAGGGATGTGCAGGCAGACAGATGAGGAGATGCTGTGGAAAGTGATGGGTTGGGGGCAACGTGGTGTTTCAGCTGATCCAGTGAGCACCAGCAGATGAGCTCATCATTGATCAGGCTGAGAATCAGAACTTTTGTCATCACTGTAGTGGTAACTTTCCAGACTAACTGCAGCAGACTGCCTAAGGGTGAGGATGCTTGGTCCCAAGGAGGCAGCAGGCAGGCATCAAAAACTGTCTTGGAATGTTGAACATTGTGTTTGTCCTTTGTGGGGGCTTCTGTTCCAGAATGTGGCCCCTCACTACTCGCTCTGTCTATCAACAATGTGGCACAGGTGGTCAGCCTGAGGAACTGAACTGCTCCTAAATGTGTTGCATTGGTTAATTTTTCACCTTGGTTTGCCTTTTGTTTTTGTACAGCTGGACAACCCTGATGAGCAAGCAGCGCAGATCAGACGTGAGTTAGATGGACGTCTCCAAATGGCAGAACAAATTGCCAAGGTAAAAAAAAAAAGTCTACTGTTATTAATAACCTCTTTGTTTAGGAGTATACAAGGAGTTTGATGCAGCCCCCAGGTTCTGTCATTCTCTTACGAGTTTCTTCTCACAATAATTACCAGTTAAAAATGATCATATTTTTAGCTTCAAACAAAACAAGATGAAGCTGTTGTGATGTGCATTTCTTGGAATGTCCTGAGGAGCTGGGACAGTTAGGTTCCTGAAAAATCCCTTGTGAATCCTCAGAGGTGTCACATTTCTATGCTAGACAATAAGGTGGATGATGGTGTGTAAAAAAGGAGCCAGGAATAATCCTAGTGGGACTTGTGTTGTTTACTGGGCTGATGGAAGCCACAATTTCCTGCCTGTAGGTGAGTGCTGCCTCAGTGAATGTCCTTCAGATGCATTGTCCCAAAGAAGTTCCCACTGTGCATGAGAGCAGTCAGGCCATCTGCAGACATTGCTGCTGTTTGAAGCAGTAGGCAGGGGACCTCCAAACAGATTTGATAACCAAGCACTCAGCTAATCTCCCTAGAGACCCTTCTGTAAGGAACCATCTCCCTAGGAGCAAATCACACCCTCACACTGTGCAGATTCATGTGGCCTCCAACGGACCATAGATGATGGAGAGAATCCTGTTGACATCTGTATGGCTGAGTGTTATCCTTACCTCTAATCAGATCCTCTAAGTCACTGATAAAGCCCTAATGGGGCTGAAGTCATTTGGAATGATCTATCTGGTTGTTCTTGATAATCAAGAAACCATTACTACAAGGCAAAAAAGAAGATCTAATCAGAGAGACAAGCTCAGTCTGGGGGCCTGCCTTTCAGCAGCAGTCCTCCCAGCACTGATCTGGGCCCAAATTAGGATTTTTTTATAAGAAAGGTAATATCAGGGCTGTTTGTAACCACACTGATGTGCCTGGGTGTGAAAAGCAGAGCATATTGATTTATAGTCAGGCATTAACTATGGTGCTGGTGGAGCCTGCACAGCTCCTCCTCACTAACACCTCTGTTAAACATCTGCTGCTGTTTTGTCTTTGGGGACACAGGCTCTGGTTTTCCCCACTTCACTGATAAAATTAGTGAGGTGGCCAAGGACCACATGGCCAATCAATGGTGCAGCAAAACAGCAAACTGACTGTAGCTCTTTTGTTCAGCGTTTGGTCCTTTGCCACTTCATTCTTGTCAAGAAAACCCACAGTACTTATTTGCAGTGAAATGTAAGCCTCTGCACTGAGCCCAGCTGCTCTGGTTCTGAGATGTGTAGCCAGGCCCTGAGTGCCAGAAAAAGATTGCCTGGTTTTGTTATTTTGTTTTCTCTTTATGGCATTTAGAACAACAATATGCATGATTCAGTAGCAGCCAGCAGAAGCTGCAGCTTCATGAATTATTTTTTTTTGCAAATGAGAATTTGCCATTTCCATTCTTCCCCCAAGGATGCTGAAAACAAACCATGACACTGCTGGCCATCTGAGAGATAGTGAGGGGGAAACTCCTCAACATATCCTGGCATATCTCTATGCAGAATTCAACCTTTAAAATACAACAGTGCAGGTTGGAGGGTGGTTTAGAGTAAAAGGGACTTACCTGTGTTCCAGTTGGCAGCTAGGGATATTTAATCTCTGTCATGGTATTGCAGCAGACTTGCTCTTGAGAATGTCAGGCCCGGATAGCATCTGCCTGCGAGAAACCTTGTTCCTTCAGATCCATGAATACCATATTTTGGAGGCATCCAAATGACCTTTTGAATCCTTTTCTTTCAGGGCAAGGCTGCTTTCCCTGTAACAGAGGGCAGGTTCACAATTCAGCTCAGTGAAAGGATAGGATTTCCATTTTTATCTCCAATTTGCAGCTTTTAATACAGATTTGCTGCACAGGGAGGCTTACAGTGCTTGTGGAACCAGCACTGAGGTGTCTGTCTTGGAGATTCCATGCTCAAGGCAAATTAATGCCTCGTTGATAAATTAAGAAATTCACACTAGGACATTTGCACTTCAGAGGCAGCAAAGGCTGCAGAGTCTTATGGGACCAGTGGCTCTGCAAGGCTTTGTCTGAGCTGTTGTGTGACCTTGAACAGTCACTGTTGGTGCCAGCTTTCCTGCCTCTGGATACTGGGACACAGCTCTGGGTCTTTGTGCCTTTCCATGTGCCCAGGAGAGTGCAGCTCAGTGCAGCACTAGGCAAGGTCCCCCACTGAGCCTGACTCCATCAAAGCACATCAGCCCAGCCTCGAGCCGGGCAGCTTGAGGCTCACACTCTGTAGCAAGCAGATGTTTTAAAGCTGAATCTGGACAGGCTTTTCGGTCTGCATGTTGTACTTTTCCAGCAGCTAAATAGAGCAGCATTACAGCTGAGAGCTTAGTGATACCAAGGCAGACGTGTATTTTTCTCTGCAATAGCAAGTGCTCTGCTGTCCTGTGGTGCCTTTCTCCCTCCCAGTCACCTGGCCTCAAGGAAGGAGCACGTGCAGGTGCAACTAAATGAGACCTTGTGGTGACACTAGAGTGATATGTCTGTCTGGGGCTGGACTCACTCTTCTCCAGCCTGCAGGACAGGTCATTCCTCAGTATTTTAACTCTGCATCTCTCCATGCTTGTGCCTCTCTCTCTATTCCTGATCCTCTCTCTGCTCCCAGTACCTGGGGAGGTGACTAATGCCCTTTCCTGCTATTGTCTGCATCTCTTGATAGTGTCTTACTCCAAATGTCCCCCAGCTTTATCTCCAGTCTGATGGGTGACTTGAGACCACATCTGCATCTCTGTATTTCCAACATCAGTTAAATAGTCCCAGTTAAACTGTTATGCATCACTTCAAACTACATTTTTAGCCTTAATAAGAGAAGTTGCTGGTGGCACACAGCGAAATGTCTCAGTTCTTGCTGCACTGCTGAAGAGGTTTGTGAGGGCAGTGCCAAAATTGCAGTCCCTGGAGAGATGGATGACAGCAGAGTAAAAAAGCAATAATGTCTGAACATCAATGCTGCAGCAGTAGTTCTCAAAATACATAAAACAGTTGCACTTTTTTTTTCTCCTTAGGGGTGTCTTGCAACTTATATAATGCACAGACAATACAGGAGGCTGATAAGGTAGTTTATTTCACTTTAGGTCTAATTTACATGAGGGAACTGCTTCCCAAGATTGAAGCTGGAAACAGATGACTATACTTCAACTGCTTTGTGTGAATGCTGCTGTGAGCTCTGCTTGTAGTGGATACAATCTTGAGGACTGATGAAAAAACTAGTACAGAGGAGAACTCTTTCAGCAGCCTGATGACAGTCTTCTAGAAGAAACATGACCTTGTTTTCTTTTCTAGCATACATTTTACAAATGGCTTTTTACAATGTTGTGAATTGCCACCAAGATTGTTTGCACATCAGCCTCATGTTCCCTGGCTGCAGATGCTGCCTCACTGTCTTACACCTTGCACAGCGTCTCGTAACCCACTGAGAGACGCTCGAATCCTGAGCAGATTCAGGCCATGGGAAGAGTTGTCACAAGATGTAGGGCTCAGGCTGGTGATGAGCAGCAGTGCAAAGCTGAGAACATGAGTTGGGGAACATCATATTTTGCTCTCACTGTCAGCCTTACTTTTAAAGTTTAAATTTCCTGTTGACAGCAAGCAGCACTGGAGGGTCTCACAGTGAAAAGTTGTCTTCTTGTGGGGAGGCTCAGGCCTTGACAAGTAGTGGAAAGGATGTTTTACCCCTTCCAGTTAGGACCAAACATTCCTGCCCACACATGGCTGGTTTACCCTCTTTGGGCTCCTTTCACACCTAGAAACCTGATGAAGCCACCGTTCAGAAGTGTTTTAAAAAGAGCTGGCACAATTGGGAGACTGGAAAACAAATTTCTTACTGTCAGCATTCTCTGAATCCTTAGTAAGTTGCTGTTGGTCACAAAGTTCAGTTGAGATCTGGCCTGGAGTGTTTGCAATTGAGAATACATCCATAGGAAAAAGCCCATTTGCAGACAGAGAAGTCAGTGAAGTGCAAGTGCATGCAAGGTATAGGAAAGTTGGACAAGTACCAAGTAGTAATTCTATGAGAAACTAGCAATGTTTCTGCATTACTCAGGGGGAAACTGTAATTTGTCATCTGGTTTGTAGGAGTTCCCTGCTCACAAACCTCTGCAGATGCTTGTCCTAGGATGCCTTTATGATGCTTGTATCCCCAGTTGTCTGTTCTGTTTATGCTGGATATTAAGTCCCGCACCTTTAAGACTGGTTCCAAGAGTGAATGATGGAGAGGAAGCGTGGAGTTTGTTTTCAGAAACTGCACTTGCTCCCCTGGATTCCTTTTCACAGGCTGTTTTGTCTGCAGCATGGACAGCAGGGAGAGCTCTCCTTTGCTTTTAGTTAGTTTTTATCTAGCTGAGGCAGAGAAGTTCCCCGGACTGTGGCTTTTCTTTTTCTTTGCACTGTTCAGCCTGCTCCGGACTGAAAACCCAGAAAAACACTGGGAGCTCACACCTGTGGCCCACAGGGCCCAGGACCTGGCATTTTCCAGCACAGGAGGGACTGATAAGAGACTGAGCAAGCCAAGCTACACCCCACGGCAAGGACTTTCTGAATTTGCCATCTCTTCAGAACAGCGAGAGGTTTTATTGTTTAGTATTTTTTAATGTTTGCGAATACTTTGCTCGTTAAATAAACAATTTTTTTCTACTTTCTCCAAGGAAATATTTTCCTGAACCAGATGGGGGAGCAGCTGCTTGAATCTGCTTTCCAGAGGGACCCTGAATTTGCCCTAAACCAGGACAGTGCTCTTGGGGGATTCTCCCACTGCAACAAGTGGTTGTTGATTGTCACAAACATTCATTCTGTTGTGTTTGTTTCCAAATCCAAGGAGCGCAAGTTTCCCAAGTTTGTGTCCAAAGAAATGGAGAACATGTACATTGAGGAGCTGAAGTCATCTGTCAATCTCCTGATGGCAAACTTGGAGAGCATGCCTGTGTCTAAGGGAGGCTCCGAGTTCAAGCTGCAGAAGCTGAAACGTAGCCACAACACCTCAATAATTGACATGGGAGAGGAAAATGAGAACCAGCTTTCCAAGTCAGACGTCGTGTTGTCATTCTCCCTGGAGGTAAGCTACATGCACACAATAGTGTGCAGAGTTCTTGGGAGTAAAAAGCACAGCAGCCAACTTCCTCTCAGTTCAAATTTAGGTTAGGTGGAGAGAGGTGAGTAGAAATCACTCTCTGTACTGGAAGCTTTGCCTGTGATTAAACGCTGTGTCCTTTCTGGTGTCTCACCACCTTATTGGAACAATCTGCGTGATATGCACTGTCTGGCATTTTGTGATGGTGTATATCAAATGGCTTAGAAATCTGCATCATTAACTGATCTCTTAATGCAGTTTGTTACTGAGTGTAGCCCAGTAGCCCTGAGCCTGTATTGTCCCCAAAACTATTACAATAACACAACACTGTAAATATCAGCATGTTTAGCTATAGCCATCTAGAGGGGTTGCTGTATTTCCCTGTGGAAATTGCTTCCTCTTTGAAGAATTGTGAAAAATTCCTGAGGTTTGAATTCACCCAACACATTGGTTTGCAGTTTGTGTGGAAATACTCTGCTGTTCTGGGTTGCTCTTTGCTCCCTGTTGCTCGCTGACTTTCTGCTCAGTACTCTGTTAAGCAGTTTGTCTGTGCAGCCCTGGGAAGGCAGAGTGCTGCTGCTCCCTCTGACACAGGCTGCCTCAGCCCTGGAACAGGACTGAGTTTTGCTCAGTAGCCGTTTTCAGCCAACTCAGATGTTTTGTGCAAACACATTTGTGGTCTATTTGTGGGCATTTTTACTTCAAGGAGTCATCAGCTCACCCATACAAAATTGTTGTTGTCTGTCAATGAGTGGGATTATATTACATTGTCAAAACAACTACCAGGATGGAGTAAAAAATGTAGGATGCAGAAAAATCAGAAAGTTCTATTTTTGTGTAGTTTCCTGTTTATTTGTCTTCCTAGGGGGTCTCTTGTTACACCTATCATGCTAATGCAAAACTTAACTGGGCAGTTGTCCAGTCTCAGAATTTAACTCATTAAGTGTCTGAAACAGTCTTTATCGTTATAGCACCATCTTTCAGTTCAGTCTTATTTAAAACTTGATTTGTGAACCCAGAGATGGTGCTTTCAAGAGCAGCATCAAATAAGGCTGACTCCTAAGCATTCCCATATGGAGGAGCAGGGAACTATCACAAAGCAGTAGCCCCCCCAGAGCAGAAGCTGTGCAGGGTGTACAGCTGTGTGTGAAGGGACACACAGCAGGGTGTCACGATGCTCTGCTCCAGCTGAACCCCATCTGGTGGGAAGTCAAAGCCCAGTGAAGCACTGACTTCAGGGACTGGCAAGTTTGGGCACTGCTCATTGCACAAAACTCCTACTGCAAGAAAGCTTTTACCAAAGATGTGCACTCATCAGAGCTCTGCATGCCAGGGAGAGGATCCTCAGCTCCAGACAGATCAGAAGACTTGAGGAGAGGAATTTTAAACCCCTGTGTATATACTACATAAATAGCTGTAATAAAACATGAACAGGAACTCCCATAGTGATTCTTGTGGAAGTGTTTAAGGTATGTGGTTAATGGAATTAATCACCTTTAAAGAAAAAAGAAAAAAAAATTAATTACCTGCAAGAAACTTAGGTGGTGATTTCTTAATTAGAAAGATTTTCTATACCTGACATGAAGAAAGATTTTTAATTATTTTTTTTTTACTAGAGATGTAGAGTGGAAAAGGGGTGGCAGTTTTAAACTGGAAGAGGGTAGATCTAGATTGAGTGTAAGAAATAAAATGGTTTTTATGAGGGTGGTAAGACACTGGAACAGGGAACATCTGGGGCATAGGTGTTTCATCCTTGGAATTTTTGAAGATCAGGTTGGATGGGGCTCTGAGAACCTGATCTACTGAAAGATATCCCTGCCTCAGCATGGGGATTGGACCAGGTGATCGTCAAATGTCAATCCCAAACCATTCTATGATTAATATGGAAAATGTGCTTTTGGCACAAGCTGAGTAGTTGTGTGCTCTTTTTTTCTGGATTTCACATATTAAGGCACTCCTAGATGGGGCAGGACCATGTCTGTGAAGTCCATCTCCTGAAGTTTGGTACAGCCCTGTACACCCAAGGGTTTCAGTGAGCCCATGTGCAGTCAGAGGGAATCCTGGTCTAAATACAGACCTGGCTTGCTGCCACAGTCCCCACTCAGCCTGGGCAGTGCCACTGTCCCTGCCCACCCGCCACCATGAACATCCAGCAGCATGTGAAGGACCCCAGCACTGGCTGACCACATGGGTTCAGCAGCCCAGCAAGGTCAGAAGGAGGCAGCTCCTCTCACACTTCTCCTTCTCTGCCTGCAGGTTGTCATCATGGAGGTGCAGGGGCTGAAGTCGCTGGCCCCCAACCGCATCGTGTACTGCACCATGGAAGTTGAAGGTGGGGAGAAGCTGCAGACGGACCAGGCTGAAGCCTCAAAGCCAACGTAAGCCTTGCTTTGCTTTTTGGTCTCTCCACCACACTCTTCTCTGCCCCATCTCTGCACTGCTGAGTCACTGCAGGTAGCTCTGGCTCCTGCATGGTGAGGGCAGAGGGGATTCTCAGAAGAGAGGAGAAACATGGCCTTCCACACATGCAGAGTGTTGTCCTGCAGCTAAGCATGGCACATAAGCCCTGACCGAGGGGAATGAAGTGTTAATGAGAGGCTTATGTCTTGTGTAGCCATAGAGAGATAAATTTGTGCCTATACATAAGCGCCTTACTAAATAGGGATGGAGTTAAGCGTGTGCATGATAAGCACTTGTCTGTGAGTCCATCCAAACTGGTGCCATCAGGTACAGGTACATGATCTTGTCCTCACTGTCAGGGTTTTGGCAGTCCTTTGAGAAAGAGAACAGCTGGCAGACACAGTCTGGCAACCACAGCCAGAGGTGGAAGAAAGCATCTGGGAAAAGCTCCAAATGACTCAGTTAAAGCTTTATCTCAGGCCCCCTCTGGCCTAGTCCCATTCAAAGGCAGAGTCTTGTTCTGTCCTCTTTGACCTCATCCCCAAATCCCCACTTTTTATCTATACTTGGCCTTCTTTTGTCTTACCTACCAATAGTGATTAGCCTTTGTTATTTGAAAGGAGAAAATGATGAATGGCTTATTTCCTTTCCAATTTGTGGGATTAGTTAACTTGAAACACCTTGGATTCGAGGCAGTTTTTCTCTGGATGACTGCAGAGATTTCACACTCTAAATTAAATTCTCAATGCGCTTACTCACAGTGGAGAATTGCTAAGGTGGTATGAAGCCTCCTCCAGGAGCAGGGAGCAGTGCTGTTGTATTCATATCCCATTCCCAGTCCTCAGAGGTATTTTGCCAGGAGCTTCCCAAGCTCATGGAGGGAAATCCAGAACCACCTGGCTGCAGGACGTGGGAATGCACAAGCACTGCAAGCTGCTCAGGAGCACTGGATGCAGGCTAGACAGAGCAGAGACGAGGGTGGGCTACCTTCCCTCTGTCACTGTCCTCTCACAGAGGCAGAGAAATTGCTGGTGCCTCATGTCCTGCACTGCACCAGAGCAGCAGGAATCTGCAGCAAGCAGTTCAAAAACAATATTCCCAATCAGGGAAAGTGCTGCAGCCTGGCTGACTTTTCAAAATGCTTTGAAATCTGCTTAAAGAAGGAAGGAAGAGAGCTGTGCTTAGAGCAAAATTTTCATGAGAACTTACAATTGTCACTATTTTAGGTATTCTTATTGCTTCAGTGGAGAAAGTTGGGATCTATTTAGGGGAAATTGCTAGTATTCATACTGAAAAAGCACACTTTTCCTGGGTTACATGTACTTGTTTAGGTTGGTCTGTTCATCCCACTTTTGCACACAGGGTTTTCTCTTCCATGCACAAGTCTTCTTACTGCAAGATGCAGGACCATTTCTACAAGAACTACTTTGAAAATAAGACCTGCAGGAATGAACTCTTTAATTGAATGGGTCTTTTTATTATAACTAAATTTACAGTATCTGGGTGTGAAGCCATCAGCCCTCAAGAAAATGCAGCCAGCACTGAGTTCTGTGATGTGATAAAAGTTATGCAAGTCCATCACACTTATCCTCTCTCTTCACTGGCTTCCTGTAGAAGGCTTAAATCTTCTGGATTGCTCCAGCACTTGGGTTAATACCTATGGAAATGGCTTAGGAGGGGAGTAGGTTTGGCAGTTGTATTCCTTGAGGGTCCTATGGCCTGTTTATTCCAGAACCAAAGACCAGCCAAGCAGAGGCTCTAGAATAACCTTCACAGAAACCAGAGGCTGTCACAAGAAGCTTATCCTTCTTTCCTCTTGGCATTAGAGGTGTTTCTTTCACCTTGCTTCCCCTCCCAGGCACAGCAGCAGAGATACAGGACACAAAAGCTCTGTGAAAGCAATTCACTGTACCTAAGTTCTCCTCTTGAGAAGGAAAGAGAGAAGGAATCAGATGTGACATGTTTGTCATCTTGCTTAATTCAAGACTTGAAGGCCCTCAGGTACTCTGATGATGGGGCAGTGATAGAAGCAGCTCAGAGAAGATTTTGGTGCATTTTTGAGCAGTGTTGCCTTAGAAACAAAGGATTTATGGCAAGGCAAAAAAGCCTTCTGAGTTGTTAGTTTAGATGCTAAATCGGTCTCACTGTGGTCATTCACACCGTGTTTGCTTCTGTACTTTTTTGTAATAAGCAAACCACCCCTAAAGAAAGGAAGGAGCTCAGTGAAGGTATGAGGGACTGCTCACTGCCCAGCATCCCAGAATTTGTGTGCTTTGGCAGGGGATGCTGCCTGGCCTCGGGGTGAAGAGCACTTGGGGATTTTGAGCCCCAGCACTATGAAACTTAAACACCGAAGCAAGTTACCTCTGTACATCCCAGAAGTTTTATCACTCAGAGGCTCAAAAAATGTGGGTTAAGTACCCATGCTCAGAATATGCAGTGTATACAGTTCTGGAAACAGGCAACATTTTTAAACTGCCAGCCTTGAAACTGTTTGAAATTCAGCTTTGCCATTGTCTGGAGGCTCTACAGGCTACAAAAGGCTGAATTTCTCATAAGCATCAGTGGACAAAAATTACATTTGAACCGTATGGTTCACTGGAAGACTTCACTTTTCTATGACAGCCCTGTATCCTGGGGTGGAGACTGTTAGGGGCCACTCAACCTTGTAGGACATCTTTTCACCTAACTCATGGAATTGTTCATTATACTCTCATATGTCCTTGAAATGCCAGCCCTCAGCTAGAGCACCCAAGTCACAGCACACTGGTGATGAGGGCTGTTCTTCAGCTCAGTGCCATGCCTGGGGTTTAAGCCTAGCTTCCACATCCCTAATGGCAAAAGGCAGTTCACCAGCCAGGGAAGGATTTCCAAAAGCACTGGTCTAGATCTGTGCAAGATTCTTCTTTTATCTTTCTGGTGCAAAACCAACAGTTTTTGTAGTGATTTTGAAGCTTGAATCATGTTTGCACATGTTGAGAGAGGCAGGGCAGCAGCAGGGTTAGCAGCCACACATACCCAGTGATCAGATGAGTTATGTGCAAGGATTGTGGTTTTTGGGACCACAGTAAATACTGGCCTTCTATTTCTTCTCAGGCTTCCTGTTGAGTTCCTGACATTTTAAGCCCAGTCCCTTCGTGTGAGGATTATCAGCCTTGGCACAGATGCAGGGGATGGCACAGTTCTAGAGAAAGCCAGACCTGAAATAGCAAGGTTCATTTGAGATCAGGCTTGAAGTGTTTTATTAGTAGTGCTTTTAATAAGTTGTGTAAGAAAAAGCTTTTGTGTATTATGCCCTAACACACAGATGCCTCTAAAAGATATCTCAAATCCCAGTGTGAGAAGGATTTTACTGCTTTTTGTGCTGGAACTGTATTCCAGCACATGGTTGTGGGGTTTATACCTCTCCCCCTGCTTCCCTGCATACTGGCCTCTGGTCTGTCCTCTGCATGTCTCCAAAATGCCCTTCCAGGAGCAGTGTTAGTTGTGCTACTATTTGTGCAGCCTGGGAACAGGATTGTCAAGGGGTTTGGGAATAGCACAAAAGATCCAGCCACAACCCCTCTGTCCTAAAGTCTCTAGAGAAGCTGCTGGATGTATTTAAAGAGTGACCTGTGCTTGTGCAGTGCTCATGGTCAGCATCTTACATCACCTTTCTCTGATGTGAGCAGAACAAAAGAAAAGAGACCCAAACAACAGCAAGGACCTCTATGCCTTGTGAATAAATGCTATAGATTCTGAATTTATTCTGGCACCCAGATAAGTCTCATTCTCCCCTCTGTCACAGTAGTGAAAATTGTGTGTCCCTGCATTGAACTGAGCTGAACTATTTGGGGTAAAAGCAGTAAATACTGTGGGGGAACAATCTGGCCAACCTGTCTGTGCCTTTGACATGCCAGGAAGGGACAGGGGTGTGGGCTGCCTCCTCAGGAGGTGTTTTCTTTCTGAGGTTATATATCCCCCTTGCAGAGCAGTCTCTTCAGTCCTAGTGCAAGGGTTGTGCAGTAGCTCAGAGAATGAGACATGAGGATAGAGCTTGTTGTTTTCTGAAGGAGGAAAGACCACTCTTCATTGCTTGGGATTTTTTACCATGTAGTTTTCTTCAGCATGTGCTGTAGGGCACTGCTGGAGAAAGGACTCTCAATGGCTCTAACCTGACTCCATGCCATTCCTTATGTTTGTCATGAGGAAGGGCTTGAGCCTTGCACCCTTTCCAGAAATTTACTCTTGATAAAGTAATGTCTTTGGTAAACTTCTTAACCTCTCCCATCTCCTTTCCCTTAGCCACCTCCCTAGGAGATGGGGCTGTCTGGTTTTATCTTTGTGCTTGCACTGATGCTGCTCCCTGATTTGTTTCAAGGTGCTCTGACAACTCTGCTGCTTATCTCTGCTGTGACAGGCTGTCCTTGTTCAGATCCCTGCACTAAACCTCCAAGCTTATCACTCAGCCAGAGTTTTTGTTTCAAATTGGTGTGCCACATCCATCAGAGCCCTCTGCCTGACCCTGAAGAGGGACAGGACCTGCACAGCATCCTCCTTCAGTGCTAGTTTAGTCACCTTCTCCTCCTGGGAGGTCGGCACCGAGCAGCAGAGGGAGAAGCCCTGCGGGAAGGGAGGCTGGCAAGCAAGGATGCTTTCTCTGTCTGCAGAAGGGGAAAATCTGGTCTTTTCATTCAGGAATCCCCTGCCTCAGGCCCTGGAGTTTGAAGTGATGCCTGGTGGCTTTGCACAGAGAGGACTGTGATAGGAGTGTTCTGTTGCAGTCAGTGTTTTGCTGCTGTGGTTTGTTGGGAGATACTGTGAACACTCCCTTGTGGTAAAATGATAAAAGTCCTTCTGAGACGCATAAATTCCAATATTCCACATTCCGTATAACTGATTTGTCTCTGCTAAATTAAAGGGTTTTATGTTGATGTGAGTGAGAGTAGAGTTTAATTCTTGGTGTACATCCCTCAGTACAGCTACAGCTGTTGTTGCCAGGTCAGGTTCTTCCTGACATGGCAAAGCTCAGACACAGGTCCTGTGTGGCTACAGAGCTTGAAGTAAACATTCATATTTAGGTTTGCATTCTTAGCTAAGCCCTGTGTAAGCAAAATTCATGATGCTGGGTAAAAAACAAAGCAAAAGGAAATTTTAGAAAATAGCTGCTTTTTCTTGGATTTTTTTTTTTCTCCTCCTCACTCTTCTAATTGGCTTCAGCATTAAGTATCAGCTGTCTTAATTACCCACAGTGATTGGATTGCTTTTCCAGTTGCATGACTTCATTTCACAGCTGTGCAGATGTTTGCAGCTCCTCCTTAGGAAATATCTGGGAGTCGTAGGAATGTGTTAAAGCAGGTGACTGGGTACAGCAAACATCAGACACCATTGTTTGTGAGGTACAGTCCTTGTTCCTGGGGTGAGGCTCTGAGCAGAGGGTAGGTCTGCCCCAAGGTGTCTGTTGGGGAAATGTCTTCTAGGAGAGGTCTTCAGCTTTAGTCTATGGGAGCATGGTGAAGATGCCCATGATGCTGCTGGGCTAAGAGGTGAAAATGACAAGGACAGGAACTTCTGGGCAGTTGCTTTTAGCCCCTGTG
The DNA here is from genome assembly GCA_013401135.1 of Cettia cetti. Lineage (NCBI taxonomy): Eukaryota > Metazoa > Chordata > Aves > Passeriformes > Sylviidae > Cettia > Cettia cetti. The sequence continues at coordinate 106,364 of VZUI01044211.1, forward strand.
TCTAAGGCTGAAGGATAGAAAGTGGTGTCTAAATCCCTGACACAAGTTTCCTTCACTTACAGCTATTTAGCATGCCTAGGAGACATTTTTCTGATGAGACTGTGCATGACTTTGCACCTGAAGGGTTCTGCTGTTAGCTTGGTTTCACCTGCTCTTCAAGTCCCCTTCTGTGTGACTGTATTTCCATAATGGTCCTGAGATTTATGCAGTGATGTACCCATTTCTGAAAGTGGAGGCTGTGGACAAGTCATTAAGCACAGCAAAAACTGCACTAAAAAGTTATTACCCGAGTGCAAGTATGTGATCTATTATGGGAGATTGTCGTGTGGGTGATTTACTACCCTTTTTAATTAGGAATTCAGAACCTTTTCTGGTGCTCCCTCATAGCTGTTCTGTGGGATTGGTTGTTACCCAGCTCAGCCACTGTGGAACAAAAATTCTGCTTTATATTAAGCAGTTGAATTTTTCTGCAGAATGAAGGCAAGATCCTGTAGGGATTCCCTTACCCTGAGTGTCACCCAGACAGCCACACTGCTGCAGAGGAGCCTCCTGGACAGCTGTGGAATACTCTGCTGGGACTGTGGATCCCAGTGGGGCCCTGTTCCCAAAGGTCTCATGTTCAGTCCCTGCTCTCTTGTACCACACTAGAAGCTGTGTTGAAGAATAATGAAGGCTTGTTTCTTTACACTTACCCCTTGTACTTGGTTTCTTCCAGTATCAAGTAAGTGTAAGCTCTGACCACATTTTCCCTGACTTTTAGAGCACACATAGCATTGCTTTCACATGGATTCTCTGGTGTCTAGTAAGGGTTGAGCTCAAGCACCTTCTCTTTCACAATGAATGTCTTGCTTTTCTCGCCAGCTGTCTAATTTCTTGAGTGTTTCTATGCACTTGGGAATTATGTATTCCTGTGATAGCACATACATTCAAATTTAAGTATTCCAGAAGGTGTGATGATGCCCAAGGCGATTTTCATCGACACCCGTCTGCTTCATCACTTCCATGCTTGCAGCCTTAAGATGGGGATAGGAAAAACCTAAAGGACATTGAAATGAGATTGAGACTCAGTCATCTGAAATAGTGCTTAATTAAGAGAAGGACTGCAAAATGCAAGTGCTGGGATACATTCAGTCATGATGTTTATTGCTCATAGTTGGTGTTCTAAAAAAAAAAATATTAAGCCTTGCCTTAGTGTAAGTTCAGCACATCATTTTCCAAGGGAAAGGCGGGGGATGAGACATGTGAAAGGGCTCTGTTGTTGGTTTATTTATTAAGTGCTGTGTACAAGTAGTGCACATTATTATTTGATGAGGAGTGCTGCTATTGCTGCAAAGCAGTGTGGGGAGAAGAGGACACACTTTTAAGAATTGGTACTGTGCCTGCTTCTGTCTGGACAAAGCTCTGGAATGGTGAAATGAGAAGACCAACCCTGATAGTGATTTTTCAACATTTTTGTTGAAATTCAACATTCACCTTTCTATGAAATGAAGGTAGAGTATACTGGCTTTGTGAATGTGCTGCACCTCCCAACAAACCAGAGAACAAAGTGTAAAAGCACTTAAAGGGAGCAATGTACTGTTGTCACTACGTGGACATTGCATGCTTGTGGAGAGAAGGGCTTGCAGATGGCTGGGTGGGCATCCCCTGCTGGAATTGTCCACTCCTCCCCACTGACCCAGGAGATGCTAGTGTGAACTTTGTTTCTAGCTGTCAGAAGTTGGGCAAGGCAAACTCAGGTGTCTGGCTGGATTTGAGCTTCCTGTCCTGGACCCTGGCTTAGAAAAATATAGGACAGCAAAAATGTGAGTGGTGCACAACAAGAGATGGTCTCACACTTCTTGTTCCTCCTTTTAGCTGATTTTGGAATGGTATCTGTCCTGTTCTGCTGTAAAAGGGGGAGTCCCGAAGCCCCTATAAGAATATAACATATGTTGAGGCACAAATAAAAATCAGATTGGTCCCTCTCTGTACCTTGTGTTGTTTTCTGGTTTGCATTTAGAAAATATTTCACTGCTCTCTCTACTAAGTTTTATAAAGGAGAGTCTAGACCATGTTGGGACAAAGCAGTAACCTGTATTTTCAGGCAGAGGATTTCTACCTTCTTTTCCATGGTCTGTGTTGGTGAGATACTAAGTTTATGTAAATCTGGCAGGGCATGGCCTTTTGAAGTCCAAAATCATGACCAGGCCTTAATCAATGGTAGTCCTCTGCAGCTGTATTTTCTTCCAGGGTGACAAGATCTGATAGAAGTGATTAATTGTATTTGGTCATTCTGTGAAGTGAGCCACAGAGCTGGTTCAGTGGAGCATCTTTGGGCAAAGGAAACTTTGATTAGCGTGTGTGTGGCATTGAAGTCACCCTATTCAAGAAGTGGTTGCAGCCACAGACAGTAAATGCCCACAGGCATTTAATAAATGAAGCTGTAAACTCATGCAGTATCCAAAGCAGATACACTGGTAGAGCACATCAGTAGACAGCCCTTGTAAAAGCAATTTTTCTTTCAGTTCAGACCTCTCAGTAAAACAGTGCTGGGTTTCATTTCCATTTCCCCCTGCTGAGTTTTTCTCCTCTAATTGTGATAGTATTAAACAAGAGCAACAGGGCATTTGAAAAGCAATCATTTCAATCATGGACAGTAATCATGCAACTTTTTTTTTTTTTTCCTTCCCTGTTAATACCCAGAAGACTGGGTATTAAGACTGGTGAATAGCACTGCCACAATTTCACATCCACATCAGCTGAGGGATTTCTGCAGTAGAGTCCAGCCTGGGGTGCAGCAGTCTGGGAGGGGTGTATGGTCCTGGGCTGGGTGCAGGCATGGCAGAAGGGACATCTCTGCAGCAGGAATGCCATCTCGTGGCCATAAATAGTTATTATGTGATTTTAAATCCACCTCCCATCCCTTCCTTCTTCCTCATGACACTTCCCCAATGTATCAGTCGTTCTCAGGAAGCACAAATCAAGCTGTATTTTCTGCATAGCAAAGATCATCCCTTTTTGGGTTCCTAAAGCTGTCTGCCTCAGCAGCTCCTCTTGGCTGTGACGCCCTGTGCTGGCACTGGAACGGGATCCATGGGGATTGTGTGTGAGCCACAAGCAGATCAAGAGCAGACCTTTGCAGGCTTTGCTTTGCTGCAGTCTCTGTCAGCTTTACCCTATTCCTTCTGTGCCTTGCACACTCAGGCACAGATGTGATGCTCTCCAAGACATATTTCTCTCTCAGCCGGCAGTGTAGTGCTGCCGTAGCCAGTTTGAGGATGTGGGAGTTGCAGCTCTTGGAGGGAGGGATGGTCTGGTACTGCTGTCTGCAGGATGTTAAGCAAGATGGTGCTTGCGTGTGTGACACATACATTGTGTCTCAGAGCTGTGGAAACAGAAAAGGGGCAGACCATGAAATGCTGGAGGTTGGAACACCTCCTTAGCTGCTGTAGAAGGAGCCCAGTCCTTAGCAATGCGCTGTCTCTGCTCACCTTTTGACTAACACCATAGTGCTTTCTGTAGTGGTGTTTTTGGGAAAATAAATGCCCTTTTTGTAAGCAAAATATTTACAAGTGGTGTTCTGTTTAGCAGAGGGAGTGTTATATGCTCGACAGGAATTAGGGTGCCATGGGAAATGATGGATTCACTCAGAGCATCCTTGGGTTATCCCATCAGAGCAGGCATCAGTACTCCAAGGCCTCGCTCGTGTTCTGTGGCTCCAGGGAAGGCAGATACAGCCACCTCTGCTGGCCAGTGCCTGCAGGAATGCTGATTTGTCAGCACCTGCATGGGAGCTGCCTCAGTGAAAGCACGTTTTAAATCACTGCAAAGTCTGTGCGGGAAACTCTAGGAGGAATCAAATCTGTTTGTGCTGTCACTCCCACTGCAGCTCAGCTTGTTCTGAGGGGATGGGACTGAAAGGCTGTTCTGGCAGCTGAAAGGGAGGGGAGGAAACAAATGTAAACAGAAATAGGCTGTGTTGTCAATCTGTGTCTGATGTCTTTGGTTATCCTGTTATTAAGGTGAGTAAACACCTCAAAGTTTTACTGTGGGAGGAATCCCAGAGGAGGCTCAGCAGCCCTTGAGCATCAAGATGTATTATGGATGCAAACCATTCTCAGTGCATTTCTACAGGCAGAATGCAAAGGTGCCTTTCTTAGCACCTGAGTGGTATTTCCTAACCCAGGATGTTTTTGCATGAGCAATGTGTATGCATCCATAAGTGTTCTTTGAGATTTTCATTTCAAAACTTTTTTGTGAATCTGAAGCAGTCACCTCCAGGACACTTTTCTAGCAGTGCAAAGACAAGGGCCCTTTATGTCAAGCATCATTTTATCTGCTTGTTTCCTGTAAATTGGGATGGGGCAACTTAAGGCCTAACTCTACTGACTTAATTAGATCTCTCCTTATTGCAACAGCAGGAGCCTAAAGCAGGTGACTGAGGCACATATACGCAGTAGTGCAGTCCCCTAATTTTGTGGGGTTTCAACTGAGGTTTGTAGTCCTACTGCAGGAAATCACAAACTAGTTTGTAGCTGTCCCCAGCACAGCATCCCCAAACTGGCAGTTGTTTATGCCATTCCCCTGTTGAAACAGAGTTGAGTGTGTGGAGTTGTGTGTGCATCCCACAGGTCTCCAGGTATGTGACCCAGCCTGTGGGTTTTCTTGGAGTGCCTAAAATAAGCTGGAATTCTTCAGTGCTTTTGGATTTTTTCAAATCCCAAAGACACAAATGAAAAACCTTTTATCCATTGACATTACCCACAAGAGCTGCAAAGAATACATATTTTCTTAAAGGCTTTGGGATGCCCTGCTTCTGTTTATTATGGCTTTGTGGCCCAGCTGGTGCAGGGGTGAACACCTTCCTCTGCCATGTGTCATGGACACATCTGTTCTGCCACATCCCTGCCAGGTCAGTTCCTCACCTGCACTGCTCCCTACAAGGAGCTGTCAGCTCTTCCAGCCTCTGCTTGTGAAGGGCTCACCACTGTTTGCTTTATGGTGTTCCTAGAAGTTCCCAAGCACTCTTTTAATTTTAAAAATAGGTATTTTTATCCCGGTGGGATCAGTGTCATCCCTGCATGAGGTTTTGCTGTTGACCTGAATAAGTCTGTGTGTGCTCAGTTATAATGAACTATCACCTCTGTGTATGGGCAAGGGAAGCTCAGATAGATCACTGATAATTGTCATCAACATCTAGTTCATGTTTTTGAATGGCTGGTATAGAAAAAGCATTAGAGAATATAGTAAAAAGCTATCCTGTGTGCTTCTTCATATATAGTTAACTGTTAAAGATACTTTAAACTTCTTAATTTTCCTCCTCACTTGTGTCTCTAGGAATATGTAGAAAAGAAACACAGCTTAGCATTACATTAGAGGAAAAGGTGCACTACTCCATCAGTTGCATGAAGGTAGGTTAGCTCAGTGCCTGGTGTGCTTCTGCTCTAACTCTGTTTTACCCAGTGCTCAAGCATGGGCATACATGATTTATGGCCCAAGATTTAAAGGTCTCTTCTTGGAGGGGAGGAGTGTGCTAAAGTAATAAAACCATCATTTGTTAGACAGGATTTCTGGGAGAACTAAATTGAGACTATGTAGCATTTCAGTCTCCAGCCATGAAGTGGGATCTGAACTCTCCATCCTCAGAGCAGGATCCAGATCCAGCAGGGACCATGGCTGGGCACCATGGTAAGCTGAGAAACCAAGGCTGGATTAAAAGCATCACACCACACAAGGTGAAGCAGTCACCAAGCCCAGGCAGTGTCTTTCAGGCTACTGCCTTTGCTGCCCTCTAGATGAACTTCCTTCATCAGCCAACTCACTTTGGAGGCCTAGCTACAAGTGCACCAGGAGGGACACAGACATGCCAGAAGAGAAGAGATGAGGGTTGTAAATGAAGAGAAATGCATGAAACACTACCCTCTCCACAAGCACTGCACAAGGGAGGGAGACAGCCAGACTGGCCAGTCGTTGCATCCTCACCAGATCCCACTCTGACAGTAGGGGACAGCAAGGGAGGCTAAGCTGCCCTTGCAGCTGTTGTCCCAAACATGGTCACATATATATTAAACACCTTTCAGCTGGACCTCTGTGCCCTTGTACACAGCCAGCTGCCTGTGAAGGAGGGTGGGTGATGCTGCTGCTTGTTTTGGTGACCCTGCAGGGATGGAAGCAGGTGCCTACCATGTCCTACCTTCCCAAGGACGTCTTGAGACAGAACAGGCACTGCTGCTGAGTTGGTTAATATGGGAGAACTATACCGAGCAGGTGGCTCAGTAAACTCCTGCAAATCTGGCCAACATGTAGGAATATTATTCTGCAAGAGTTTTTTACTTAAGTGGTGAGTTTATGGGAACAAGGCAGAAGGGCAGCATCTCTGGCACAGAAGATCTGTCCCAGGAAATTGCCATGTCCATTGAGCGTCATGCACACCTAGAGTGAACCCACTGAGGGGACAGCATAGCTCTCCTTTAGTACACACTTTTACTTTCATTTCCTGATTTTTTTAATGTTTATTCCATGCAAGCTGGAGAGGGATAAAAGATATCCTCTGGTAATTTTGAAGCCCATGAGAAGCGGTCGTAGATGATGTTTAAATGTCCCCCCCTGTGGAAAGCACATGGCTCTGCAGATGCTCCCCTGTTAGCCTGGTTAGCAGGGCTGATTCATGGCCCAGCAATACAACCCACTGAGAAACCAAGCACTTCTTCATTATTTATATAAATCACAGGCATCAGTGTTCTGGCTACATCAAGTTACAAGAGCATTGATGGAAGAAGGGTGACTTTTAAATTAGGCAGGGACTGAGCAGACTTACTGGAGAGCACAGTATATGAATGAAAGAATTTAATGAATTTTCCTGGGTGTAAAATGTGTATGTTCGCTATTAGGAAGGTCATGGGTGCTAAAATTTCCTTTAGAGAAACTCGCATACTAGAGTTGAACAGAAATTACTAAATCAGTGTCTGTCAAGGACAGCTGAGAAAATTATGGCTCACATAAATGGGATAGTGTGAAGAAAAGCAGCTGAAGTCAGAGACCCTCCTGTCTGGTTTCATTTGATACATGAGTGCAGTCAGGACAAGGATCTTTACAGGATTTTTCTCAAGCCTTATTCATATCCCAAATAGTATTTCAATCATGAATTTTAGCATCGCAGTGCCACGGTGTTTTAATGTTTTTGTCTTTTTAGCTATGTGGCAATTAACTTTCTAATTGCTGTATGTGCATTTTAGAAGCCCTCAACCCTACAGCCAAAGATCAGTAAAGCACCGTACTTCCACAGGATGAAGACAGTTGTTTCTGCAGTGACCTTATGACAGGAAAGGGTAAGAGCTTGGCACATCATTGACAGGAGGAGAGTGATCTTACAGATTTTGGCCATAAATTGGGAAGGGCTGAACAGCATCAACCTGAAGGTTTTTCAGATCAGCAGTGTGAGACAGCTGAGGGCAGCTGAGCAGCCTGGCACCTGCATTGGCAATGGCATCACTGCCTCTCATGTGCTAGTAAGGGCAGTGTCTGTGACAGCTCCCAAATGCTCCTGAAATCAGACAGGTGAGCCCATCCTTCACTGCTCCATGAGGCTGTGGAGGTAATGGGAGACAAGAGCTGACCTTTGTTACTTGTTGGCCACTCATGCCCTCTGGATATGTGTCATTTTATGTTCCATTCAGGATAAAATCCTAGCACTTTAGGCTGTTTGGTGAGTTACTGTGATGGCACCTCTAGGTGAATCTGTAGACACAATGTCTACAGTGATGGTCTCCTTATTATGCTTGCAAAAGGTAAAACAAGGGCCAGCATCTGTCAAGTTAGCACCTGGGGCTTATCTCAACTTCTGGCACTTTGCAACCAGAAGAGTTTAGCTGCTTATCCTAAGTTTGATGCCTAAATAGAAACCTTGGAGACAAAAGGAGATCCTGGTGATAGCGTTGGAACAGTACAGATGCCATAAATAGGGTGATAATTCTAGTAAATTCTCTATGCCCAGCAGCATTTCTTTTTCACTTCCAGACCTTGGGATGCACTGGCCAAGAAGAAATGCTGAGCTGAGAGGTTCAGGCAGGATTCAGATAGTTAATATGGTTCTGATTGAGGAAGTACTGTCAGGATTGTTCTGCTTGTGCACCTTTTTTGTGGTGTTTGTACATCCATATGTATCCATCTGTATGTGTGTATCCTTGTGGCCAAAATGACATTTGGCCAAAATGACACTTTCCCCAAAACTGAACTCCTGCAGTGATAACCTGCTTAATGATTAAATATGGAAATGAAACCATTATGCTGTTAGTCCCTCAGAAGATCCTAATACCTAGCTACTGTCCAGAGCTAATTTTCAGAACAATAATTTAATACACAGCCCAAATAAACCAGGTACTGAGATTGAATATAAATGATGTTTCAGTGGCATGAATTATGGCCTTATGCTGAGCATCACTATGGCAACTAATGACATCACCACAGGCTCCAACCAGCACAAAAGTCAACTTTTGATGGTCTCCATTTGTTAGCACAGATTTTTTCAGGGCTTTTTGGGGTATGAATATGTAAGCACCAGTGTTGTCAAGGGTTTGCTATGTATGTTTGCTGTCATTTGAAACATTTATTCTCTTTGTGGTTAATGTTGTTCCCATGAAGGAAACCTAATGAAAATTACTGTTTGTATTTGGTTAGTAACATTTGTTGATAACATATGGTCTGGGAATGCTTCAGCAAATAAGAGCTTTTTAATAGTAAACAGAGATACGAGTTCTATAAAGCAGATGCTGTCAAAATACACAGTGTAAGGTTGGATATTTTCTTACTTTTGCCTCTTACTCAAAGCAAGATAATCTTTCTACTTTCCCTCCTGGTGACAATGCAGTTTTTTGAGAGAAAACATAACCTGTGACCTGGAACTGTGATTAGAAAATTAGGTTGTTTCTTGCTTCTTACCCTTAAAACATTTATTAGGTAGCTGATGGCTCACACATGGAAAAAGATATGATATGATAAAAGACTTGACTGGACCTATTGTGCTGTAGATCATTTAAGCCAAAGTTCTGCTCTCTGGCACTGGTGGCAGTTTGATGCATCATCATAAAAAATGAAACGTATGAAACAGTGACACCAGGAGAGGAAGCTTCAGAGCAAAGCTGATGAAGTTCCCAACATTTTTAATCAGCTCTGTGCTCATCTGCTGAGCTCAGTTGGACAAGATTTGCTCAGTGGGGAGCAAGGCATAAACCCATACTCCTAGAACACAAGGAGAAGTGAATTATTTTTACTGATAATTTTCCAAATGCTAAACCTTCTGCTTGGTGTTCATCTTCAAAGGAGTACCTAGTCACTAGACCATGTCTTCTGAGCCTTTTCAAGGGAACTGCCTTTCTTCAGCAGAGCACCTTGTTCGAGGACAGCCTAAAGTGAGAAAGTGTCATTAACAGAGTGAGGGAGAATAGAAGTGGTTAGTGAGTTATGCCATAATCTCTCATCTGACTTGTAGGATTCTGGGTTGCAGTGTGTGTGCCACCACATCACTCAGAGGTGTTGCTCATGGCACGCTCTTGGCAGGGTCCCACATGGAATGAGTTCATGTTTTCTGTGCATTTGGACAACTTGTGATTGCAGAAACTTGTAGATGGCCTCTATAGGCATGCATGTCTAGAGGCTGTGGATAATTCAGCCTCCATAGCACTCCTTTCCAAGCCAGGGAATGACTCACAAATAGTAGACAGAGGATCATGGTGTAGTTACAGAGGTGGCCTGGCCACTGCAGTCTCACCCACAAGGAGCTGGTGTCCTGCTCTGTAGTCCTAACAAACTGGGTTTACTCCAGACATAATGGCTTGAACTTAAACTTGGGTTGGGCTGGGAATTGGAAGGCGACCCAGGTTAAGTTGCAGTTTCTTCAGAAAAAGCAAACCTCACTCTCAGCCTGGAAAGGAGAGGTTAATTAGCCAAGAGAGGAGCACAGGCTTGAGTGATTACAGACATCCTGGGTGCAGATGTCTTCAATCTTCTCCTTCTCTTGTGACTACACAGGCTGGCACTGCAGGAGACATTGTTCTTTCTAAATAAGAAAATTCTCTTAAACTTGGTATCATGCTGCTCCCAGATGCTCTCTTTTCCCCCCCCGAGGACCATCATGAGTTTTCTAAACATCTGTCCCACATTTCCCAAAGAAGATAATTAATGCCCTTGTCACTCACACAACCCAACCACTTTGGTTTGTGTCAGACACATTTTGGGTTAACTATATCACGCCTGAGCCGTGTTACTGCTGACCTGCCAGCCAAGCTAACACCCCTCTGTCCTTCTTTTCCCAGCTGGGGCACCCAAGGAGACTTCACAACAACCCATGCGCTTCCTGCAGTGAAGGTGAAGCTGTTCACAGAGAGCACAGGAGTGCTGGCTCTGGAGGACAAAGAGCTTGGGAGGGTAAGGAGATTTTGAGTTTAATAATGTTTCCTTCTGGCTCTGCTTTTCTAGAGAAATCTCTCCTGTACAGAAATATCTTTGGAGCACAACATGCTCTGCTTTTTTGCCAAGCTTCAGGAGGGGGAAAGAAAGCAAGCTCTGCACTGCTGGAAAGGAGTGCATCTCGCATGCTGTCTTTGTTGTGAGGTTTTAATGGCAGCATTTCAGCTGGCTGTGCCTGCTCTGAGCAAAGGCAGAGGATCTTGTGTGCAATATTGGCAGTCCGGAAAGCCTTAAAAGTTGCTTGCGGAAATGGACATTCCTGAGGCAGAAAAGGCGATTATGCTGAAGCAAAAAGACGGGATTTACGTTTGGCAAGGGGCTGTTAAGTTTCTCTCATATCAGCTGAACAGCCAGTGCACAGTTTGAGCTTCTGAAAGCACTGACTGCAGTACTCCCTGTAAAAGGCTTGGAGCCCTGGCTTCCCTGGGGATGGATGGTGGCTGAACTGGTGGCTTCAGTGGGGCTGCACTGGAGAGTGAAAGATGAGGGTTCATTGCTCCCATCAATGGTGTTAGTAGCAAAAAATAGCAATACCTCAGATTTCTGGGGTATTGGCCACAGAGCAAATCTTCCCACCCCATTATGCCCTTGCCTATGGTCCCTAAACCAATGCCCTGGCACTGATGGTCCTTGATCACTGCAGCCCACAGCTCCAGAATGTCTGTGGATGGCACTTTCCTATGGCTTTGGCACACTTCACTTGTCTCCATGGGTTTTGTGGAGCTGTTTAATTTATCTTGCCCTCAGGCAGAAGTGTCAGCAAACTCCTTCTCATGCCTTCCTCAGCTTCTCAGGCTGAGATCAGTATGATGATGACTCCATGCAAATTAGTTTGGGGTAAGAGGACTTGGCACCTCCCGTCATGGCTCAGCATGACCCAGGTGATCTCCAGGGGCAGCCTGGGCTCTTCCTGGCCCAGCAGCACTCCTTGCTCTCCATCCTGTCTGTATGGCTATGGCTGAGAAATCCGTGGTCAGAAAAGCCACTGATCCTGTTGCAAGCCCAAGAATGGTATTTCCTGTTGTGGACTAACCTGTTGGGATGTTTCTTGCTAACTCCATGGCTGTTTGTATATTGACAAGAAAGATTCTGTGTCCATTCAACATTATTCCTAATTAACATGGTTTTGTGTTAATCCTGTTTATAAAAGCACCAAACATTCTTCCAGGTCTTAGTGAGCTGTTGATTTAAATTTATAGCTTTATGGTGGAGAATGCTGCATGCAATTTTCTCTCATGTAATTCATGTTCATTTTAAATATTTGTGTTTTCATGTTCATGAAATATCCTTTGTTCTTGCACTTGAGAGGGAAAAGCAAAGCTACCCCTTCTTTTCTCCACTCAATCTTCTCTTCAAAGCGAGGCGCAGCCCTTCAGACTTTCCTCATCCACACCTTGATCCTTCCTTTCTCTCTGTCCTCCTTTTTTGACAAAAAGGATGACCCCTGTAGGCTGCAGTGCTACAGCTGAAGACCTACAGTTGTTTTGCTGCACAGCACCATAATATTTTCAGGATTATTTTCAAAACCTCCTACTTCAAACAGCCTGGCACCCTGCCTTTATCCGCTGTGGCATGCTGAGCAGAGCTTTTCACCCAGCCAGCCGTGCTGCCATTCAGGGATTTTCCCCTGAGTGGTTACACTCAGTGCAGCCCCTCTTGCTTTGTAAGTCTTGTTTCCACTGGCAGCCATGACCAGTGCTGACTTTGCTGGTCTTGGGAAGCAATTAGCTGTGCATGTTGTTCTGAGAAAGATGTCAGCACCCAAAGCAACCCCTCTTGCCCTGAAAGTCTGATGAGCCAACCCTACCGATGTGCTTTAGTTCCCAGTCCAGCGGGAAACCATCCCTCAGCCCTGAGTTTCTGCAGGCTGAAGGACACAGGCCAGCAGTGGCAAGTGTGGGGAGCTGGCAGTGATTCCCCTGGCCCGTGGCCACCAGTGCTTTCAGTCGGCAGAACTTCAAAGGGCTGCTCAGTGTGCCCGGAGCGGCCGAAAGATGACGCGTGTCTGCTCAGGCTGCATCAAGATTTCTTCTTTAAAGTAATAATGAAACCAGGAGTGTGTTAAGCCCCTGGTTTAGCTGTTGGAGTGGGCAGGAACCTGCCTGCATGCAGAGAGGAGGAAAGCAGGTTTTATACACAAAACACCCCTGCTCAGCCGCCCTTTGAGCAGTGGCTGTGTGCTCTGCCAGGCGGGTACAAAGCCTACTTTCTATTGCCAGTGTTAAGTTGGCAACCGGCCGCCACTTCTCAGCTCGCCACTTTTATCCAAGGAGAACTGGAAAATGCTCCCAAGTCCTGCCCTGATGAATGGGCAGCTGAAGGCATGGGAATACATCCTGACCCTATTGAAGCCAGTGGCAGGGCTCCCATGGATTTCAGCCATGCCAATACTTCATCTACTGAGGGCAAAGAGGGGAAGAGCTGTGAATTGCAACACCACTGAGAAAAGTTTGTGTCTTTTGTTGAAAAAAGAGTTAGAAATCAAAGTAGAGAGTGTCCCAAACACGCTGAGTGTCTGCCGCCTCGCTAAGAGATGCAGCTGTATGTGCTTGCACGACCTGCCTGGCACTGGGGTTCCTTGAGTGCTGCTCAGAGCTTGGGCTGATCATGCTCCTACCTCATGTGGAGAACTCATTTCTCATCTTCAGGATTTGCTTAAATGTGTTTTCTTCCAAGAGTGATGCAGTACAGACTGGTGTTGCTCAGTTATCTGTGTGACTAATAACAGCTTCAGATTCTGACAGAGCAATTCAATAAAAGAAGTGATAAATAACATTAATGGATAAGGGTAAAGTTGGGAATCTACTGATGTTTACCTCAGGCTTTAGAGGAGGCAGTAAAGTACATTTTAGAGTAATTCATCAGATGGTAATAGCATCGATGATATTTTGGTGGAAAACAGCCCCTAGATTGTTGATGCAGCAGCAAAGTTGAAGAGCAGAGGAGTACAAGAGCATAGTCTGGGCTGGAGTTTGGCAGGAGCATAGACTAGGCATGAGCAAGAAATGAGTGATGGCAGCACATCAGTTAATGAGGGTGAATGCTGCCATTTGTAAGAATTGTGAAACAATTTGCTTGCATAAAGTTTAATGGATTTAGAGAAGACTCATCTCACTACAGCACAGTGGAAACTTGAATGAATTTGTACCAGGAAAAGTCACCACTGAGAATGAAAGCATCAGAAGGGGAACAGGTGTAGGAGGAAGGGAGTTAGGCCAACTCAGAGGAAACATATGGAAATATCAGGAGAAGATGGTGGATGTGGTGTAGTCCTAGAGGAATACTCTATATCTTACTCTCCAGGGAGCTGCTCTGCTTTGTGGTGGTAATGGGTGAGTGGGAAAAGCACAGCTATGATCAGGGAAGACTACCCACCTCTTGGAGCTTTTCATTTCTTTGAGCCAAGTGCTTGCATTGGTGTTCATCTGCAGTCATCGGTGTTGCATGGACATTCCTGAGGCTGTTGCATGGATGTGCATGGTGTTGCATGGATGTGCTCCAGCTGGAGACCCTCCCAGCATTTCCTCCTGCATGAAATGGAAGCAGAATCCTGCAGCTGCTCATGTCATGACATGGGATGCAGATTTTATCTGCAGTCATAGCTCAGTCAGATGTACCTTCCTAAACTGATAGGAACTGATCATGCAGTTCTGTCTGAACAGCCCCCTGAGCTGATTGAGGAGCCAAAGAATATATGACCTAATCTCAAAATAATAAGCTGTACTTTAAAAAAACAATAAAAAGCCATCCTCGTTGATGTGAATAGACATATCCAGACTGACTTCTGGGACAAAAGTAGGTCGTCTGATGTATTTCTGTTCCACGTTAAACCCCATTTTGTGAATAATTTTTCCCTTTAACGTTGTTGGTTTTAATTCTTACAGGTTGTTCTCCACCCTACTCCTAATAGCCCAAAGCAGTCAGAGTGGCACAAAATGACTGTTTCCAAAAACTGCCCTGATCAAGACCTGAAGATCAAGCTTGCTGTGCGAATGGATAAGCCTCAAAACATGAAGCACTCTGGGTAAACACTTGTCTCAATCTAAAGTCATTTTGTTTTGAATGTGCACTAGGAAATCTTGCTTTTTTAAGATTCTCAAAGAGAAACTCTTTTTGTCAAGTTCACAGGAGGTGAAGCAGAAAGATAAATATAAAAATGGCATTAGTTCAGTCATTTATAGTGCACTTTCCATATTCTTAGTGTAGTCTTTTTTAATGCATATGAGCCAAACAGTTTAAATTTTAAACAGTTTTCCTCACAGGAAATCATGGGTTTTTTTCCTGTGAGAAATAATAGGTGAACTACCCAACTCTCTTTCTGAGAATAATATAATTTTTTTAAGTTATTCTGTGTCTCCCTATATTGATTTCTCAAAACCAAAATCACAGTGCATTTTCCACCTGAAATAAATCCCAGTGTGACCAGCATTATTTATACTGAGATACACACCACAACTAAATAGCAGTTGCCTGGAGTAGGGCTAATAATTGGGAAGGTTAAAAGAGATACTTTTCCCCTCCAGGAGGGAGTGTCAGAAGATCTGGGGCCAGAGGGATCCCAGACGACTTCTACCTTTATATAGTTACAAATGAGATCATCCTTGGGAAGATCTAGCTAAGGCCATTGGCAAGGCTCTGATTGCTCTTCAGAGCTGAGGTTGTGACAAAAAATTGAAACTGTCCAGGAAACTCACTGCTGGAAATAACTCTGCAGTCTGTTTTTGGTGCTATAAAAGTAACTTTGTTTCACTTTTATTTTCATAGTGTTCTGTTAAATTCCATCCATTATTAGGTGATTTAGATCACTCATCTTTTCTAATTCCTCCTCCTCCTGTCTTCTCTGCTGATGATATCAGAGCCAGTGGTCTTGTGTAAAGTTTAATTTTTTCACCACAATCACAGGCACCAAAGGCAGGGAGGACAGATCCCCTGTTCTGTTTATTTCCTTGACCTCAGCTGATAGCAGGGCTGTTCTCTAGCTTTCTTCAACTAATATTTGATTTACATAATGCTGCTTAAAACTGTGAGGTTTATACCTTACCAGAACTGAAATTATCTTTCTATTGATGTTAGCAGCAATAGCCAAAAGGACACTTACTACCCTCTTCTTGGACTAGCCAAAGACTCTAAGCCCACATCAGCATGACTTGGAGTTTTGTGGTTAAACATTCACCAAGAGTAGGCTAGATCTCTTCTGGCATAAGAAACCCCTTGCATAACTAAAAATGAAATCTTTTTTCTATTTATTGAGCCAGAACTAAAGTAATTATAATGATACATAAAACATATTAATGCTGAATAATATCCTTATGTTTATTATTAGCCTGGTGCTGCCACTAGTTTTGCCAGTGTTTGTGTTACAGTGTCACAGTAGCCAATTCATCACAGAGATTAAATGCTTATTTTGACATTAATTTAAAAAGTTAATTCTTCCTTTGTAGAAAACAATAAATTCACTGCTCCTCAGAAATTATTCAGTTTGGTTGAATTATCTGTAGCCAAGCAGTTTCTTGGATTTAATCTTAGAGCTGCTCAGTGAAGTGTCCTGGTTTAGTCAGTCCAGTGGATATTGAGATCCTGCTTACTGAGTTTGATGTAGGAAGTGTCCCTCTGTTTGACAGCTCCCCTCAGCAAAATGGTTTTTTGAAGGCTAAAGCAGATTTGGGGTTTCTCTCCCTTAACTCTTCCATTTCAAATGCATTCTTTGCCCATCCAGCCATGTTATAGCTATTAACTGGCACTAAAGGGCTTCAAATTCTGAGCAAGTTGTGAAAGACAAAGGGAAAGAGAGAATTAGTACCATGTACATTAAGACTCTGTAAGATTTTTGGTCCTTTCTTTGCAGGTAATTTGTTCAGGCTAAAAATAAAACCATTCATAAATGCTGCTAAGATTGAGATCTTGTAATTACTCTCTTTTGTGTATTAACTTCAATTTCCAAGTGTTAACAAAATATACTGAAAAACAAGAGAACAACAGATTAGCACTTGTGTACTGAATTCACCTGTTCTTTTCTCCTAGGTATTTATGGGCCATTGGTAAAAATGTTTGGAAGAGATGGAAGAAACGATTCTTTGTCCTGGTCCAGGTAACAGATGTAACTGGAAGTGATCTTAAATCACAACATGAAATACTTGAGTCTGCCCTGTGGCCATTTTCAGTGCCATGTGATTGATGCTGAGCTGTGGTTCTGTGCACGGTGTCTGTTAATCATGGATTCTTTTCTAAGTGTATGGGTGTTCTCAAGGATATCCTAGTTGCAGACTTCTTGCCATGAGTTTCCAGATGCACTTGAATGCTTGAGAAAATGGGGGATCAATTTTAATGAGGAATTAATGAGGTGAGGAGGAAGCTCAGTCTGTCTTGATTGGAGGTTCTTGGGCTCTCTTTTGAGCCTCCAGGTTTAATTTGGAGCCCACTTGAATCCACAAAGTTTTATCACTGGCTATGTCAGAGTCAGCATCAAATCATTTTTGACATTTATCTTGCCTTCACATTTATTACTGCTTCTCATTGTCTACAGCTCTCCCTGATCATTTTGCAGTCATCATTTTGCAGTGTCTTCCTTTTTCCCTTTTTCCTTTTTTTCACTTCTTGTCCTCCCAGTTTCAGTAGACCTGTATATTTGACTACTGCTAAAAAATTCAAGGAAACAGGCAGATGTCTGTAACCTAAAAGAATCTGGTCAGTACTATGTGTGTTAGCTCTTCCCTCACCTTCCAAGAGCAGGTGAAACCATTTCATTGGCCACAGAAGTGTGTGACCCCGGTGTGAATGATCCATCTTCACAGCAACCTGAGGAAGTCACAGAGTCCTCTTGGCTCCATCTCTCTCCCTCCTCTCTGGACTCTCATGGTTTGTTGTCTCCAAGTGTGAGGAATAAAACCTTTTTTCAGCATTTTCTATGAAAGCAACACAGAGATGCTCTGATGGAGTAACAGGATATCTAACTGAGATCTTGTGACAACACAGATCCAAACTGATCAGGTCAGAGGGTAAACCCCTGCTGCTGATGAAGCAGATGGCAGGTCTGCTGTAGAGAAGCAGAGTGTAAGAACAGAGATGGTATAAACCAGATGCACCAGACACTATATTTGGAGCATGGTTGTGTGCTGTCTGTCCTGTGCTGGTAAGGACAGGAGTCCAAGAAGTCCCTCTTCCACCTTAGACACCTGGTTTCTCTGGTCCTAAATCACCTGGTATAGGCTGGTTCCTTTGTTTTGCCTTAATTAGTGCTCCAAGTTCAGCTTTCTCAGTAGGAAACTTAATTGTATTCATTCCCCTTTTAGCCATCATTGCTGGCTTCCATAGCATGAAACTATGGGGCTGATGAGGAAATCTGTCCTTGGGAAATAAAAGAGATTTATGATGTGTGGGATCCATGTAAGTAGGAGGCTGTTTGGAGAGACCCATTGAGCACCTAGTCCCATAACTAAGTATGATCAGCAGAGACAGTTTAACTAAGTGCTCATTTTGTACTCCACATGGGGTCAAAATGTCCACATTTTGAAAGAGGGGGGAGGTAGTGTAGAGCAGCCACAGGGCATTCCTCCATCTCTCTTTCCATTTTGGGAACATTGTATACTGACCCTGCTCTTGCGCAGAGATTGAAGGATGGCTTTTCTTTGTATGTTTCCTTTATTATGTTCTGAAATTAAGTTAGAAGTGCCATGGCAGTCTGTGATCACCTGTAGTCCAACTGGTATTGCTTTTCCCTGAGAGGCAATTCAGTCCTATTAGACCAAGTTCTCAGTTCTTTCTTTCCTGTGAAACAGGGATGCTCCAAAGCAGAGTTATTTTTCCTAACCTCATTTCTCCCATAAATAATTCTATTGATACTTTCTGTGCGGGGGGTTTGCAGGTTTGGACATGGATTCCCTTGTCTCTCTCTGAGCCTTGTGGCCATTCAGTGTGGTTGCAGTTGCTTCTCTGGTTTTTAGCTGCTCTATATTCTTCAGCTTGCTGTGGAATTGAAGCTCTCAGAGTTATTCCATGTTTTCTCATGTTACTAGGTCTGTATTCGTCAGTTGGCATATCAGAGCAGAATTTGGCCAGAAAAGCAATTCATTTGAATAAGATGAGCAGACTTTTGCCCCCAGAGAGTCTCTGTAGCCCACCTCAGAAATTCCAGCTGCCACTGCAGCTTCTCTGTTATGTTACCGTTTGCTCAACATTTGGTGCAATGTAAAGTGTTCTGCCGTACATCAAATATAAACAAGAAACACTCTCTATGCAGTCCCTCAGATGTAGTTTGAGCATATTGAACATGTCAGCAGGCAATAAAGATGGAATAAAAATACTTTGCTGTCCGTATGTTTGTCATTTGCTTTTCATGCAATGCAAAGGATGGGTGCTGATACGAACAGGGATTGGCAGTAAAGGTGTTGATGTCCAGGATGCTCTGAACTCTGCTAAACCACAGACAGAAAATAACCCCTGCAGGAGGTGAGCTGGCTCTTGTTACAGAAGGTGCACGAGGAGCAGCCCCTCTTTCAGGAGCTTCATCCACACCAGACTCCTGCCTGCACCAGAGCTGAGAGATAGAACCCAAGGCTAAAGTCCATTTGGTGTATAGTGGTCTGGTCAGTCCCTGACACTGCCAGGAGGGCAACGCTGTTTGGAGGAGTAACTAAACATTTCCTTTCTGATCCCTTGTCTCTGTCCCTTACCTGTAGCATCTTCTATTGCAGCTCTGTCTCCTCTCCTGTTGCTTGCAGAATAACCTCCCCCTCATGGTCTTGTGCTCTTGCCCTCTTTCCCCATTTCAGATGGACACAGCCTTGGTTCCTTCAGTGCTATAGGGTGGTACCGCTCTGTCTTCTGGTACCAGTGGTAAAGAAATTCGTGGTAATAAATACTCAAACTCTTCATAACTATTTAAACAAGGCACAAAAGTGCCAAACTGCATGGGTGGCACCAAGGAGGAAGGTGTTGATGGCAGTTTGTCTCTTTTGTGTCAGTGATGCCTTGCCGCCATGAACGGAGGCTTTGCGCGCGTATGGAGAAAAAGCAGCTCTGCTGGGAGTGCTTCCACTGTTACTTGGCTTGTGTAAGCCCTGGAGAGAAGGGGAAAGGAGCAATAACTGCCTTGTAATTTGGATGGAATAATCCCTCGCACCTTCTGTGTCTGTGTAACTGCAAGGGTTATGCAGGAGAGATTTGTTTGGGTGTAGTGGGTGCGAGCAGTTCCTTTGTGTCATTTCTAGACCTGAGCCTCATCTCTCCAGCACCTGCCTTGCTGGGTGGACTTGGCTCAACCCCTTAGGGAAGGGTTATGGCGTGGCACGGCTTGCAGAGCAAGTGTGTGTGCTCCTCCAGCATCGATCCATGCATTAAGAGGGGTTAGTTTTCCCTTCCGAATGAATCGCAGTCCTCTCTGTACACTGCCCACCCTTCTCATAGACACCCTTTGAGATGAGCAGCAGAAGAGCAGAATACTGATTAGATGTAAATTACATGGCAGAGACTCGTTACTTGCCTAATTTTAAATCCTGAGATATGCAGTGTGAAAATGATGGCAGAATATGGCCCTGAGCTTGGATGGAAATGGTCCACAGCATCACAAGCGAGGAAAATGCTTCGTAAAGGCAGCAGTAATGCCAGTGGCAGTGGTAAGCAAAAGCAATTAAGCTATTTAGGGCAAAGTTCTCTGTGACTTGTTAGGAAAGAAAATGTGCATCCATTGCAGATGTTGTAAGTAAGTGTTTCCTAAGTTGCTGTATCAGCTGCTTGAGCACAGCACACAAATTTCAGTTTGCCAATTAGACCCTCATGCAAAAGCTGGGATTTTTGATAGCTGACAGAGCTTGTATTAATTCTTTGCAGGGTCTAATGTGCTGTACTGGCAATAACACCATGGTTGGTTCTGGTGGGTTTGTTGGCGTTGCAATAGGAAATTTCTTAGGATGATTTTTAAGGGCAAGTGAATTAATTACACTGAGATTTCAGACTGAATCTGTTCATCTCTTATCATAACCCCATTTCTGTGCTCTGGCAGCATATGGGAAGTAACACTCCATGGTACCTGGATGACATGTCTGCTGAGTAGCTTGAAGCAGTTTTCAGCTGATTGTGTCTGATGGTGTTTGCAGAATGTTGTTGGAACCAGATCAACTCTCTGCAGATTAAAACCAGTTGCAGTGTCTACGCCTGGATCTATTGTTCTGGTGACAGAGTCCCTAAACTCAGTATAATTTAGACTAACAGTGACAGTTCTTGCTTTTAGCAAAACTCAGCTGACTCGGGATAAAATGAAATGAAGTAAGTGTTCAGTAACTCTGAATATCACCCAGAAACTTAAAATAATTCAGCGGAATTGCAGTGTGGCGCACCAGCAGTCCTAGACTGTAGTCTTCATGCCAAGGTGAATGACCTATAGCTGTCCCTATAATCATATTAAATGTTTTCTCTTAAACACTTGCTGAGAACTAGACATAGATGGTGATTCTTGTGAAATCTGGAGTATGATGATACATACAAAATATCTGGAAAGTGCTGGTTAAACTGATGCCACAGCTTGTTACACCTGGCTGCAGTAGGTCTTGCATGTCCTGTCCATATTCACACAGGATGAATTCCCAGCACACAGCCCTGCCCAGGAGAGCACACATCTCCTGCTTGAAGAGGGAAGCTGGGACAACTGTTTTGTGCAGTTTTTTAGAGCTGAATGGATATGCTGAGATGTGAAAAATGTTGGGTTTGCTTTTTTTTTTTTTTTTTTTTTTAAGCTAGATCATTTCCTCTGCTCATTTGTGTCAGGAAAGGGCTTGGGAGGCAATGTACAGCTGCAACCAGAGGACAAGAGTCTCCCATCAAAGTGGAAAGCTGTATTACAGCTGGCAGTATCTTTGCACGGTTTCTCTCCCTTGGGATAAAATGCATGCTGTTAATTTAGAAAAGGTCCATTTAAGGATTTAACCCAAGTAGGGCACTGTTGTGTCAACAGTAAAAAAGGGGGAGCAAATGACTGAGCTCAGAGTGTGAGGCATGACAATTAACAGGTTTGAGCAGGATCCTGGGGAAAGCAGTGCTCACTAGAGCAGGAGTCTCTGGTGGAGAAACCAGGACAAAGTCAGGACTGGTTAATGCATATCTGCTGTATTTATTAATCAGTTGGATTATATAGCTGGTGACAGAATATGGTCAAGTGCCAAGAAAGTCAGATTGAATTTAGCAGCCTGGGAATAGTGAACTTTGGCATTTGTATCCTGCTGTCTGCTTCGCCTTTCCTGAATTTCTTTGTCTTTTTCCCCACTTTTTTTTCCCCCCTTATGTTCTTTTGTCTCAAATTATTTCTCAAAGTGTTTTCCCTTTCTTGTAATGAACCAACCAGGGGTGCCTTGGATTAGTTCCCTTCTTTTACTTTCTCTCAGTTCAGCTTCCTTAGATGCTCCTTTCCTGGCTGTCATCGAGTCCCTGGATGAAATCCCAGCTGCTTTGAGATTTCTGTCCCTCACTGGGCAGAGATTTCTCCTCTGTCTTCCTTCAGTTTCCTCTCTGTATCTGTTTTTTCTAATTACTCAAACCATTCATCTTGCCCATCCCATCTGCTCGCTCGCTCTCATACTCAGCTATGGTTCAGAGTGAACTCAGCAGGCTGTAGGATTAATTTCTGCTATTAACTGTTTCACTTGTCTGGCCACTTCTGAGCTTTACAGAAAGCAGGCTCTGTAAAGCACAATATTTTGGAGGACTGATGAAAGGCAAGTGCAATCTCCTCTTGACCCTACAGTGCTGTTCAGCAGCAATGCACAACTGTGACATACTGAGCTTTCTAGAATCTCATTTTCTTGGGCTTGGCTTTACCCCTGCTTGTAAATGGAAGGAGCCACATTGCACAGGTAGCCATGGCACCAACTTCTCTCTGACCTCAAGCAGTAAATGCTCTAGGAAGCAGGATAGGGCACCCAGGCTGCTCTGCCAGTCCTTGAAGTCAGTAGCTTGAGTTGCTTAGGTGCAGGCGCTCTGCATGGCACAGCTGGCACCTCTTCCAGAGGCCATCATTAGCTTTGTCCTCTCTCCAACCTGATCCTTGCTTGCTGCTGCCAGCAAGCTTTGTGGCATTCCTGAACTTGGACTTGGGAGCTGTGTGAGTAGATAAAGAAATAGGATGTGAACCTGGATGAGCCCTGGCTCACTGCATGTTATAGACATACCTGCAGATTTCTCTTGAAGGTCTGTTCTGATAACAATGTTCTTTCAAGGAAATCCTGTGCACCCTAACAGGAGAGACCAGTTTGCTTTGCCTCTGTCCCAGGATGGCTCCACCAGAGCCTACTGTCTACACCTGTAGACAGTACACCTACTGTCTAACCTTTAACCTGAGAAATAAAACTCTGAAATGCCTTTTTCTGTATATTGCCACTTCGTTGATATGGTTGTCTTATTGCTAGGGCAAAGGAATATTTTCTGGGTCCAAAGAAGAGTGGAATTACTTGTTCAAAATGAAGACTTCATGTTCAGGGTCAGAGAACAGCTAAACTACTGAATAAATTTACCTGTTGCTATAGTCCATACAGGAAAAGCAAAAAGCATTAGTGGTATTAAGGTTTTCAGTAAATGCCAGCATAGGTTAGCACTGACTCATCTCAGGAATTGGATTTATCATGCAGTCCCTGAAGTTCAGGCTGTCTAACACAGAGAAATCAAATCCTTACCACTCAGACGAGATCTCTAGGATTTTCCCATAAATAAAGCTCATTCCAGAGTTTCTCCAGGAGATGGCAGCAACATACTGCAAGTACGACTGAATGAAACACCGCAGGAGTCTGAATGTTGTGCTGTAGGGCACTGGGTTATTTTTAGATTCCTTCGTGTTAATCTTTTTAATTTTTGTGTTGCCCATACGATGGTAGGCATGCAAAGTTCAGAACAGGGAATATGCACTGGTGTGCTCCTGCTATTGGTCTGCTACTTGTCAATCTTTTGTCAGTGCTGGTAGTTTTAAGGAGGATGCAAGATGCTTAAAGCATCGCTTTTAGTCTTACTCCCACAAATGTGTTAATGATAGAGTTTATTCTTAGGTGGCTTTTGGAGCTGTTCCTGGAGGAAGGCTTAGTGCAAGCAGGGCTGCTGGAGCAGGCTGGCAGCGAGCAGAAGCCCATAGAGGGCAGCAATAAACCAAGTGGCGACTGGGAGACGCTGTGCCAATAGATGGGTCCCCCGACTTCAAAAAATTACATTTTACTAGTGAGAGATGCCACCAAAATAAGTGCTGCATGTATCTTTTTAGCCAAGAAATATGGCTGGAGTTTGAGGGCAAAACCCCTCAGTTCAGCCACGCTCCCATCTTTCATGATCTCTCCCAACTTCCAAAAAATGACAAGCACAATTCATTGCCACCCACCAGAGTTTTAAAGTTTCCTCCAGAGGTCAAGAAAATGTCCAGACGAATAAAATTACGTCAGGCGTCCGGGATGTGACACAACCTTAACAAAGTCATTTGAAATCATTTGACAGTAAATTTCCCTGTGAGTTCCTAGCCTGGGGCACGGAGAATCCTCTCCTCTCCTCCCTGGCTGAGCTCCTTGCCGAGCATCCAGATCGCAGCACGCCGAGTACGCGCGGGTCTTGATGCGGCCTGATGGGCTCCTAAAGGCGATCCGGGAGCCTGGCAGAGCCCCCGCAGCTGAGTCGGCTTCCGTCAAGAGCTTGACATTGAATGTATCGTGTCATGCAGATGGTACCTCAGAGGAGTGAGAGCTGCCATTTACAGCACTGATGACAACAACTGCCGAGATCAGTGGGATCTTAAGATTGCTTTAATATGACTGGCACCTAGCAATTTAGCTCACATTGTTTGTGACAGGGTGTCACTCTTGCACTTGTCTGGGGATGAATGATAGAGGGTTTTAAGCCGTGGAGCTTCCTCTTTTGGAGGAAATTAAACCGCTGCATGTACTGATGTGGAGAATTAGAGGCGTGCTGCGACAGGGTGCGCTAAGAGAGGGCTTTGTAAAAGCCTGGTAAAAAGTTTGGTGTATCTCTAATGGGCGATGAGCATCCAAATTAGCCCACCACCCCCAGTCCCTGCAAGCGTGCTGTCAGCGTGCGGCGTTTGTAAGCACTTTGGATTGCCTTGTGCTGGTCACCCGGTGCCATCTTAGCTTTGTGATTTTCCTCAGGTTAGTCAATATACATTTGCTATGTGCAGCTACCGGGAGAAAAAAGCAGAACCTCAAGAGCTGCTGCAGCTCGACGGATACACTGTGGACTACACCGACCCGCAGCCAGGTACGGGGCTGGCAGCTCCCACAGGCACTTACCACTCCCAAAGGGACTCCTCTCTCTTCCTCTCCCTGCCTGCAGCTGAACTGTGATCAGCTTCATTCTAAATATGTTTGTGTTTATACTGATCATTAGTTATGCATGGCTTTACTATAAATAGATCTAAGGGACTGAGCTAGGAGTTGCACCAGAGGAGGGAAAGACTCATCTCTTCTGGGGAGCCTAAGTGAATTAGACCCTTAAATCCCAATGAAATTTGATTGTGAGCTGAATGCTCAAATTGAGTAATGATTCTAACCTGTGCCTTCAGGTTATAGTCCCTGAATAAAAGGCTAGCAGCTATGCTTGTCTCTATTGTAGAAAATGTTTATGAGACCAAGCCAGCACTTTTGCGAGCCGCATTCTCTCTAGGATGGATGTCAGTGCATGGAAGGGGCAGGGACAGAAAGCCCCTGGTGTCTGGAGGTACCTGTTGGTGGTTGAGACCCTTCTTCAAGTGGACGAGCACCATTTTTCTTTTATTTCAGTGGGGCAAGATGCCCTGGGTAATGGTGTTCCCAGAGGAGATGAGAAAAGATACAGTAGGTTTGTTTTCAAGGCCTTTATTCCTGTTTAACTCTCATATCAGGGGGATGGGAAGATGGGTGCCAAATCAGGGCTATGATAAAAATAAGAATATCACCCAAGGACCTTTTTCTGCAGTGTGAGCACTGATGCTTTCAGTCTAATGGGGACCCTCCCACTCAAACCCCATTTTTCACTGGGCTCCAATGGTGCCCACGTGGGACTTGCACAGATGGAGGTGTAGGTGAGAGAAGCAATTAATCCGAGTGTGTTGGGGCATGTTTTAGTAATTGGGTTACCTGGGGACCTGTGGGCTGTGTTGCAGGTGAGTTTGGGTGCAGGGGAGGGGACTGAGCTGGGAGCAGCATGGGACTGGGTGAAGAGACACCAGAGCAGTGGTGGGGTGGGAAACCGGGGGAGATCTCCTGGCTGGCCTCAAAGTCTGTGAAACTGCATTGTCACTTCCTTTCCTGCCAGGTTTGGATGGTGGCAGAACATTCTTCAATGCTGTGAAGGAAGGAGACACGGTGATTTTTGCAAGTGACGATGAGCAGGACCGTATCCTGTGGGTCCAAGCCATGTACCGAGCCACTGGCCAGTCTCACAAACCTGTGCCACCTACCCAAGTGCAAAAGCTAAATGCTAAAGGAGGAAATGTACCCCAGATAGATGCTCCAATCTCTCAATTTTGTAAGTAAATAAGTTCTCCTAGACAGCCAAAATCTTTGATGGGAAGATTTTCTGCACTGATGTAAATCAATGTTCACACATATGTTTCTGATTTCAAAACAAAATGTTTTTTCATTATCATAAAGCTTCTTTTTACATCAGTAGATCCAGAAGCAGTTAACCTGTGTGTTTGACAGAAGCAAACCCAAGAAACAAAATTCCTTTGGGGGAACTTGTCAATGGGTATTTTAAAGTGCAATACTTGATGGAGGAGAGAGACTGGGATCTGAGAGTCTGAGACCCACCTTGCTTTCCTCAGACACATGTTTTACCCACACACAATAAATTGCACACCCAGATCAGAGCAATTCATTAGCACCATTAGCTGTCTGTCAAATGCATCACGTGGTCAAAACTACAGGTGCAAATCTTGCAAGTATGAAATGCACACACAAAAAGAGGTCTCCTGTTGAATATTCAACTGTAGGAAAACATATGGTATTTTTAACAGGTTGCTTTGCAGGCCAGTTAGATGTGAATTTAAAGCAATCGTCTTTTAAGTCGTAGCTATGCTGCATGTCCTATGCAGTTACACACACTTTGCTTCATCTGAAATTTAGAGCAATTTCTTTCTTCTTGCAAATGTAATTTGATTATAAACCACACAATTGCCTCTTTGCTCATTTTTCTTGAAGGTCTCTATCATCTGCAGCCCCTTTGTTATGTAACGTACAGCAGTTCTTGTTAGTTTCAGGAAAATTTAAGAATTAATATCATTAAACATAAGTAAAATGAGGAAAAGTGGTAAATAAAGAATTCTTCTGGTTAAAATAGATTTCAACTTTTTAAAATAGTCTCTGTAAAGCAGTTATGGAGTATATTGTTGTAAGGAACTCAGAAAATCTGAAATTTCCTTATCCATAGCACTTGACCATCTTTTATATTTGTTTGACTTCTTCATGTCAGTATTTATAGAAAGTAACAGTACAAGACATACATCTGTATGACCAGTGCTACAGCAGACAACCTCCGCTTGCTGCTTTTTTATTTTTTGTATCTTCCACATGCCTGCGTGTTTTGGCCTCCCTTCTGCCTTGCACTGCTGCTGCTGCAAGTGGAATGTAGTGTGATGCAGTGTGGTAACCTATAGTCAGTGTCTTCATTTCAGTGATCTTCATCCTCTTCATTGCAGTCCCTGACTTTGAGAGTGCAAGGTGTAAAGAACTAGGGTTGGGAAGGAAGGACATTTCTCAGAAAGCCAAAACGGGAGGTGTGAATTGGCCTCTTGCAAGTGGGACCTTTACCTGCTGTGATGGGCCTCTAGGGCTGGCTGAGTCGTGTCAACCCGAGAGCATTCCCAGGGATTTATGCCCCTCTGCTCAGAATGTTTAATTGGAGAGTTCTGGGACATAGCAGGCACAGATTCTTCTACTGCTACTTTTTCACATGCTAAAAGCCTTCAAAGCATAGGAAGGGGAAGCAACAGAGGGATTCTGCTTGTGGCTTCCTCTCCTAACAAGTGATGCTGAAGGGTGCTTTTAGTTGTGGGGTTGGTGCACAGAGGATGCATTCCTGTTCATCCCAGCATGATCCCTGCAGAATAGGATGAGAGCAGAGATCATCAAATTGAGGAAATATCTTTCCCTCCAGTCTTCTCCCATCCCTGCAGACATCAAGCTTGGAGAATTTTTCTGCCAGGTTAAATTCCTGATATTTGCAGAGTTTTCACTTTGCCTGACTAATATGAAGGGTCAGGTGAAGTGTTGCTTTCCAAGACACGTCATAGCAGCTGTAGCAAAATCGGCCAGGATTTTGAGGAGGAAAAGGGATTGCCCAGGGCTGTGGACACTTGAATGTATGATTTCCTTGCACAGCCAAGCACTGTGTGTGTGGGAGAGCTGAACCTCTTTGCTTAGGGTACCTGGGGTGGAGAAGGGGCAGCTGGCTTGTTCTAATTCTTGCTATGGATCAGGGAAGTCAGTGACTGGGCTCAGGAGTCAACCCTGCATCTACACAGCCCAGCATGTCCATCAGAGCCTTGTGCTGCTTGTGGTCCTCCAGACTCTCAGCCTGACTATGCTCAGCGCTATAGAGATGCCATAGGCTTGACCTTTTTTTTTGCATCTCTCTCACTTGCCAGGAGGCAGGGCTCCCTCATTCTTGCTCCTGGTGAAAACAGCCAAAATTTCACCCCCTGGGCCCTCCAGGGCATTTGAGGGAGTCAGGATCTGACCTCAGTTTCTCTCACTTGTTCTCATGCCAATACCAGCTCTAAATCTAGATCATTTTTCTTTTTATAACACCACCACCCTCTTTCTATCCACAATGTATTTTTCTGTAAGTTGCACAGTGTCAGTCTCCCCTTTTTGCTGCAAGAACTGGGAAGCCTTCTTGGATGTGTTGTGCCAAAGCCTGGGAGAGAGAAACTAGTTGGCTCATCAGTCCATCAGTGTGATGGCTTACTATTTGAGCATCTTTTGGGCTAGTGTGTTTTGTCCTTGGTTTTCCTTCCTCCTCCCCCTTTGGATCTAGATCCCTCTGACAGGTCTTTATGCACATCCTACAAGAGGAGGAGGGCAACATGCCATAATGCACCGTCATCTCAACAGGAAAGGCTGCTCATTTTTAATATTTTAACATCTATATGTGGCAGTGCTCATTGCAAAAGTCATGGGGTGCAGCAGTTAAATGATCTGAAGCTACAGTGAGTCACGCATGCCACATACAGGGAGTCATAAATACACAAATACATATCTCAGCTCCTTCAGTCTTGAAATCCAAACATACCAAGTATTGCATTTTTAAAAGGGTCTAGGTTTGTTGCTGGTTTATTTGGCTTGGGTGTTTTCATTTGGGGTTTGGGGTTGTTGTGGGTTTTTTTGCCTGCAGAAAGGTAAGGACTTCTGAGAGTGACTTTATTCTTGTATGTTTATCTTTATACCTGTCATATTTTTTTTTTTTGTGCTTATTAGAGGCTATGGTGAATGAGGATGTGCAAAGAAGTAAATGTTAAGCCATTTGACGAGTAACTGTTGTTACAGCTTCCATGTCGTGGCAGTCCAAGGCGGCTCATGCGCATGCATGCACACGCACAGAAAATCCAGCCCTCCGTGCCTGGCATGGAGCTGTCTGTTGCACAGAAACTTGGGAAGCACGTATCTTGCTCTTTGGGAAACTTGGGAGAAATAGTGAATTCCATTTGGTTTCCACCTCTTTTGACACAGTAAATAAAAAGCTTGAGAGGCACTCAAATTCTCATCCACAGTTCGATGGCAGCACTTGACTTAGAAGTAAACAGACAGCTCTGAACCAGGGTGGAGTTTATTTTATTTGCAATTTAAGTACTGGAAAAAATAGATCCTGCTATTCATTAATTTTTGTATGACTTACAGTTCCTTTTACGTGGGTGAACAATACCTGTTAGAGTGAAAAGTTTTGCTTTTTTTGTTTTGCTACAGTTTCAAAGAAAAATTCCATTTACACAAAGCTGTGCTTTTCTCCAGTGTTCACATTATAAAAGAAAAAACCCCAAACTGTTCTTGTTTACTGTTGAAATCATTCACAGTTTTATAGTCAATGATGCTGCCAATACATATTACACCTTTTGGCAATATTTAAGCTTCATAAAAGTGGTCACTTGTCTGAAAGCACCAATCTTTGTTTGTTCTATGTTATGATGTATCAAAGAAAATTCCCAAACGTGCTCAACATTCTTTTTTTTTTCTTGAAGCCCTTTTCTTTTAACATGAAAGATTGGTGTGTACTTGTTTTACGTATCATTTGTGGTTGTATTTAGTTTTTAATGTCTGTTTATATTTAAGAACTGTTAATCACACCATATACAATGAGTTGGTTTCTTTGAGAATTTGTGATGATTTGTTCCCCCATAATAAGTAGCAAGGTTTATTGAGCTGCTTGAGAAATTTTCAGCTGTGGTTTTCTTTTTGGTTGGTTTGATTTTCTTTAAGTTTCTTTTTCATTCTTTGCTTGAACCCAAATATTTAGCTGCTAGGTTAGGGCTCCTGTCTGCTTTCCTGAGCCTTGTTGCTAGTCTTTATGTTATTCTGGTTTGTTCCTTCTTACCCTGCTAACTTCTAGCTGGACTCAAGGGTAAGTGCTTCCCTGTAGCTAGCACAGCTCAGATAATCAGATTAGATTATCTGACATATGCAATGTGCTTTTTTTTTCTCTTAAATCTTTCTCATGTTTAGATTTTGTAGTACAAACTTTCCATGTTATTTTCCTGAATTGAGATTTGAAATGTAAGTTTCCATACTGAAATTGGGATGCATGTGATGTTTGCATAATTGCCTTCTCTCCCTGGCTTTCACATTGGCATCAAGTGATCCTCTTAGTAAAGCCAATCATTAACATTTCTATTTTTCATTCCAAGATGTAAATATTAATTAACATCACAATAAAACTGTAAATAATACCTTCTTTTGTTTCATGGAAATTACATCTAGTTGACTGCTTCCTGCCTGAAAACAGATCATTTTGCACTCTGACAATATCCTTTCTCTCCGTGCCGATGATTAGCTTGGTGCAGCGCACCAGAGTGCGGGGCTAACCATGGACACCTCAAAGCATAGAAAGGTAGGGCAGGAGACCCCAAGAGTCCCAGAGAAGGTGCAGGACTCCAGAGGAGACCCCCCAGAAACCCCTCCACACATGCCCTGTGGAAAGAGCCCTGAATCATCGAGGTTTGATTAGCTCCCTTTCCCGTTAACTTGGTAGGGAATGATTTCAGCAGCAAGTGGCAGCTCTCTGGGTCACCCTGCATTTGGAGATGCTGGTCTGCTCTGACTTAAATGCATTTTTTCATGGAGGGGTGCTGCTGTTGCCCAAAATTATCATAAATTATTGTTTTAGCACAGGTCTCAGTCACCAATCAAAGCTGTGCTAGTCAAAGAATAAGCCAGGGGAATTGCTATTTTACTTTTTCCCACTGGTATACCTACTTTGCAAAAGATAAAAGCCCAGACTTGTGCTGTAAGAGAGCTTCTCCTCAGTTTGTTCAGTCCTAAACACACCCAGTACAAATCCTTTATTCGTGTTAAAATCTGTAATATCTGGTGAGTGCCTATTTTCCTTAGGAGGGAATAGCATCAGTGGGTCATGAGAGCTGGCAAATATGTATCTGGAGTATCTGAATGCAATTATGAGAAGGAACAGGCGGTGTCATCCCTCTTGGCCATCAGCAAGACTCCTTTTTTCCTTCCTCCTCCTTTTATTTCTTTTTTCTTTTTTTTTTCCTACGTGTGAGTATGTGCGTGTGTGTACAAATATCCCCCTGAGTAGCAGGCAGAATTCCTTCTCAGCAGACACTTTCTTTTTTCTTTCTTTATTTTGTTTTCTAAATGTTTGGATTTTCAAAGAGAATTCTTATTAGACTTTACCGCTAAAAAAAAAAAAAAAAACAAACCACAAAAGTTTAATTTCAATGAAATACAGATTTTTGCCTCCTTGAAAGAAAGAAAGAAAGAGTGAATGAATGAACGAATGAATGAACCTGGGTTTGGCAACATTACATGTATTTGCACTACAATGCATCGCTATCGTATTAGATTATTAGTTTTGTGCTTTAATTGCTTTACTTTTTTTAGATAGTTAAAGATACCATGAGAACGCTGCTGTGTCTTCTGTATTGTCAACTTGCAGATGCTTCATTGCAGGAATGCAGAATTAAAATGTTAAATCAGTCTCACATAACTTGCATGAATTTAAAACTATCCTGTAAATCTCTTCTACATGCTTTAAGAAACCTGGAACTCTAACTTATGAAATTCACTGGTTACTGCAGCCGTTCAATTCAAAATATTTTTAAATAGTTATAAATACGCTGTGAAACAATGTTTTATATTATAAATAGCTGTTCTAAAACTGTGTTTTTAACTTGCCACACAAGGAATTATGTAAGTGCATACTACAAATTCTTATTCATCTAACTACCAACCCTTAGACAACTTAGATTGCAATTCAGTGCCTGATGTGTCTGGTGATTTACAGGAGCATTCATAACAATTTATTAAAATTCTAAATTAAGCAGAAAACAATTTGTTTGCAGGAGGGGAAAAGCCATAAACCACAGGAATAAACAGCCTGTTATATTTAAAACTGTCTTCTAACATGTAATAATATGAAGGGGAGAAGAAAGAGCTCTTGGCTTTACAGCTGAGAGGGAAATTGAGGCTCCTGCAGCAGCCACAGCTCTGCATGGGGAGCAGGCTTGGGGAGGAGGTTTGCAGAGCCCTGAGCACACACACATCACTTCTCAGAGGTGGCAGTGCCACAGTGCACAGTGAGGAGAGGATGTGGTAAGTCACCAGCTAGCACTGCCAGCAGCTCACTCACAATCCACCTGACATTTTAATCCAGGGATTTAGTGCTTCCCCCTCCAGAACACCAGTGTTGGCTAGTGAACTCTCTTACTCCACACAAACAAAGTGGAGCTTTCAGGCACTTCCTTGGGTGTTTCTTTAACAAGTCACAGCCCAAATGTGTCCGTGAGCAGGAGGGGACCCTGCTGCCCCCCAGGGCAGGCAGTGGGTTGCAGTGGGCACTCCATGAGCTGCCCACCGTGGTGCATTGCTGGCCAGGCTGGAAAAGTTCTCCCTCTTTGCCTGGCCAGGCCAGCAAAGACTTTTCTAGAAAATCTGTAAATGAATAGCTGCCATCAATCATTGTCATTCCTTTATTTCATGTCTCCTGATGAGGTTGACTAGTGTCATTGTTTGTTACTGTCCAAACCACATCTTCATTCTTGTAATGTCAAGCAGATATGACAAGCACACATTTTCCAGATGAGTAAGATACAAAGTCACCTTTTAATTTACAGTTGTTTGGGTTTTTGTTTGTTTGGTGGTTTTTTTATTGTTCTTGCAACAGGGAAATATGTTGTAAAATTTACTAGATTTTCAGTTGTCTTGGTACTAAACCAAAATCACTCATTAATGAAAAGAAGCAAATCTGGAGTAAGAAATTCTTACAATAAAATGGCTACCTAAAGCCTTTTATAACAAGAATTCTTTTATGGAGCTTGTCCCCCGCTATTAACTTCACTGCTCTCAAAGCAAAATCTGCCAAAATTATTGCTGGAGCAAAAGAAATACAGAGAGCAGGGAAATACATTTAAGAAAAAAGAGAATGAGATATTTGACTGGTTTGTCT
The DNA here is from genome assembly GCA_013401135.1 of Cettia cetti. Classification (NCBI taxonomy): domain Eukaryota; kingdom Metazoa; phylum Chordata; class Aves; order Passeriformes; family Sylviidae; genus Cettia; species Cettia cetti. Next base: position 139,436 of record VZUI01044211.1, read on the forward strand.
CTTCCTTTTTAAATAACAGATGAATAAAGAGAAATACAGTCCTCAGAGAACCAAACAGTGGGACAGTCCCTTGGTATTCATGATTCTTGTTTCTGTTGAAATCTTTGTGTTCCTGATGCTGGCAGATTTTTAAGACTCTGATTTCAAACACATGTAGAGAGGGTGTGCATGACATGGAGTCAGCACAACATGCAAACTGGATAAAAATGGACAAAATAAACCCGGCAGTATTTTAAAAGGGCAGTAATGTAGAGGACCAAATGTTATATAAAAGGCCAGAGTCTGCAGTTTTACAGAAGAAAGGTTTGTGGAGCCTGTGCTGGCCATGTCCCTCCACTGGCAGCCTCCCTCCCGAGACCACCATCGAACACCTTTCAGCTGCAGTTGTGTGCAGCTTGTCTAAATATGTAGGATAACTTTTGTGGGCCTGCAGCAGCATTTCGGCCGGGGCCCCGAACAAAGAAACACCAGCGAGCTTGGCACGGCACCTTGGGAAGGGATTGCAAATTACTGGAGCATCATATAACTTTCTTTCTTTGGTTTCTCCTTACTTTTTAGCTAGAATAACAGAGCAGGATCAAAAAAGCAGCTGTATTTGACTGAAACAATTAATTTAAAGTACTTAAAAATTGGCTGTACAGTTTAGGTGTGAATATTAGCCATTCTCGTTTTGTACTTTGTTTAAAATCGCATTCAAACTGTATAGGCCATTTTGAAAGAAGGTGGATTATAAATAAAGCTTATTTATGCAAATGTTGGCATTATTTTAAATTGCAGATATTTGTTTCAAGCACAGTAATAATATATTTAGATCTGTTCTTTTCTTTTTTGTGTTACATTAAAAGATTAATGGTTTTAAATTATGAATTTTCCACAAATTTCATTTTTAAAAGTGAGCCCATTGGAAAAATCAAAATGCAAGAATAAATTGCAAGGTGCATGGGGTGTTTATTTAGAATAATTAAGGAAAAGAGAGTTGAGTATAGGATTGATTTCTTTAACCTGCTCCTTATTATTTTAAAGAATTTTGGCCCAATGAAGCATCTGGCCCAGAGCTGATACTCCATTTAAAAGAAATACACATTTGTATTACCATTCTCCACAGACATCTCCAGTTCGCAACACGACAGCTGTGTCCCCTGGGTGGGTGATGTGCACCCACCCGGTCCTGCATCTCTGCTGGTGCAAAATGGTTTGGCCATGCAAGAGCTGCAGCACTGGGCTGTGCAGGGAGAGCTGCAGCTGCTCATCCTCCTTCCCATGCCAGAAATCCACATGTTAAATCACTGACTGAGCAGAAGTCATGTGCATAATGCTTTTCTGGTCACTTGAGCTCACACAGTGCCATGTCTGATGTCTCTCTCTTCCTGTGGTTGTTCCGATGAGGAGAGATTTGGGGCAGATGGGTTTTCGAGCAGGCACCCAACGGAAGATGTGGCTTCAGAGTGTTTAATGAAAGTAAAATTGCCCCTGATAATGGACAGTTGTGAAGGACATTTAATCTCTGTGTCTGTTCTCACGCTTGTCAGGGTACTCTCTGTGCCCCTGCCCTGGGCAGGGAGATTGTAAAAAGCCCAGCCAGACCCTCAGCTCTGTGGAATCCAGCGGCGCTTCAGTCGGTTCCCACCAGCAGAAGGTCTGCTCTGTGCCCACCTTGCTCAGAGAATGTAATTTGAGAAAAATCTTAATAGTCTGGAATAAAAAATACTCATTTCAAACATGCTTTCTAGCACATATGCTCAAAAAGGTTCACCAGCTAAAGGGCTAGAGGACTCTTCCAATTTCCAGCTGATTTACTCGGCTCTCAGAGCCTCGTTGGCTGAGCAGGAGGATTGACAGTGTATCAGGGCTCCTAATTGAAAAGTAATAAAATCTCTGAGCAAAGCTGGCAAATGAAGGCCTCCAGCCAATTTGTCAGCTTGCAGTCAACTCCGAGAAGCCGGGCAGAGCAGCAAGCCATTAAAAATAGTCTGATAATAGCTGTTAAAACATTTTCCGGGCACTGGGGATGGAATGAAAACAGCACAGCCAAACTCTTTGGGAGTGAATGCAATCAAATCTATCTTGGCCTAAAGGGACAGAGACAATGGGGCAGAAAGCTGTCAAAACAGACAGGAGCCAGTCTATGCTGCAGGCCACAGGGCTGGGTGGGCTTCACATCCCATGCCCAGGGATGCTGGAGAGGTGCCATGGAGGTGATGTGCTCCCCAGGGAGGTTGTTCCCATCCCCTGAGCCAGCCCTTGTGCTGCCACCTCACTCAGCACCATCAGCAGCTGCTTCTGTCCTGGTGCTGAATGCACAGCAGAGGGAGGGGGGGATTTGGGTTCCTGGAAGGGAGGCAGGGGTAGCAGGGCAGCAGGACCCAGCACACACAGCAAGACAGGGGAGCAGACCCTCAAAAATTAATCCTCTGTAGGAAAAACATCAGTGTTTATTCAGCGGGGTTACAGTGAGGAAAATTGCCAGCTACAGCTGAATATTGCTAGCAGCTAATTGAAATGTTACGTTTCAATTTGTCTGATTTCTTTCCAGTGAGTGATGTTATTTATACAGTTTGTATATAGATAACGACAGACTATACAGAAAATGTAAAGATTGCTACCAATGATCATTACTATGTGAGAGCACTGACACAAATGAGGTATTTGGAAAGACATGCTATCCTTCACAGCTAAATATTGAATAGAAAAACATATATAAAAGAACATTCTCACTCTCATTTAAAACTTTTTTCTTTTTAATTAAGGATTTTTGGGGTTTTTTTTCTGGTAAAGAGGGATTTTGTTTTAAAACAAATACAGTTACCATATACTCCTGCTGCGGAAAACTGCATTTTTGTGTCCTTTCAGCCACATTGTTTCAAGGCCACCCAGTTCCCCTAGGAGGCTATAAACAGGGAAAGGATTTAAATCCTATTTTCTTTGTCGAGGATTTGGCAAGAACCCATATAGTAGGAAGCTGAGCACAGACAAAACCAAGTGAAAGGTGTCCTTTAATTCCCCAGCCACTGCTAGAACAAAACCTGCTCCCAGCGGGGTCCTGGCTGGCCGCACCCAGGCTGGCTTGGAGGCTTCATTTCAACTGCTGAATTTGGTGTAGTTTAGTTAACCACGTTGAGATTAATTAATTAGCCCCTAGGAGTTAGTGCCCATAAGCGTCACCCAAAGCAGAGAAGTGTGAATACGTTGAGGCTGTTAATTCACCCAAAAATGGCAGCTTGTAATCTAGGCAGAGGAAATTCAGTCTCTCCATCGGGATGACTGGCAGCTCCGACGCACTGTCGGGTTACTGCCTCTGTGACAACAAACTACATATCAATTTAACTTCTTAGCAATGCTTAAAAGAGCATCTTTTTATTTCAGTGAGGTAGCATTTAAAGTTGCTGTTAGGAAAAAAAAATTGCCGTGGGGAAGACAAACATTGACATTTGGAGAAAGAACAACGTAACTGGTGTGATACCTAGAAAACCTAGTGAAAGTAGAGAAAAAAAGCTGTAACTTCATTAGAATGGCAGAATCTATTACAACTAACCACAACTACCTAAATAGGAGCTAATTTACTTATGTGAGCCAAAATTCTGTTAACTCATAGCCTATTGTAAGATGCAGAGTGAATTTGTGCGTTTGTGTTCTGGTTTTAAGTACAGAATAAATGCACTATAATGAGCAGTTGACAAGATGTTAATTCTAAAATCTTTTGCCTAGATGCAATAATATAGTCCATAACTGATGCAAGTTGACAATGGGAGGTGAAGTGTACTGTATAGCCTGCAAAGAGAAAATTTAATGGCAATGGAGGGAAGAGGAAATACTTGGCTTTCATGCTTCATACTGTATATTTTTTTCTGTTATATTTGTCAACTAAAATGTCTTATATCTCTCTAAATGGTGTCTTTCTCTATATGTATAAATGAACAGATGCAGATAGAGCTCAAAAGCATGGCATGGATGAATTTATCTCTTCCAATCCCTGTAACTTTGACCACGCTTCACTCTTTGAGATGGTTCAGCGCCTCACTTTGGACCACAGACTTAATGATTCCTATTCTTGTCTGGCAAGTATATTCTTTGGTCTCTAGTGATATAAACATCAAGCAGCAAAGTCAAAGCTAGTGCGACTGGGGGCTAATCCCCCTGTTGCTGGAAGATAGACTTCTGTTTACACCAGGTTTGAATTCGGCCCAGAGGTATTTTCTTTTGAGAGGCTGCCTGCAGTGAACTGACTGCTGTTCTTCTCCAGTCGCACTGTCTTTATCATTTCTGTTTGCAATGTTTAAAATGTTTCTTCCTGCAAAGAAAAACTCCAGTGTGGGAATGTGAAGTAGAGAGCAGTGTTTTGCAGCCTCCTGCACTGCCTTCCAGAGTCTTCTGGATGAAAGAACAGGGAAAAGATGACTGTCTGGTACCACCTCCCATGTCAATGGAGTCCCACCGGGAATAACTGTGGCCCAGCTTTGTGCCTCTTTATGAGCAGGGGTCCCAAGCAGGTAACAGATGGGACTGTGTGGATAACTGCAGTGCTGCTGCAGTCTGTCCATGCTCACATAGTTGCATGCCCATCCTGATTGCTCCCACGAGCAGCAGTTGCAGCTCTTTGCCCACTGCAGGACAGTGGCACTGAGATGTTCCAGGACAGCTTATAGCCTTTGGCTGGGATGCAGTGCTTGGGGGCTCTTATGTAATATAAGGCTTAAATAACAAATAACCAATAGCAATGCAACCTGAGCAATTAATTTTAGCATTTTCAGTGAGGAGGATGAAGAGGCTCTTAGTTTTTGAGAAAATTACAGGATGAATCCTTTCTAGAGCATCCTGAAACAGAGGACATGTCCTGAACATGGCACGGGACAGACTCTGACCTGCTGCCCTTCTACTGTTGCACAGGGTGGCACACTGGGGTGTCATGGTGGGCTCCTTCAGCAGAAAGACCACACCATGCCAAGAGCCTTTGCCAGCTATGCAGTCCCTGGAGCTCTTGAGTGCCTTGCTGTTAAAAGCAGCAGCCTGGGAACACAGCTGAGCAGTTGGCAAGGAGGCTGTCGGTGTCAAATCCTGCCCTCCATGTCCCCCTCCACCACGGTGCTCCTCTCACTGCCCTGCTCCTTGTACCACACACAAGGGCCAATCTCCTCTGAAGGACTGAGATCCAGTAAATGCCACTAGCAGTAGTGAGTTGTCACCTTCCTGAGGAGAGGCAGAGCTAGGAAAAACAATTGTGGACATCCCCTGAGGTAAGGATGGGGTGGGGGAAGGCTGCACTTTACCTGCAGATACCCAAGTGGTATAAATAGGCTTGGTGGGAGCATTGTCAGACCTGCAGCAGGTTCCTCACTGGTTCCATCAAGGTCCTTGCTCTGGCAGGCAGTGACTTTGGCATGCAGCTTCTGCTCCCCACGCATGGCTGACCCTAGGAAGACCATCCCCATCCATGCATGTCTGAGAGGTTGGCTTGCTGCTGGTTTGTCTCTGTGCAGTCTTGGGCCTGGTGAGAGAGCTGTGGCCGTTGAGTTAAACTCATGGAGAGGTGAGAGGCCATCACTGAAAATGATTAACAATGTTTTTCTTCAAGAAACCCACCAGCCGCACTTCTGCTTGTTATGGAGATGTTTAGGCCCTTGCTAGAAGCTACCAGAGCGGTGGAGCTCCCCTCAGCACCAAGACTCATCCTCTTCAGAGTGGAGCATCACCAATTAACCATCTTCTTTCAAATCACCCATTGCAGTGTTGTAAGGAACAGAATAATGGCCTGTGTTCACCTATGCTTGGTTTCACGTGCTTCTTGACTTACTTTGCCGTGTTTTTGTCCTGATTATGGTGTAAAAGCAGACTGCCCTCAAAAACTGCAAAGAGCTCCCACTATTCTTGCTGTGTCTTTAGAATGTTGGTGATAGCACTGTGCTGAGTTTGCTGGAGGACCTGTGAGCCCGTGGTAAGCCTGCTCTGTCCGCTGTGTGCCACTGGGCAATTCTTATTCCCTACAGGACATTCCGTGCAAGGTCCAACAGAGTTTTGCCTCGTCACACCTCTTGTTGTTTTCAAACGTGGACGTGGAAGACTTACCCTGGCAGAGAGGATAGCTCAGCATTGCTTCCTTTCTGTGGAACCAGGTTAAACAACACTATTGTGAGCCCAGTCACGGGCTGAGCCAGGCATCCCTAGGAAAACAAACAGCCTGGCTGACTCATCCCAGCCACGGCAGAAGTGATGTTTACTGGCAGAGAGCTCTGTGCTGGGGAGGGGGAAGAACACTTTCTGCAGATCTTACAGAAGGGTCTTGCCCATCATTCACAAATTGATAAATTAGTTGCACTCGGAGTATTTCCTGGACTTTTGAGAAGAGTATTCAGCTGTTCCAGCTTAATATGGACCCCACACATGCATGGGTCTTCAGTCTTTTCACTTGGACATGTGTGTTGTTTCTGAAACAGCCTTTCAGCTCTTCCCAAGACTTCCCCACCCACCGTCAGCATCCAGCTCACACAGCCATCTCTCTGCTGGAGCTGTATTGCCCATGGTGTGTCAGCATTCATAGAATTTGCATTATGCAGCACAGCAAGTACCAGGGGAAGGTCTTCAGAGTACCCAGCCTAACAGAGATGATGTGAGGAAGTCAGGTTAAGAGATCCATGAAGCAGGCCACCAAGATTAAATTTTTGTAGATTTCCTATGATAAACGGGAAAATTCAGCTACTGAAATGTGTAATTTCTCTCAAAAACTCTGGTTTTCTCAAAAGTTGCATTTGCCTTTAGACAAGTGGCCTATGTGCCACCAGCCCTGACCAAGCCTTGCTTTTCCCAGCTCCCTTGGCATTCCCTGCTGGTGCCTGGGATGTGTCTCTTTATCAGAGCAGTTCAGCTTGTTGAACACAATCAGTGGAGCTCCCTGTGCTCTGTGCCCTTCCTCCATTGTCCCCTCCAGGTTTTCTCATGTCTTGGAGACAATCTGTGAGGCCACACTGAGCTGTGCCTACCTGCACTGGAGACAGACACCCCATGTGTCATCACTGTCAGCTGCATTTGCCAGGCTGGCTGGGTGTCAGCTTGTTGGGTCAGGTAAATCTTCATCAAGAGGCAGGATCTGCCTGATGATGTTTGAATACAGCTTTTCATTAAACCTTGGGGATTTTTCAGGGGGAGCAGCATTTACTGCTCCTCTGGATCCCCATTCAGCAGCAAGTGTTTTATTTCCTACCTCTGCCACGCAGAGGAGGACCTCCTGGTCCTCCTGGGCTCTGGATCTGCTGCCTGTGCTTTCATGAGGTCTGGGGCTCATCACTGAACCTCTCATCTCTGCTCACTCTTCCCCTCATTGCACCATGGCAGCGATTTTGGGTGTTTACCATCATCCCTTCTGTTCTCCTGAGAAGCAGCACATCGCAGACCCCAATTCAGGGGAGCAATGTGGCATGCTCCAGATCGCTGGGTTCAGCCTCTGCTTCTTTTGCTTCAGACTGATACTTGACTCCAGTGAAATCAGTGCCAGCCTTCCCATCACTGTCAGTAGAGCCAAGATTTCACCCCACAGGGAGAAATGAGTTCTTTCTTTGTGCTAGGTGAATATCACAATTTCAGCTGCACTTCTACCCCTCTATCCAAAGGCAATCACGGCATTTCCATTTTTTTACCATGCCTGATCACCAAAGACTTACATGAAGGGAGACAAGAGATGCTCTAAGGATGTAAAAAACAGGCAACATAAAGAACTCCAGAATCAAACATAATACCACCAACCAAGAAGCGGACAAAAATATCATTAAAAGTGGTGTAGGCAAATATACCCCTCCCAAAAAATAGCCTTCCAGAGGGCCGTCCCATCTGCATTGTTCTGTGTCTTCATTTTGAAATGTGCACTTCTAGTGATCCCAGCACTGTAGCTACTCCCTATATCTATCATTTTCCCCTCATTATTTTAATTCTTTTCTCAATCTGTTTTGGAGTTGGCCCAATAAGGATGAGCAAATCCTTCTCTATGTCTTTGAGCTCTTAATTGATATTTCTTCAACTCTTTTCAAAGCAGCTATTTTGGCATCTAGAAAAGATTTGGTGTCATCTGAGTGGTAGAAAATATATTTTAATCTTTCGCAGCAGTGTTGTTTCTAAGATGTAGCATTTGGGGTAACAGATGGGGTGGCAAAGAAGTTGCCTATAGGGGCAGTGCTCTGCCTCAACTACTCTCCCGCCCGCTGCAGGAACTTTTCAATTAAATGATGAAAGATTTTGCAGCTTGATGCATTCCAGAGCTGCGTCTTAGCAATTGTTTAGCATCCAAATTTCCATGTAAATATTGACGATTTTGCAGCATTTTGAAAAGCAATCTATGAGATTATTCTTGTTCTCGTTAGCCCCTTTCCTGAAGGCAGAGGCATGCTCCACTTCGGCTGTCCCAGGACCTTCACCGGAGCCATCCCCCCTGCAGGGAAGGGTGTCCTCCTTGGGAATCCGGATGGTGCACCACAAGCCTTGTGTCACCAGCCCCTCAGGACTGATACAAAGAAATAGTCTGAGGTTCCTGGATGTGGAAGGGAGCCCTGCTCTTGAGGAGACCTCCCCTTGTTTCAGTGCCAAGGAGCTGGGCGATGTCAGAGCGTGTTGTCAGCGGCATGCAATAAGGACAATGGGAAACGTCCCTTTCTGATACTGCAGAGTTGCCTTTCTCCGTCTGCAGGACATTCCTACCTGCTAGATGCAAGAGAAGTCATTTTTCAGTGTAATCCTCTGTCCTCTTCCCCCAGATCAATCTTTCTGCTCCTGGCCAAATGTACAATCCCATCCCCAGAATGAGACTACGGTTTCACACTGTTTAAATAACCAAACCTTGTCATCTCTTAAAGGTGTCTTTTTTTTTCCTTTGTATTTTTTTGCTAGGCACTGACATGAACTGCCCTAACTTTTCAGCATTTTAAATGACATTTCCCTTTAATGGTAGCACAGTACATTTTTATTAATGGTTGCACTGAGTATATGCTGTGTTTGAGTGATAATGTACAGACTGTATTGTTTGAGTGATCTTTCCTTTTTCCTTAATGTAGCCTTAGGTTTGTATTTCTTTTATTAGAACAGTTGACCACTGCACCTCCAAATCTGATAGCCTTTGTATTTAATAACTTATATTTAAAATCAAGTCTCTTTATTTCTAAACAGGGCTGGTTTAGTCCTGGCCAGGTCTTTGTGCTAGATGAGTATTGTGCACGTAATGGAGTGAGAGGCTGTCACAGACATCTCTGCTACCTCAGAGATTTGCTAGAGCGCGCAGAAAACGGAGCTATGATTGACCCCACCTTACTTCACTACAGCTTTGCCTTTTGTGCATCACATGTTCATGGCAACAGGTAAGGAATTCTTCTTGGCTAGCAGTGCCCTGCCAACAAGGGATGACTTTGTCAAATATAGGTTTCCTTGGATAATGCACAACAGTCCCCAATTTGTTTTCGCAGTGGATGTTTGGCAGCAGCACTTCTAGTGGCATAGTCGGTTTGTTTGTTTGTTTCATTGCTTGTTTAATGTAAGCAGTAAAAATGCACATAGAGGATCCAGAAATGAAGGTTTTTAACTTACTTGCCCAGGCACTTGCTAAGATGCAGTTCTGAACAAGATACGGTTGCAGTCCCTGTGACTGTCACGGGTTGAATAAATAGAGGTAAATGATACACTGTGCTGATTTAATTGCTGTGCAAGAGGATCTGACAAGTTGTAGCAGTGAAATTTTCAGCAGTATCAAACTTCAGTGCTTAGAAGGGCTTTAAGCCCTTGGGCACCCATGTCTCATTTAAAACCCACGTGACATCAGTTCAGAAATTGCTTGGACATAACCGAAACTTCTATCTTGCTCTGTTACAAAGCAATTTCAGTTTCAGAAGAAGACAGTTCCTTTCTCTCAAATGTGACAAACCTTTGATGGGAGGAACTGGAGCTGTTCTTTTCCCCCCTCTCCATTTATTTTGTTGACAGCTGTAGCATCTATTGCAGCTTCTTTTTGTGTTTTCTTTTCTGTTAATTTATGTCATATACTTTGAGATACCACTTTGTATCCTACATATGTTGCTGAAGAAAGGAATGTTATAAAATAATGAGGTGTTTTCATATACCCTCTGGTAAATACCACCCTGAATTATGACACGCATTGCCCAGGTTTCACATTGCAAGGCTGTCGCTTGCTTTTGCAGTTACTTTCATACATCTTGTCATGGAAACCAAGTTTTGCTTCCTTAGTTTCTTTTTTAATTCTGACTTTCGTTGCTCATTCGTTCTTTCTTTGCCAATTGTTACACGATTTCAGTTGTTTCCTTTCAGCTTAATTTCCTTTTGTTTTATTTTGAGGTTTTTCATGCTTTCTTCTTGTTTCTTTTGCTTTTGCTGCCGGCCTTGCCCCCTGCATTTCAATCACTCCCCCAAGCCAACTCATGGCAGAATTACTTGGTGGGTCACAGCCAAGTGCAGACGGTGAGGGGGGCAAATCCTCTGCCACTGAAACGGAGACAAAAAAGGATTCCAAAAAGGAGTCCAAAAAAAAGAAGGAGCCCAAAACCCAGCCGAATCCAGAGCCAAAAAGGTAAGCGAAAGTGTGCAGTGCACAGGAGTGTGTTGCAGAGAGCTCCTCAGTCACTGAGCACACTGGGCAGTTGCACCCCCATGGCTCAGGGCGGCCTGACTCCAGCATTCAGGTCACATGCCCTCCTGGGAGCTGGATAGCCTTTGGGCACCCAAGTCCCCTAGGGGATCAGAGACTTAGGTTCTTAGGTGTGTGTTTAGAAGATGGCTCACATGGTGTTTAGGGGATGTGACCAGGCAGTGGAAGTGGCTGCCCCATTGCTCTTTTTTCTAGGCAGGACTCATTTCAGCAGACAGCTGATGTGGGAACAGGACTTGGCTCAAAGCCCATCTGGCCCTTTACAGAGAGGAGGTGGGATGCTCATCACAGCTACTCCAATGTACCTCTCCACAGGGTCCAGCCAGGGCTGAAGGTTCCTCTTCATCAGGGTTGGTGGCAGGAGGTGTCTGATGGTATGGGCCAATGGGAATCTCCCATTCCCTCTCTGTGGGGCTGGAGAGTTGTGGGCTCAGGAGAATGTCATGCTTTCTAAGCAGTCCTATGCTGTACTGCTGTCCAGAGCTGTAGGTAGCTGCTGCGCTGTATGGGGACCTGCTGGGCACTGCCAGAGGGGCAATTTGGCCACAAATGGGCTATTCCAGTCACTCATTTAAAATATTCCAAGAAAGGAATGAGGTGTCTTGCTATGACTTAGCTGTCTTTAGCTGACAGTTGACTTCACATCCGAAAGCTGAAGGTTCATGTTCCTTCTTGGTCTGTGCTGTCTCTCTGTTGCCTGGGGATTGCGGGAGGCTCTGTGTGGGAGCTGCAAGGCTGCAGCATTGCGTGTTCCCACCAAGGGCAGGCTCTGCTTAACACCCAACAGTTTGCTATGGAGTCTGCGGGGTGCAGCGTCTGGCTTTTGCTACCAGAAGGTCACAGAAAGGGACCGCAGGAGGTCTCAGAGAAAAGCGCGACTCCGTATCTTTCATATCTACTCTAAGCAATCTGAATATCTGAGTGGAAGAGTCACGATTTCTTTTCAGAGAGCTGTTGAGGCCACATGCATCATTCATTTGTGAGCTGGCTGGCAGAAAGCGATGAAAAGCCAGTATTTACCCATGCAGTCCTCACTGGCAGTTGCGATGTGTGTAAAGCCGCACTCACTTTAGCTCTGTCCCTCCCTCCCACCTGCTGTGTCCATACATTGCTCATTGCTTTATGACTGGCCCTGCTCTCCCCAGGAAACGCAGCTCACGGCTGACCTGAAACTTTTCATGTAAAAGTTGTCAAGGTGGCACACCTGGCACAGCACCCAAAAGAACATCTTGGAGCGGCCATGCATTGCATTGTTGTTGGGATGCACAGCGGTCTGGGAAAGACTGAGTTACAAGACAAGGCTTCTTTTTCCATCAAATCTGAAAAAGTGGTGATTTTCATCATAAAAAAAGAGTTCCTTCACTTCTAGACAGTAAAAACCCCCAAATGGGTGGTTTAACTTTTCCCAGGATGAAGTTGGCTGTCAGACAGAATATGCCACCCAGTAATGAAGGTCGAGCAGGGAGATAGATAATTTCATGTGGCTATCAATCTCCTGTATTAGCAGCAGACAGTGATGGAGCTGAGGTGGGCTGTCTGTTTGTATCGTGTTTGCATAAGGTCAGGCAGCGAGACAACAGTCGCTCGCAGTCAGCGGGAAGTGCAGGCAGGCTGTGGATGCTGAGGACAGCCTGAAGGTCAAGGCTGACAGGATGACAGGTGTCAGTGTGGGGATGATGCCTCCTCGCCTGTCCGGCTCCCGCCTCGGCAGCGCTGCCGCGCCGCAGCCAGGACAGGAGCAGGAAGGCTGCTGGTGGAAATGCAGCTCTAGCTTGGGGCTGGCCCTGTGGCTGCAGAAGGTGAAGTGGTCAAAATGGAATTTTTTTGGACAGTTTGCTGCCTTATATGTCAGAGTTTGGTCTCCCCCCTCCTTTGGGCTCATGTATCTTATTCAGACTCTCCATACCAAGGCTGTAAATCACTGCTATTTGCAGGAGAGTTCACATAATCTTTCTTTTAATTTCATCTTTTTCACAAGTAGACATGGAGTTAAATGTAAATTACTTGCCCTGAGTTTCACCTCCTGAGACACCTGACTATGCAAGTTCAGGGTGTGAGGAAAACAGGGACCAGCAAGAGCAATATCCACATGGTTTACTGTCCTCAGGTATTTGCTCTTCACTGAGACTGAGGAACTCAATGCATTTTCATTATGGTCACTCATTAGCTGGTAATGGAGTTTTGTCCATTTGGTATCACTGGTTGCCTTTTCTAAAGACCTATCATAATGAAAAAGTGTGATTTCAGATGTAATTTACATAGGTGACAAGTAGTAAAGGCACAGAATTATCCAGGTATCCGACAACACGTACGTTTATTCATGTTTATTCATGGCTTGTGGTACCACCACTATGATGCTTTTCTGTATCAATAGAATGATACAGAAAGGAGGACTCCAGAGAACTAGCAAAGGCTAGCAAAGAGCAGGAACAATTTTGAGAAGACATTGTGATTTGGGATAAAATTGTGAAAGGGTTTACATGGTCACTAAGGTGCCTTCTCTCTCCTTGTTTTCACTGTCCTCATGTTGGAGGGCTGTGACAGTACTGCCAGTGTTGTTTGCCACCTCACAGAGAGGTGATGTGTTAGAGGAGCCTCACTGCTTCCCTGTCTGCACATGGGAGAAGCATTGTGGAACGGAAAGCTGAGCTCAGCTTTTCTAGGTCCAAAGTTAGTGCCTAAATCTTGAGCAGTGGCTCCTGCCCCTTGCAAAGAAGTGTCTTTCAGAAATGGCCTTGCTTTCACTTGTGCTTTTATTATTATTATTATTTAGGCATAGAATCGCATTATTTTAAAATTTTTAAGTTAGCACCATGAAAAACCCTTTTTGTGCTTGTTAATCCTAAACTTTTAAAAATCAGACTTAAATATTGACTGTTTGCATGCTAAATATCAGCAGACTGATCTTATTGAAATCAGGATGCTGGACTGAATTCCCTCCAGTCTAATAACAACCAAGCAACATAATTTTCTGAGGGCTGTTCAGTGACTGTTTACCTAGGGACCAAGCAGCTACAAGTCTCTCTGTTTATTAATTGGGTATATTAGTGACTCTGTTTATTAATTGGGTATATTAGTGACTTCCCTTTCTTCTGTAAACTGTATTTTATGGCCTCAAACTTATTTTCAAGACGAAGCTATTTCATTAGCTAATGTTGCCATTACCTTTCATTACTGTTTTTACAACTGTAAACCCAGCAGAAGCATGCTATTTTCATAAACCTTCAAGAATTGAAAACTCTTCATGACACACCTGCAATTTTTTTCCGTTGTATTGTAATTACATACCTGGTTTGATTCACATAAAGATTTCCACACAGCTAGTTGAGACAAAAGAAATCCAGGATTATTTTTGTCCCTTAAGCAGTAAATACACTTTATCATGATATTTTTATGTGGTCCCCTAGAGCTTTGTGTTGAGTTTCCACATCTCGTTCAGATGCCCTGGCCTGGCTGCAGTGAGGCAGGTTCAATCTGGCAGGGTGTGATGCTGTACCGTGCCGTGAGGTGCCGGCTCCGTGTCCCATCCAGCCCCGCGATCAGCCCGTGGTGACGCAGCAGGTGCTCCCGCTGTCTGTCGGATGGGATGCGCTGCCTGTGCTGAAGGGCTGGCTTGCCAGCCACCAGCAGGTCACCAGCTCAGCGCAAGAGGCTGACACGATTCCTCACAATGGGTGTAGGATGGCAGGGCTCAGAAACCATCCGGTGCCGGCGCAGTGCGTCAGGGGTGCGGATCGCACATGAGAATCAGCGAGCCGTGACTTGGCTCGGCGCTGCGGCGTGGAGGGGAGCCCGAGCGAAGGGAAGGCAGGAGTTGGGAGATGAAATGGCTCCCATGCTCGGCAGCACCTCGCGGGGGCCGGGGCAGCGCCCAGGAGCGCTGAGGTGAACAAAGGGCCTCTCACCGACGTTTCCCGCACGGTGTGAGTCCCCAGAAGAAAGGGGAGTTGGGGAAAATCGATGTTTGCTGAATACGCTTTTTTTCCTAGGGGTGCAGGCAGGTGGACTCTTTCGGGTCTGGTCTGCTGGGGGAGATGTGAGAGGCAGCCGCGATGCTGCCCACATCCCCAGAGCCCGTCCTCGTGCAACCGGTGGGACTGCGCAGGCAACTCCTCCTGCGAGGGATCCTGCGAAAGCCTCTCCTGACACATGCCGTCCAAGGCACTAATCATCGATGTTTACTGTATAGCTCATATGTGCTGCACCTGGCAACCAGCAAGGGAGCTGAAGGCAGCACGTGTTTTATATTTGAGTTGTTACTTAAAAAATCAAATTATTTGCATCAGTTTTTGACATTGTTTTTTTTCCCTTGGCTCTGCATGCCAGGGCTCACAGTGCGTGCAAAGATCTGTTTGCTACGTGTAAGCAATATTTTCCCCAGTTAAAAAAAAAAGTGTAGACAAGTTAAACATAAAAGGTGTAAAAGATGATATGTCTTTTCATTTAGAAGCCGACGTGGTATTTCATGGAGGCTTATGTCAAAGAGATTAACGCGCTGCAGCTATACTGTGTATTTATAATTGCATACAAATGCATGCTATTGCTTCATATATTAGTCTTTGTTAAAAAATCATTTTGATATATTTGTTTTAGCAGCATAACTAGCCCTGGGGGCACCGGGTATAATTAGAAAAGGGCATGGGGGGAGGCGGGACTTGTAGAATAAAGCAGTGGCCTTAGGATCACAGGTCCTAATTATAATTTATAATTAACCCCGGAATTTGCACAAACCATCTAAGCTAAACAAGGACTATCATTTTTGCTGTTTAAATTGCAACCCTTTTTTTTTTAATTTCACCACCTGCTTTGTTGATGTTGTTGTTTTTGTGGCTTAAAACTTAAAAACATGGGGGGATTAGGAAAGTGGCATTTAAAACTTTTCATATGAAATATTTACAGTGGGAATTTACTAGTTTAGAGCCAACACAGTGAATCTGCAGCAGAAGGAGTGATCTGAAACTTGTTTACTTATAATTAAAAATCTCGTTAGTTATTTTTCTTGCCTTTCTTGCCCTTCTGCTTCCCTCTCTGCCCACAGCTTCTGCCGTACACCTCAAGTACCCGTGAGCAGGAGCTATAGAGAATTGGATGGAATTGTGTCTCCACACAGATGGAGACATTAGTGTTGTTTGTCCAAATGAATTCATACACCCAAACCCATTTTGTCCCCGATGCATTTGTAAATACCATGCACATCCAAAACTTCTGTTTCACCCTTTTGCTCTTCTCTCACTTCTCATCACTGCTACACTGCAATAGTGATGTGATTGTGGACTGTGTGTGAGAACATCAGTTCCTGCAGTTTTGGGAGATGCTGCTTGCTGGAGGAGTTGATGCTTCTGTCCATGAGATCAAGTATCTAGTATCAAAGTTAAGCTGGAGACTTTTGCTGAAAACAAAATTGCCAGGAAGCATCAGAATGAACTGTGCAGCTTGAGCTTCTCCTGGGGATTTTTTTTCAGCCCCCATCAACCATGTACTGAAATTGTCTAGAGCACAGAAGTGAATCTTAAATTACAGTGATGCTAAGCTATATATCCTTTGTGTTCTTGCAAGAGGGAAAATAAATATGTTCCCTCAGAACGATTATATTTTCAAAGTATATTTGACTTGAATATTTAATTAGGTTTCAAAATTATCGAGCTAATAAATTAGGTGGAAGGCTTTGAGTAGTGTTTTTCCAGTTCTATCTATATCCTGCATTTGTCACTAATTAATGAGTTTCTAATGCTTCAGCTTCTGGGAAGATGAGCAACAAAGATTAACATAACTAGTAAATCCAAAGATGTGCAACTGGGTTATAGTATTTGAAATTTGACAAAAACATCGGAAGTATTATTATTTGTGACATGGCTCAAGATGGGGGATTGTGAGGAAAGCAAAGATGACAGAACTGGTGCTAACCACTGTGACAACAACTTGAAAAGCAGCCGACATGACATCTTTCCTATCATGCTGCCGAAAATGTCAACTTTGTGAAGGACAGTGAGAAAATGGTTTGCCGAAAATCTGAAAGGTAGATTCAAGAGATGCTCATCATGTCAGATGCAATATAGTCCACAGCTGGGTGAGAAAGGGAGTCCTTGCCGTGGTGATGGCTCTTGCTTGGCAGGCCCTTCCAGACATCCACACTGCTCCAAAAATGGCTACAGCTGACCTGTAGATTGTCTCAAGTTTGCATGAGACATGAGAATGGCTTGTGCTTACACCCAGCGTGGAGGGACCTGAGGCCAGAGCCACTGTGTTTGTGTCCTCCTGGCTCACACAGCTCCCAAGAAAGGGGAAGATCGAAGGATTAAGCTTTCAGTGTGTGTGTTTGTGTGTGTGTGTGTGTGTGTGTGTGTGTGTGTGACTTAGGGGTCTGGTAAGCATCCCTTCAGATGTTGTGACTTGGGCAAAAGCCACATTGGCCAGAGGTTTTCTCTCCAGACCCACCCACCCTTTGTCTTTGTGTGAGCCAGTGATGCTTCCAGAGCTGCCACTGCCCAGCCAGGACACAACTGATGCTGTCAGGTCAGCCTGGGCTGGGTGCCCACCACGAGTTGTTACGAGGTGAGTGCTGTGAGTACAGTGAGAAGCTGAGATTCATGTGAGAGGGCTGTGACCTGGCCCGTGCTGTCAGGTCCTGCCATGAAATCTCACCAGTTGAGGTTATTGACCCAGCAAAGGGTAACACAATTTTCTGACCATTTCCAGTCCCACAGCTAATCACCGCCAGGGCAGGCAGCTTTTACTCCCTTGTTTGTCAGTGCTGATAAAATTAATCCAGTGACACTCTGAGCTGTTGTGGGTACAGGGCAAGGACCAAATGCCAAAAGTCAAATGAGGGCTTCAGCCCTGCACCTTAATATATGGCATTTATTGTGGTCTGCCTTGAATTATCTCTCTCTCTCTGCCTGGGAGCAAATAAGGCACTGTGAGGTGCACAGCATCACAAAAGGCACGGACATCTCTATCTGAATATTAAATATTTTATGGAACTTTGGAATAAATTATATTAAGCATGTTAAGACATTAATTTTTGCTCAATATCTAATTTGGGGTTTTTTGTGGCTTGCTCATTTTTTCAAAATAACTAGTACTAATTAGTTACTAATGAGACCAGATCCATACTTCCAAAATTGTTTATGAAATGTGTTCCCCAGCTGAGACATTTTATCCAAGTTTCAGCCTAAATTTTTTTTTCCTGTTTTTTTCCTTAATACACAACCGAATTTGGCAAATAATCAAATAAAGATTCTGATTAAATGCTGTTTAACTTTAAATACATGCCCTGGTATTCAAGTCTTTTTCTGTGTCCATGTTGCAAGTTTTATTTAACGTATATTTAGCTTTTAAATTTTGCAGTAAATATCATGTACGGTTTGCAAGTTCCTCTTCCCAAATGTTTTAATGGTTTATTCACCTGTGTTGGAATATCAGAGTTCATATTTATGATATTAAAAGCTTACTAAATGTAGGGTCGAGGAGAAGTGATTGCACAGATTTTATAGATTTTAATTTTTTATAGATTTTTTTTTTCTTTTTAAGTTTAGGGCCTTTGATTCTTTAAGAGGAAAATAAAGCCAACCAATTAACCCCTGACAGGAGGTTCATTAGAAGCTTTGTAATCCCTTGCCAAGTCTTTTGTAAAGCCAAACCAGTCTAGTACTGCAGATTTATGCAGCTTAAGCTGAACACTGGGGGAGGCCTTTAAGTAAGAACATTTGTTCAGTTTTAAGATGTCTTACATTACCTAAAGATTGCCTGTGCCAGCAGAGTTGCCCAGGAGTGCACAAATCCCCAGACTTTGCTCTCCAGCGATGGGAGCAGTGATTGCCTGGTGGTTGCTTTGGTGGATGGTGGATGAGGCTCAGCCTCTCCTCTCGCCTGGGACGCTGCTGCGCGGCGGATTTTGCCGTGTGGGTGTGGGGGAGAAGGAGGGGATTGCTGCTCTCGGCTCCTGGGTGGCTTGGCATCAGCAGAGGTATGGGATAGAAGAGCACAGGGATCATGGCGTTATCCAGCCCCCAGGAAGAGCCTCAGCAGGGATTTTCTGTGCTCTGTGACAGATGAGAAATACCCCAAGGCAGCAGGACCTGGGTGTCTCACAACACACTCCTGTACACTCCTCAAATAGAGGGGCATCAAGTAATCTGAGAAAATTTGCAATAAATTGCATAACGTGCTCCTTTTTATAAATTAAAATTAAAGGGCCAAAGAGGCATTGCATTTTCAATGCAAAATGCGTGTCACTCTTTAGGCACATTTCAGCACAATATATTGAAAATGGTTCATTTCAAGAAATCTCTGTATTGGGGTGATTCAGCAGCTAGGAAAGAATGCAGAATTTTATATTCTGTTTATATATATGTCATTGATATTCTTTTGTACTGTGAATTGTGTTAAATTAGCAGCTGAATTTTTCTCGAGAAATTCAGTCCCTATTTTGCCAGCAACTGGCTCAATTCTCGTGTGAGAGCTGGCATTGCACTCCCTGCATATACCTGTATTTAGATGAAAATGCTTTTCCCAACTTCTTTAATAATGAAAATAAGGGACTAGGGGGGTGTCCTCATCTGGATTTTCACAGTGAGAGAGGATACTTGTTTATTTGTTTATTTTTGATACGTCGGCAGCGGTGCTGCTGCAGCCACCCCTGTCTCGGCATGGCACATCCTCTGTCCTGGGTCTCACAGTTGATGAGGGTCCTTCTGAAAAGGGCAGTGTGCTGTGGGATGAGGTCCCAGGGTGCTGAGGTGGAGTCTGAGTCATGGTGGCATGTCTCCTGCAGGCCTGACGGGATAGGAACCGTGACCGTGGATGAGAAAGAGCGTTTCGAGGAGATCAAGGAGCGGCTTCGTGTGCTGCTGGAGAATCAGATCACACATTTCAGGTAAAGGCACAGAGCCCAGGCTGAATGCAGGGGGATGATTTCCTCACAGCTCCCTCCTATAAGCAGCAAAGCCAAAAGGCAGGTTTTGAATGCACACAGGAATTTTGCATAAGTGACACAGACCTACACAGGGCAGTGAAGCATGTTTATAGCTGGCGTGTGATTTTAAATATATATCCTTTAAAGGATATTTCAGACCATCTTCCTCCCATAGGCATGGTAAAGCTGTGGATTTTTTCTAAAATATAACAACAAAAAATCCCTTATCCTCTTATTTCTCTGTTCCTCTCTGCTCAGTTATTGCCCATTTACCTTCTCCCTAGTATTGAAAGGCAGGGCTATCTGCAGGAATGTCACAGTATGAAAAGGTTTGATACCACCCCAAAAAAAGGGGTGAATGATCCCCAGCACACTAGTTATGTTGGACAGGCTGTGCATATTCACACTTAGATTGGTGATGTGCATTACCTACACCCTGGTTCACTGCCAGGTCTCCAGCTGGAAGTAAATGCCCTTTCCAGAAGAGTTTTTCCCCCCATTTTTAGAAGAAGATGGTATTGTCTCTCCAAGGAAATCTAAAAACTCTCCAGGTGACACCCAGATTTAAGAAACTGCTAAAACCATCCCATTTATTACTATATATTACTAACCCATATTCTCTTTTGCTGCCCTAGTCTACACCAAAAAACCATTTCAGAAAGCTACCCTCTAGAAAGACTGCTCATTCCAGGCAGAGAGACTAGAGAATTGCTTGGACATATTTAAGAAAACATCCGTATAGCTCAGGAAGGGCTTGTTCATGTGCACTTGGCCTAATGTTGAGATGATGTGCTTTTACTAGGTACTGCTTTCCATTTGGCCGTCCAGAGGGTGCACTGAAAGCCACTCTGTCACTGCTGGAAAGGGTAAGCACAGAAATAGCAGAGAGTAATTGAAATTACCTGTTTTCATGTATCTTTCCATATCAAAAAGCTTGAGGAGCTGCATAGGACATGCAATTATTATCTTATGCTGAAGTGTGGGGCTTAGGTGGGGTTGGTGTCTCCTGCCTCAGCTGAGAGGCACGTGTGTAGCCTGACCACTAAAGGCAGCACGGCCTGTGTCTGTGTTGTCAGGTAAGGGTGGAGGGTCTGCCTGGCAAAGATCCACATCACAGACCCTTGTCAGCAATGCCTGGCTGCTGCCTGGTGAAGTTCCCATCTTGAGGCAGACTTGTGTCCCTCTGGATGTATAAAACCATGATCCCCCCCATCCCCATTCCAGCTTTTCTGCTGCTCCAGCATTCTTCCCACCTGTGCTAACCTGCAGGATGGCCAAGTTCCGACCCAAACCTAAATCAGTCAGTAGAGCCTGGGAAGGGCAAAACATTGCCTGGCACTGGGCAAGTTGTGATGGATCTTAATGTCATACTCTAAAAAATCATCACAGACTTCAGGGCATGCCATACAGTGTAGATACAGACGAGGAATAATACATCAGAGGTAGGTCCCACATCTTAGGCTGGCCAAGGTGACCTTGTAGTGAGTCCTGTTTATTGTACACATGCCCTGAGAGCCACACAGCACTAGCATAGGAATGGATGTTTGTGCTGGGCTTGGAGAAAAGCAGTTCTGTGTGCCACAACAAATCAGATTTTCTTGTGTCAAGGTTCTGATGAAAGACATAGTTACTCCGGTCCCTCAAGAGGAGGTAAAAACAGTCATCCGTAAATGCTTGGAGCAAGCAGCTCTAGTCAATTATACTCGACTATCAGAGTATGCCAAAATTGAAGGTAAGGCTTTTTCTTTCTGAAATTACAATTTTTCTTATGTTTCTAGGCGGCAACTTCAGTGGCTGGGAGCTCTTTTAAAAAAACTCATTTGCTAATTACTCTCTTATCGATAAAACTGTTGTGATTCTGAATCATTTTTGTGGTGTTGGCTTCGGAAGCAGTTAAGAATGGAAACTATGCAAATCATTTCTTTTTCTGGAAAAGAGAGAGGAAACAGTTAAAAAGAACTGTGGCTTTTTTTTTCCTTTGATCGTTAGTGCATTTGGCCAGTGGTGTAGTATTCAGACTCACGTCGTGGTTTTAAAAAACAAATTGAGAAATACTTGGGATGTCATCTTTACAGCTGAAGGTATAGTGCAGCTAATTGCTTGTGACACTTCAGGAGAAAAATGACAAATAAAAAGCTGAAAAACTGTTTAATCTATGTTTAATCATTTGTAGCCAATTTAAAATGTCTTTTTTTCTGGGTGTGTTTCATTGTCTTTGCAGTTTGCATTGCAGTCATTGATCAGTGATCCCATACTTGCATCGGATTTCTTTCTTGTCACTCTGAATCTGGCAAAGCTGATATTTTTGACCTTTTAAGTTATGGGAGAATAATAACCAGTGACCAGAGACACATGTAGCCATCAAAAAGACATTTTAAAGTTTGCTGGAGGATGTGTGTTACTGAAGCTCTATGATTCGTCATTCTTTATATGTTATCAGTTTATGTTGGTACCTTGTTGGCTGCTATTCCCAACTTGAAACTCCCACCCAACTTTTTCCAAGTTCCCAGTTACTTAAACCTGTGTGTTCCAGATGAATGGTATGTTCTGCTCTAGACTCTGGGTTTCTGTCATGTGTGATGTGAAGCTTTCCCACAGCCAAGATTATTGTTGTATGCCTATAGGACAATATTGAGAGGAGGAAAAAAACCCACCCCAAACTAAAACTCCCTCTGATTTGTTCGTAGTTCTTGTTTACATGAAAAATTGGGTTGTTATTATATGGCAAATTGTCCAGGTTCTGTACATGACATGTCCTCTCTTTTTCCATTTTTTTTTCTGTCTAATGATGCAAATTGTGTACCAGTGGTAATGAATTCATTGTTATGCATCCAGTGAGAAACACTTAAGAATTGGGCACTAAAAGGATGTTTATCAACTCTTGACTTGGTAATGAGTGACAAAAATAGAGTAGGAACGAAGGTTTCATAAGCACTGTATTATCAGGCAATTTATCAAAGTACTCAACTTCAGAGGATACTTTAATTGGTGTATTCTGTAAAATGCAATATTTAAATATACTTGACAATGATGGAGAAGGACTGAGAATCAAAAACAGCTTTTCTGTTGATGGATGCTTCTAGCCAGGGCTGGCTCCCTTAGGTTCTCTGTATAAATATCACTAACTCGTTGGTAAGATTTGCTCTCTTCTTTCAGATAAATCTATGCAAAAACAAACTTTATGATCTGTAAGTAAAAATGCATTCATTTCCAAAGTAGAACAGTTAGTGTGTACTTTTCCTTTTGTGCCTCAATTCTTCTTGGTTGTGTTAATTATCTGCCCTCTTTTTGCACTGCAACTTTTAGGTCTGGGAATACTTTGAAGCAACAAACCTATTTTTTTTTCCAGCTGCCTTTTCAGAGAAATAGTTCATTCCACACTATCTGCTCTCTTCTGCTTTTCTCCTCCTTTATCTGTGATTGGCCACAGCCACTTTTTGATGCTATTTCTACAAAAGTGGTTGTAACACCAATTTCTGAGCATGCTGGGATTGTTAATTTGAACAACCCAACATCTGCCAGCTGCATGCATCAGGTTTTCTCTCATGAGCATAGTCCACTGTATGTTCAAATACTTCCTTGGAAGAGCAAATGACAAGTTTACCTTGGTGAGACGCGTTCCTGTTCGCTGGACGTGGCTTTGAATTCTTGCTTTTGAATGATGTTTGAATGCCACATGTTTAAGGCACTTTTCTCAGAAATGCAGAACCAAATCAGTGGCAGCAGTGCTTGAGGCTATGCTTATGAAGAAATACCTGTGAAAGCCTTAGATACTGAAGGCTGAAATCCTTAGTATCTCGGAGCCTTAAACCAATGAAATTCTATTTCCCTCTATTCATGATGTTTTGATCATTATATTCTTGCAAACAGTTCAGAGCAAACCTCTAGAGTCATGGTCACAGCCTCTCTTGTGACTCATGGGCATGCTGAATGGTTAATCCAGTAGATCTCAAATTTTAACCCTCCTTTTTCTTTTTGTTCTTTTTTTGTTTCTTCTTTTTATCCTGTGTGTATCCCAAAATACTCTGTGGCTTTCCTTTTAACCTGATATGAAGTTTTCCTCTGACCTATAGCCTGTAACCTCTTTACCTCTGACCTAAGCCTCTTGCATGCCCAAATCCTCTTTTATAGGGAAAAAGAGAGAAATGTATGAGCATCCTGTCTTCTGCTTGGCCTCTCAAGTGATGGATTTAACCATTCGTGAGTACCTACCACCCTCCTCTCCATGCTGTCCTCACTTTCTCTGTTCTCATTACCTCAAGAAAGTCCAGATCCAAACCAACTCACTCTCCTTGCTTCAAGTCTTTTAGCATTGGCTTGTCTGTTGCTTCTGTCTGTGAAACCCAGTGTGAGAAGTCCAGTCACTTTCT
Organism: Cettia cetti; assembly: GCA_013401135.1. Lineage (NCBI taxonomy): Eukaryota > Metazoa > Chordata > Aves > Passeriformes > Sylviidae > Cettia > Cettia cetti. The sequence goes on from VZUI01044211.1 coordinate 163,347, forward strand.
ATCAGCCTAAACCAGGTTAGACAATTAACCCATCTGTTTGTGACAAACTCAGACTGTCTGTAAGTTTTTTCAGTTCTTCTTTATGTCCGTGACCTGAATGCATTTTTACTTTGCTTCTGTGTAACCCCAGTTTGTAAAGTGCTTGTCACTGGTACACAATCAAAAGGTAGCAGCTACATTGTGGAGAAGTGAGCTAGAGGTCAGATAAAGGACACTTGGAAAAAGCCATCCCTTTGCCTGCGTATAAAATCTTTACCCAATCCTGTGTATAAGATCGTATAAGGCTGTCCTTTCTCTGTACATCAGATCTTAATGTCTCCTGTCTGTTAGCTCTCAGCGAAAGGATGCACTCTACTTGCTCTCCTCCTCAGTTTTTTTACTTACTCCTTTGCACCGAGCTCTGGAGGGGACACCCCGACCCTGCTGTCACTCGGAGACCCCCTCTGTGTCCTCAGAGCTCTCCCTCTCTGGTTTTCTATTTGTGCAGCGTTTTCTCTCACCTCCGTGAAAGGAGCTTCCTTTGGTAACCCCACGCTGGGGGGGCGGGGGGCGAGACGGGGCGACTTTTCTTTTTTTCAAATGTCATGTATCATGCATAACTGGGGGGCTGTGCGGTCCACTTGCTCATTAATCCTGCATATCTGTTCTTGTTTCTCTCTTTTCTCTCCTTGTTGCTTTCTCTCTTTCATATAGAGAATCAAAAGGACGCAGGTGAACAATTGTATATGCATTATAAATTGTTAGGACTGTTGAGTTATATTTATTTTGTTTTCTATTTTCATAGCTCCTTAAGATATGTACTCCTTCAGGCTGAAAATGGAGATGCATTGATACTTAAGGAGTTAATTTGTGCTGTCTACATAATCTCCTTTTCCTCCTCTCATAGAATAGAGCGTAGATTAAAAATACCCTGTAGAGATGTAGTGCCTTTTTAGGAGAAAGTTGTAGAGGAGAATCTAGTCTTTGTAAAGAGAAGGTTTCTTGTTTTTCAAAAGAACTGCAGCTCATTTTGGGTGAAAAAACGTTGGTGATTTGGCCATTAATTTTCCACACCTAACAAGCACATTTATAAGTAAACTAACGTTCATTTTTGGTTTTCATACCTTCTGTTTTCTGCCCTAATGGGAGGACTGGGTTTTTCTTTATTTTTTTATTTCTATTTATTTGTTAATGTGTAACAAACAATCTGGTGGGACAGAAGTCATGTTTGTCTCTTGTTTATAACCTGTGGTGACATGTAACAAGGCAAAGGCTCAGCTCAAGTGCACATCTCTGCAGAAGGGATGGTGGAGCTCTGCAGCCCCTCTTCTCGTTTCTGTTGTATCCCAGAGTCCTAGTTCCAAAGTCCTTGAAACCTGAACTGTTCATTTCTTTTTGTGAGTAGATTGTTCTGTTTTGTGGGGGAAAAAAAAGAAAGGATCCAGTTGAATTCTCCTCTGTTTGCACAGGGAAATTGCTTTAGAAGAGCAGTACAAGAGGCTGGACCAGATTCTGGCTTCCCCAGACCTCCTCAGCTCAAATTTGGCCCATGATCTTTTTGCATCATAGTAAAATGAATTGTAAATAAGAACCAATATTTAGAAAATGGAGAATAATTTTTCCTTACCTCTATGCACCTCTATGAAAGGTGCAAATAAACAAAAGTAAATAGAACAGCCCCAGTTATTACCATTAACTGTAACAATTAGAGTGAGCATAGGCTGTTGTGCATTAAGCACAATAACTGCATGGAGCATCGTGCTTGCTGCAACAATCTGTCACGTGCCTGCAGTTTAGAAATTCAGAAGGACATTCCTATGGCCCAGCTTGTTTAAAAATAACCTGCTTCTTCCCAATGCTTGGAGCAAGTGAAAGGGCACAGGGAGTTGTGACTCCACTGCTTTGTGCCCACAAATCTCCCTTTGTTTAAAATAAAAAATTTTCAAGCAAGGTCATCAGGACTCACTTGAAACTGGTTCCTCAGCTTAAGTGGAGTCAAAAGTGACTGGGGTTTGGCCTGACTTTTTTATATTGCCAGAAGCAAGAATAAAAATAAGACACTGAAAACAACCTCTTAAACACACAAATGTTATTACCCTTTGGTTCTCCTTTCTCCTGAGAAGTGTGTAGTCTCTTGCCTTGCATTAAAATATTGAAATAGAAGATTAAACAGGAAACTATGCTAAAAGAATTAAAAATAAATTACTTACTTTAATTATTAATCAGACAAAGTTACTAACACTCAGATAATTAATTGTAACCTTTTAATAAATGTTTATTTATGTAAGTCAGGAATACATAATTATTCTAGAAAGTAATAACTTCTCCATCTCTTATGCATCTTTTATCCATGAACACAAGGGCCACCTTGCACTGCTGGAGTTGGGTACTGGCAGCTTCAGAGGTGGTGCCAGCCAAGGCAGAAGTTGTCAGTTTGACAACTGATTGTGTTTGATGTAAGGCTGGAGGGGGGGTTCAGTTTTCAGACTGAGTCATTCTCATATTGCAATTTGAGTTTGGTCTCTGTAAGGAGAGTTTTCTCGTGGTAGTGCTGAGTTGGTGCACAGAGATGAGCAGTGAAGGAGACATGGGGGTGGAGACAGGTCTCACCTCGGTGCATAGAGCCAGGGTGTGGGTGGCAGAGCAGTGGGATGTCTCATGGAAAGTAGCTGGAGAGCAGAAGGACCCACTGAAGTCCTATTACTCTGTCCCCAAGGCAAATCACCTGCTCTTAGGTTATCCAAAAATACCAGGTTTTTGCTTGTCCAGCAGCCGTTCCATCCGCTGTGCAGGGGAGGAGCCTCCCAAGGCACCACAGCTCACCTTGCTGCAGAGCTGGCACACACTGTCCTCCCTGGATGGGCTCCTGGGGAAGCTTCACCTCACTTGAAAGCACACCCGGTGGTGGTGCCACGTGGGTGTGAAGCTGGAACCCGGTCAGCTCAGGGGTCAGTGCTGCCCACAGAGCAGCGAGGGGCAGCTGCAGTGCCTGCACAGAGGCAGACATCTCTCAGGTGCCTGTGTCAGCCTGGGGACCCGGGTGCACCCATAGGAGAGGGACTGAGCACGGCAGCTTGGGCTGCGTCAGCCCGAGCTGGCACCAGCCGTGGAGCATCTTGATGGTACACTCGCCCCAGCAGGCGTGGAAGGCATCCTCCACCGAGGAAACGGGTGCAGGAGAGGTTGGGTTCAGACTAGAGCAACACAGCAGGTTGTTAAGAAGCGGTGGCATTTTCCAAGGCATTCATACTGGCCCTTGTCACAGTCCCATGCTCATTTTGCGTCACTCGCCCTCCCTATTTCTGGATCTCAGCCTGGGAAGCTCTGTGCACATATCCATAACTCAGCTGAGGAGCTGAGCTCCTGTCGATTGGCCACGTCTGAGGCAAGGAGAGGTCCTGTGTGATCTGTCAGCCCAACCCCAGCTGGGCAATCACTCCAGCTTTTGTGATAAACCACACAGCTTAAAAAAAAAAAAATTCTTTGAGTAAATCAAAATGTAAAATATATGAAAACATCCATCTTTGTATGCAGGAGTGGAGGCTGAAGTCATGAATAAATCCTGTAGTTTCACTCAGGCATGACTATAACCTGTACCCATGTGTGCTGAAATGCTGCTTTATTTGTTTCATTCCTTGAAGTGGCATTCAGCTGTGTTTAACAAAGAATTGGTACACAGATTTCAAGATTTCCTCTTGCCCTTTCAAAGGCAGTGTCTGAAGCAGTGCAAAGTTATTGCAAGAGCTTCAGAAATCCGGAGATCTGCGTTCTGATGTTATCTTTCTATGAGTTTCCCACCAACTGCAGGAGCAACTTGCTGCCTGGGGCATGAGACACAATTTAGAGAGGCACTAATTCTTCACTAGGCTCAATAATCATTAGAAAATCAGGAGAGCAGTTCTGTCTTCAGTATGCTGAGGTTTTGAGGTGAATTGGCATCTCCTGAATTTAAAAAAAAAAAAAAAATCTATTATTTTTTTCTTTCCTTTAAAATAAAGCATCTTATTTTGAGAGAAAAAAATACCATCGCTGAAATCCCTTTCAGATCCATGCAAATTAATTTTATGGGTATACTAAAAGGCTGCCCTTCCTTGTCCTTGGGCTAAATCCATTACATTTTATAGTTGTCTTGAGAGCAGAAGCTTTTTGTATAGTTTTGATTACTGGCTCACAAATGAATGCACACATTAACACTTGGATGCTAAAGCCTTTGGCAAGGGTCATATATTTTTAATTACAAGGAAATCATTGAATCAGTGGCTATGCTTCTAAAAAATATGAAAAGTCAATAATATTCTTCTTCTATTGCAAGTATAATTCTTAATGTTGCTGATGTCTTAGTAACCCATGCAGCAGAAATCAGGGTGCCAAGGGAGAAATACGTAGTTCAAAAATCTTCTGGTCTGTAAAGAGTCACACACAATGAATTGTGTGCAATATCTATACCCAAAGTAGCAGAGATTTATCAATATACCTGTTATTGCAGGCTGAAGCTCATGGCAAGCACAAACCCAGAATTTTCCAAGTAATTTGAGCTTCTGCAAGTATTTTATGTGCCAGTATCATGCAGAAGCATAAAAACCTGTAGAAGAAGCTTGTCCAGGAAAGCACTTTGTCAGGCAGTAAGAAGCTGCTCCTGGCTCTGATTTCAGTGATGAAGGTGTTTAAATCTTACTCATCTGACACACATGAGCAGCAAGTACAAGAGCATTACTGATACTAAGCTGTAGTAGCTACTGGCTGTAGCAAGAGACCAGAGAGGAAAAAGACAGGGAAAAAAGAAAAGCCAAAGTGAAACAAAACTTGCCACACGCTGCAGCTGATCACTAACAAGTGTCATTAAACCCATCCAGCCTCACAGCCTCACACATCTCCCTCACTCTGAGCGGGAGCTCGGCCACCCCTGAAAGGGACCACACGTGTCATCTCTGAGACCTGGACCTAGAGAAGTACATGAACTCCAGTGCCTCACAGTGCATGGCTGTCACAACCCCGTTTCTGTTTAAATTTACAGAGGAAATTAATCCCTTTCCTTAGCCAGACCTTAATCTTTAAAATTTTCCTGCAATAAAAAGACGACAAAGAAAAGCAGGAGTTGGGGCTCATGGGTGTTCAGTGCCCCCAGGAACAGAGAGAACTCTTCCCCTCCTTCAGCTCCAGGTGGTTCCACAGCCATCATGCCAGAGCCTTGAATTTGGGTCTGAAAAACTGAAATGTGCGAAAAGAGCTGAATATTTGTGCAGATTGGGCCAGATCAGAATTATATCAGGAGTTTGTTGCTTATCCTGCTCCAGTGCCTTGTGGGAGCTTGTTTCCAAGAGCGGGTGGTGGTGGGGGGATGCCAGGAGCAGGGTAAGGTGCTGGAGGGGTCTCTCACAGGCCCCCCAGAGAAGTGAGAGCCACCCCAGGGCACTGTGCTGACAACTGCACAGCAGGAGCCTCCTCCAAGCTGTTCTGTACGCGCTGCACTAGCAACTCGTGAAGATGCTGCTGCATCTCTTGCCTTTTCCTCCTCCTCCTTCTCTATTAATGACTTTTCCCTAGGACAGAAAACACTTGTGCTAATCAGGCCCGTTCAACACTCTGGAGTCTGGATGTCTGTGAAGCCTAAGAGCTATTTTTGGATGGGTAGCTGTTAGGGGTGCAGGGGCTAGACTCCACATTTAAGGATGCTTGAGGGCTGTAGTGCTGAGATATGCAATGGGGTGCAACTCAAATTCCTTTCAGCTTGGCTTTGGCACTCTTAGGAAGAGCTCTCTGTCTTTGACACTGCCAACTTTGCCACCCAACAGGCTCTCCTGGGTGGCAAGGGATTCCCACCCTGTGGTTGTTAGACATGGGTGGGAGGAGATGTACAAATTCCCTCTCCCCACCATCCCTTCCCATCCAGAGACCTTGGCACATACTGCTCTCCATAGCGATGGGCAGTAAAATATTCTTCCTGCTACTGCAAGCTCAGGAGCAATCAGCGAGTAGCCAAATTGAATTCTTGCTTATGTTTTAAAGTAGAGTGAAAGTCATTAGGCCAATGCCCAAAAAGCAGTTATTTTTGTCACTTGAGGCTGAGAGGTTTGTTTCTGGGGACAAAGTCACCCTTAGTAAAGGTTAAACAAAGATCAGGATTACTCCAGAGATGAATGAATAGATTTGCTTTTCCTGTTGTAAGAAAACAAGGAAAAGAAAGAAAGCCGGTAGCTTGAATCTAAGAGTCTGAATTAATCATTACACAGCTTAAAAGAATAAAAATGTGTGTGTGTGCATGTGCACACACGTGTGCACTGTGTGTGTTTTTATGTATGTATGTATATCTATCCCTGTGTATGGAGAGGGGCACCAGCCTAACTCACACTCCTTAATGGTTTACTTGAATATTCTTTATTATACTTTGATAAGTGTTATAGTTCTGTGAGAAATAAAAGCAATCAGAAATCTCCTTTGCACAAGCCAACTGATTTTTTTTTCCCCACTGGAAAATGCAAGCAAAATGGCAAGGACTTTTGGCAATAGAATGTCCAGATAAATATGCCAGATTCCTTGCAAATGCCATGATTAAAAATAGTCACAATGCTGCTAAAAACTGTTATTAAAAGGAATAGAAACTATTGTGTTAATATATTCACAGTATATAATTTATTCTCTGGGTGTATGTAAAAGGAAAGGCTATTTTCTTTGAATTTTTCCTATGCTGATATTGTAAACTATATGACAGATGGGTCAAGTCCTGATTGCAGTATTCTAACATTTGGAATAGCAAGTAACATATTTGATAGAGCTGGCAAGTTTTTATATATGATTCAACCCAGAATATAAAAGCCACTAGAATTCCAAGTTGAAAATAATTAAATGAGCTGGAAACGATCAGGAACCACACATTTTTAAGTGACAGATTTTTTTACATGTTTAAATTGCACAAGAATATTTTATAGCTCCCTTTAACCAACAGTGACGTTTAATTCTAAAATGTGTAATTGATATTTGCAAAGCAATTAATTCTTATGGCTCATTATTCTATTGCTAAACGTGCCTAAGCATTGGGGAGCTGACTTCAAGTCGTGTTTGTAGTTCACCTTTTCTGAATTCCAGAGTTTTAACTGAATTAACCCATCTCAGTCTCCTCGTGTGACTGCGTGAAGTGCGGTTTCATGCTTACATTGAATTTTTAGCTTTCTGATTGCACAGTACCGTAGGATGTTTGAATCTGCTGACTTCTAGAATATGTGTTGTCAAATGGTGTCATTACCGTGTAATACCCCAAGTACCGATAAGCAAAAACCCAGCAGCTTATTCCATTTGTATTTGATCATTTCTGCTTATGTTCCTTTTGAAATTCCCATCTTTTTGTCACTGTTTATGAAGTCATTTGTCTCTTTACTTTTTGGCGTCTCTCTCTCCGTCATGCTCAACCAGCCCGTCCGCCCAAGCCTAAGCCGCCGGCTGGGCCACCATCATCTCCTCAAACGCAGACTAACATGATAGATCATATGCTCAAAGGCATGGCCAAACAGCCGCCAAGTACTGTAATAGTCTTCCTTTCTTTTATTCAGTGGTTTTCTAGTCTAGCAGCCGCTCGTGTAGCAGTAGCAAGCTAGTCCTCATAAGCAGCTTTATACAAAACACCTAGTGCGACGTGGTAGGTTTTAGAGATTTAGAGGTAGCATTTATTTCAAAATGTCCACATTTTTTTGTCTAGCAATGTCTGACATATGCAACATTTTCAAATATCAACGTCAGCACAAAATAACATTGTTGTTGCATAACATTTTGCATGGAAACTATAAATATGTATGAGCTTTACATGATGTTGGATGAAATGTTTGATAAGTATATCGTATACGTTTCATGTAACTGTCAGTGCTCCAGCTATCTTAGCAGAATATTCTGATGTATAGTAACTTAACCGGGGAAATATTTAAAATAAGAAGGAAAAAAATTAAGATTGACATCTGCTGGCTGCCAAAGTTATATAAGCATCAATATTTTCTTTAAAGACAGCATCTTTGAGCAGTTGTTCTTATTAACACTTTTGTCTTTTAGTTATATTTGAGAGCAGATCAATGTTGCAAATGAGAATGGGCCTGATGCTGCACTGATCAATGGAAAAGCTTCCCCTTGGCTTCGGAGGTGCAGAAACAACCAGATCTTACTGAGGGACCTGTCTTTGGGCTCCAAAAGGAAGTGGTTTCTACTTCTTGTAGCCATTGAGGTGCTGGGTAGTGTAGGACAAAGACTGAGGAGTTAACCAGGAGCTCTCCAATTGCAGTATTTGCTCAGTAAATTATATTAAGGAGAACCTTGATTTTTTTTTTTTTTTTTCCAATGATACAAGAAACAGCAGCAAAACTGGAGAAGAAACACCCAAGGCCCTTATCTTTAAATCAGTGCCATAAATCAGTGAAACTGTAGAGTTCATTTGCGTGGTGCTTTACCATCCCTCAGCCAAGCTGAGTCCCTACAGTGCCAGATTCCTGCTTGCTGAGCTCCTCCTAAAAACAGCCACATTTGGGACTGTCCTGAAACATACAGCTTTCCTTTTCATGGGAACTGTGTAACCTGTAAATAGGTATTCAGGGAAAAAACTAGGGGCTGGCAAGACTTCGAGGGGGAGAATGAAGTCCCAGATGCTCCCTGAGCCTTCAGCAAGGCTGGGATTTCTCCCTGGGTGACCCAAGTCAAGAACAGGCCACCTCGTGCACCCTCAAGTTTCTGTCCCACTAGTAAACAAGACCAAAACACTAGGAAAAAAACCAGGGTGTGTGGAAGGCTGGAACGAGATGCCCAGTCAGTACCTGGCCTGTTGGCATATAGATCCCAAGGGTGCAGGCCTCCCACTCCACTCCTGCTCCAAACAACCATCACAGAGAGAGTTTGCCCACCCCAGGGCAGTGAGCTGCTGTTTGAAAGCTCTCCTCTACCATGGAGAGGCCAAAGTACCTACGAATGCAAAGATAAGAGCTGACTGTGTAGTGAAATGCCCCTCTTCACCCTTGCTGCTCAGGAGAGCTGGGACTGGGACCTGGGTGTGAACCAGAGAGACGTGTCTGTGGTCAGCTCTGCGGAAGCTGTCATTCAGGGAAATTGTGATTATTTTCTTTTCCTCTACATTATTTCTAGGGAAATGCTCTAAATGTTCTGTATTGTTAGCACCTCATATTTTTATTGTGTTATTAATAATATAAACTACCTGGAAGAATGTAATTTAATTATTTTTTAGAGTTTTCAGAAAACTCTGCAAAATAACACAGGTAAACACCAAGCTCCAGGATTTAAACTCTTTGGTTTGTTTTGCTGGGTTTTTGTTGTAAAGTTGCATCTCTTTTCCCATACAAATCTTACCTATGAGCGTGGGATTTACCACTTTTCACTCCCTCAAGCATGCATAATTCCTGACCCTTGTGGAGTTAAATCCTGGAGCAAGACAGACCTGCGAGTTTTGCTTTTAGTAGCAGGTGACATTTAAATTGCTCAAGTCTGACAATTTATTACAAGTGCAGACAGATTTGTTTGAAATGATCTTCTTAAAAGAATTTTTAAATAATATAGACATGATTCCTATAATAGCATCATCTACGTCGAAGGATACATATTGTTCATACATTAGTGGCCAGATGCTGTCTTTAGGGAATGTGATGTTCTTATTTGAGCTAATAAAGTGCCACCATAAAGCAAACCAACTCTGACAGTATTGTAAAATTTGGAGCTGGAGCACTGTGTTTTCATAGTATAATAACGAATGTGGCTTTCTGGTTTGCTCAGTACTAATTATATAAGCATTTAACATATGCATGAAAAGATCTTTAAAGCTGCAGAATATTATGGTTCTTTTTTTTAACCTCTAAAATAACTTACTCTCCGTCTAGCTTTTCACCCTGCCTTCCTTTTAACTTGAGTTCTTGTACTACAGAGAATGTAGGCCGGTTAGTCACACCAGCTAAAAAGTTAGAAGATACAATACGTCTGGCAGAGTTGGTAATTGAAGTCCTACAGCAAAATGAAGAACACCATGCAGAGGTGAGCAGCGTCCCCAGCGAGGTCGTTTCCCCCCAGGTCTTCCACAGGATCTGGTGGGAGCTTTGTATATTTGTGTGATGTCTTCTCAACTGGTGCTGGGTTATCTTTTTTAAAAGCTGAAAGTATCCTCAAGTACAATGAAGGCAAAGTACACTTCAGGAGGAATGTGTTTTCAGGGGGGAGGGAGGGCTAAAGGATGAATTAATTGAGTTGTGCTCTCCTCGATGTCAGTTTGCAGCCTTTCTGGCAGTGTCAGCAGGAGCTGAATCTGGCCAAAATATTCACCAACAACCTGCAAGAGCAAGCCTGTCCACTTTCCAGAAAGGTCGTATTTCCAAATCATGACGTGTGTGTGTGTGCCTCCAGCCAGCATGAGCGGGGTCCCTGCCGCAGCTGCCGCTCCTGCTGTCCGGAGGGGAGCAAGGAAAACTGCAGCAAAACAGAACAAGTCTCCTTTCTGCCCCTTTCTGAGAATTCAGGTTGTTTTCAGGGGTCTCCCTGGGCCCCTCCAGTACATGATTAACTCACGTGGTTTCCTGTTGGCCTCTTCTGCCTTAGCTTATTAGGAATACCTCAATTACTAGTCACAGAGGTTAGGATGAACCATGCTCTGTTCCTCATTGTCTGGGTTATCTAAGGCCTAATACAACCACTCTGAACTCTTTGAAGCACCTTAACAGAAAGATTCATGTTTTAAAATCACTGAAACCATGTCATAGTCAAATATACACCAGAAAATCATGAGGCTTGATCCTGGGAACACTTGATTCCACAGGCAGCTGGCATGGCTGGCTGTAGTCCTGCTCTCAGCACGTCAGGACATTTCTGCCTGAGCAGGTGATGTTGCATACTCATGTAAGTATTTGCAGGATTGAGCCCTGAGTTCTCTGTAAATCTGGTGCTCTTGAATGCATATTGAGAAGTTAATAATTTTAAAACTCGGAGTGAACAGTTATTGTTTATGACTCTAGGTATTGTTGCGCTCTTTCACTATTTCTCTTTTCCTTCCCACTGATATATATATAGATAGAGATATACTCACAATATTTTGCGTTAAGAGCATTTGATAAATAATTTCACAGTCACCTAAAAATCATTCCAGTGTGTATTAAATATGCAGTATAGTTTTACTTATTGATAATACACAGCAATCCACAAAACCCAACTAACGCCTGATTACATATTTAAATTTCCTCCCTGTTTTTCTACTGTTCATTCAATCTTGGATGATCCTGGCAGGGGAAAGAGGTATGTGACTAAACCGAATGAAACGAGTCACTCCTGTCATATTCCGTGCATGCCCTCTCAGTGCCATGTTTCCTACTGGGATTTTACCCTGGTTGCCCTCGCTTCCGTAACTTTGACCGAGGAATGTAACAGCAACTTTGGGTCGGCTGCTTGCAGAGCTGGTAGCCTGACACAGGAGGGTAAATGTGGCATAGCAGTCCAGTCCATGCATGCAGCAATGGGTATATTTTACAAGCGCTGCAGTTACATCCCAACACAACCCTACCTGCCTGGACTCGCTCCTCAGCCTGTTGTTACCTGTCGTTTGCATTCACCCAACCTCTAGTACACTGTGGTGGAGATGGACTAAGTAGTACACGAGTGCCTAGAATGGTAGTGGTCTTCCTCTGGTTTTGTCTGTATGTGCCATGTACTGGATATACAGTATTTATATGTAGAGAGAGAATATATGGGGTGAAGAGTGAAATAAACCGTGTTTTTACTAAGGGATGCTTGAGAGCACTATGCTTGTGTAAAAACTGTTTAATTCCACTCCTCACCAGCGCAGGCTGGATGTACAACCAGCTGGGAAGGAGCTGTTTTTTAAAACACAGCGTATTTTGAAAAGAGGAAGCAGTTGCAGGACCAGTCACACTCAGCCAGCCGCACTGCCAAGATCGTCACATGAGGAGGAAGTCTCAGAACTGTTCTCCAGCATCTTTTGTGTCACAAGGTTTTGATTAGAGACAGAAGGTTAATGCCAACACAGATAGGAGGCATCCCGGTCCCTTGTTCTGAATGGTGACTTGGAAGGATGAAATCTATCTCCTCCATAAGCCCAGCACACTGTCTGCTGGGGTTTTTCAATCCCTGTCCTGAGGGTGGCTGTGGCATTTCAGCAGTGCACAGGCAGTTGGCCAGCTCTCTGCACACTTTGAATTGCACCCAGGGAAGAGAGAGAAGAGGCTGGATGGTTTATCACTGATTTTTATTATGTGTTGTAGCCACATTATGCTGTCACAGTGAAATGAGCATTGCTGAGGTATTACACTTTTTTCCCCCTCCATATAATTCCAGGTGACTTTTTTTATATGTTGTCACTCACCTGGAAAAGGCTTGACCTGTGAGGTATGACTCTTTGGTCTACTTCAGTTTTTCAGCAAAAAATTAAGTTGCACTGCTTACTGAAGAAATGCCTTACTTTACTGAAAAATAGTAGTTTTTGCAATTAACATGTTCCCCGTTTTTCCCCCATGTGGACAACCAGGCAGACTCCCTAAAGAGAATGTAGAAAATAACCCTCAGAGCATATTCAAAAATCATTACAAGAGGAGTATCATGTCTAGTCAGTTGGGTTTGTCTTAGCCATAAGAAGGAAGCAACCAGCACAGGCAGAAACAGCAGAGTCTGTGTGCCTGTGTCTGTAATCTGGGAGCGGGAGGTCTCTGTCATTGTATCATCTGTCCCATCAGATGTCTCCTAGCTCCCTTTCCCTTCCTCTGGATGACTGATGGCAAATGCCAGAGACAATGCCATTCACCTGTTTTTAAACATGTGTTTTCTCTCTCTATGTATACATATGTGTATATGTATATATGTATCTTAACTCCTTGAGATCATACATATATACATGTGTATCCATGTGTAAAATATACAATAATAGGTGTGTTTGGCTAGAAAGCACACTTTTTTCCCCCCCTTTACATTATTATTTAAGCAAAACAGGTAAGTAGATGGTAAATAAATGAAATGTTACCATCTTGAAGGAGGTTTCCTAAGTATGGTGTTACCAATCCTGTTTGCAGAAATTAGGGAGAAGGTTGAGGATCCTGACGTAAGTTGGAGAATTATGAAGTTAAAATATGACTTTGCAAGCAAAAGGGAAACTGTTACTGGTTTGGGCATATTTTTTTCCCATCAATGATCACATGCTTTTCTTTATTTAAAATAGCTCTTTTTTTCCCTTTTCATGAAAGCAGGTTCTTATTGCAGGACTGAAGTGTTTATGTTGGGATTTGTTACAGAAGACATTCTTTGGCCTCCCCTCTTTTCCCGTCCCCCCAAATGCCAGTTGCCATCGGTCCTTTGTAGTGGTTGCTCTGTGCCCATAGACCTGTGGGCATTGTTGGATGGGTGCCAACATGGCAGGCTCTGGACAGGCAGAGGCACAGCCAGAGAGATCACATCAGAGCAAGGACAGCCTCCCTGAAAACCACAGCCAGGTGTTGCTGCCATAAGAGGACCCTGCACAGCCCCACTCCTCAGCAGCGCTCCTTCCCCACCCACCTTTGTGAGCAGGTTGGAGCAGGCATCAGGAGCACACCCGTGTCTTGGTGGTTTGGGGTCCTCTGTGGTCTCCCAGTGCTTTGGTGCCTCCCAGCATGGCACTCACCAGCATTCAGCCCTGTGCCTGGCTGGACACAGCACCAAATGTGGAGAAGAGCTGAAGAGCACTGTCCCACGTCTGAGCCCCACACAGGCTCCCTCGCCTTGGTTTTGGCTTTTCCAGAGTGACAACTCTGCAGACGCCCAGAGCCACCATCACCACTACCACTGCGCCCCTGAGCATCCCTAAGCAGGAGATGCTGCAGCAGAGCTGGGCAGCTTCCTCCATGGGCCTGAAGCTGAGGACAGTTTGCAGACAAAGGACTCTGCTACAGCCAACTTGTCCCCATGCCATGACCACTGGGACACTCATCTGCTGGTGTTGCCACTTCAGGCATGGGCTGACACTGAAGCTGTGCCTTCATGGCACAGCTCACCTCATCCACATCTTCACCCCCATTACAGGGCAGGCCCAATACTAAGATTAGTTTGGGGGTCATGTGGTTATTTCAGTTATTTTACATCTTGGATGTGCTCTGGGAAGAGAATGCCAAGCACAATGGCAAATCTATCCATACCTTCACATCAATTTTATATCAACTCATGGAATAATAGCAGGGTAGTGTTTATATTTTAAAGGATTGAAGGAGAAGAAGTAGTTCCAAAGACCCCCTGCCAGTATCACTGGCAGCTGAGAAGTTGAGGCAAAACAGGAAAACTTAATGGCAGTAACTTGTTTTGGGGGTGCTCTTCTCCGTGACCAAGTGAACCAGTAGCTGGAGTTGTGCCATGCACATCAGTGCAATTCTTCATCAGTGAATCAAAACTAAACCCTGAGAGAGTGAAAGCCCATTCTGCTCATTCATGTCTGCTAAAACCTGCAAGAAATGCCCCACCCTGGCTCGCAATTATTCTTCAAACTGGCTCCTCCATTCCCAGTCTCTTCCGTTTCATCTCCACTCTTGTGCCTAAGCTAGAGGTTTCTTTTCCTTGCCAAGTGCCGCAAAGCTGTTCCTTAGCTCCTTAAAGTCACTGGGTAATTTCCTACCACTTAAAAATGACAGCACATGGTCCTATGGACAGCTCTTCTCATATTGCATGTTCCCAGCCAGAAGTGACTACTGAACACGCTTGCATGCATTTGCAGCATTCACATCTGAGCCATGTATGATGTGAATGTCACCTCAGAGAGCCCGCACAGAAAATTTTAAGGACCCATGTGCATGAGAATGAGTTACTTCACTGGTATTTTTTGGTTTTCAAATTTAGACATATGTTTTTCCTGCCTCCGTGAAAATATAGGCTTGCTGTAGACTTTTTTTTTTTTTTTTTTTTTTTTTTTTTACCTTGGCATGTTGATAGTAGAGCTTTGTAATGGGTTCCTAATCAGTAGCATCATGAAGGTGGTAGTGTGTTAGCTAACCATGTAAAATGAACAGTGCTGTAATAACTTTTACTGGTGATGTTTGAAATACCTTTAAAACAGAGTGTGAATGATTTAGGACAGATTTTGTCTCAGGCTTCTAGTTTTTCAAGACAAATGCAAGTACTGACTCCAAGTAGGATTTAAGCTGTTGAAAAATACACCAGAAAACCCACAAGCACAGTGAACAAACTCCCAAATTTCTGTACTTTAGAAATAAGAAATAGTTGATTTTTTCCCTGATAATTATTATCATTAATGATGAATGAAGTAATTTATTGTAAATTGAACAGATGAAACCTTCTCTGCCACATTACAGCTGCATGCCTTTACAGTGGAGCTCTGAAGAGATCCTCTACAACAAACCTTTGTATTAGAACAGCAGTTCCTAATTCTGTGATTAGCACTGCCCATGCAAGCTAGCGCTCCAAAGCACTGTTCTCTTTACAATAAAGATAGTTTCCATGAGATGCACTTTTTTAATTTCTAAGCTATGTGGCCTAACATCTTTCCCTGTGCTTTATTAGAACTAATACACATCTTTATTATCTTTTTCTACCAACTCTGAAGGCTTTTGCTTGGTGGTCAGACCTAATGGTTGAGCACGCGGAGACCTTCCTGTCCCTGTTTGCAGTGGATATGGATGCAGCATTAGAGGTGCAGCCCCCAGACACCTGGGACAGCTTCCCGCTCTTTCAGCTCATAAACGATTCCCTCCGTAGTGACTGTATGTATTTTGTATTCTGATAATTTCCTTTTCAGTGGGCAGCTCAGGTTACTGATAATGCTTTCAGCCTCTCCTTACTGCGCAGAGACACAGAGAACTGAGATGGGCAGAGATTTACAAACTCTTTTAGCATCAGCTTGATTTTATTCCATTGCTACTAGTAAAAAGCACTCCCCTTAAATCACCACAGTCAAAGGTGGGAAGTTGAACTTTTATTTTGTTTCATCTTCTCAAGTCTCTTGGCAATGGCTGCCTGATAAGCAGGGAATTAGGTACTCTATAGTTTATTGTGATTAAATGTGTGTATCGTTTTATATGTGTGTACTGCATTTATTTAGCATGGAGTAAACTGTTTCCTGCTTTAAGATTTTATTGAAGGGAGGAAAATAAGAAAGTAAATGGGAGAAGAAGTAGTTCAGAAGAATAGTGCTTTGTGAAATGAGACAATTCTCTGAAGCACTTGGGCCCATGCTTTCAAAACCCATGTGAGGATTTGGCACTTCCCTGGGTAGTCCAAACCTCCTTGGGGAGCTGGTGGCAAAATTGGCATTGCCTTAGCTAGGTCCTAGACCAGGACCTCAGCTAGTTTTATAAGACTATGTGAAAAAAGCCAGGGACTCATCTTCAGAAAGCAAGTTCCAGCATCATGGTACTGAGCAACCAAAGAAGAAATTATTCTCCCACCTGCTAAAGCCATAATGTTTGCCATGCTGTGTTTCTTACACTGGTTTTATTCACAGGAGGTGATAATGTATTTGTAAGTTTGACATTAATGGAAAAGAAGATTCATTGTCTGTTTATATGTTTTGAGTAAGAAGTCATTCCTGCTGTCTGTGTCATGAACTCCAGCTCCTGTTATGTTCTTGAAGTTTTCCTGTTCACTGACAAATTCATTGTTTGATAAAGTGCCACGCTGTGGTTTATAACAGAGGTTGTAGTAACAGTAGTGTCTTACTATACTTTTATTTATCTATTCTAGATAATTTGTGCAATGGAAAATTCCACAAACACCTCCAAGACCTGTTTGCTCCACTTGTTGTTAGATATGTCGATCTGATGGAGTCCTCAATTGCACAGTCAATTCACAGGGGCTTTGAGCGGGAGTCATGGGAGCCAGTAAAGTAAGGAAACCTCCTTTGATACAATCGGAATTTGGGTGCAAATGGATGGAGAGTCATATAGAGGTGAATTAGCAAACATTAGACTGGACATGCAGAAAATGCTTTAAACGTTCTAGTTCAATAAATTAGGAGGCCTGATCTCTTCAGGGTTTTCAGGTTAATGAGGGAAATGGTATTGGCTTTTTGAAATGGATTGCTGCCTCAGTTTGAACCGTGTGCCTTTGAACAGGGAAGCATGAAGATGGGAAAACCTTCTTAACTGCCATGGCTTTTTGGAACCCATTCTAAAAGCCTTTTCCAATGCTGCTTTTGAACTCACATAGCTCCTTTTCAGAACAAAAAATCTCGCTTCACTGTGTTCAGTTCCAGCCCTATAACCCCTGTGAGTCATTGCTGTATTTATTCTCAATACTCATTTTTTCCACCCACCCTGTGGGGGGAATAGTGCAGTGTGCACCTCTGGCATCAGCCCCATGGCTGGTGGCTGCACATGTCCCCATGTCCAGGGCAGCTCTGCCAGTCCCAGCTCCCCTGCCTGTAGGATTAGACTTGCAGAAACCAAAGTTAAACATGGGCAAGATGATTCAAGCATAATCATTTCTTACATTTGGAAAGCTAGGAGTTTACCAGCAAGAAACTGGGAGCCTGAGAAAAACCCAAATTGAACTCTAGAGGTGGTGAATGATAAAAATGTGACATGTGCTTTGGATTACTGTTGTTATTTCACAGGTTTTGAAGCATTGCTGAACCCTTGCTTGCTTGCTCTATAAAGCCGAGTCAGATCCTACAAGGGGATATAGCTGGCTTTTCCTTCTAATAAAGATATTAAAAGAGAAAGAGGAAATGCTAAAGAACCCTTTGCAAGCAACATGAGTATGGCAGTGCCTCAGACCAGGAACTGGGACCAGGTGACCTCTGCAGAGACTCTTTTCCTTGCTTTTTTTTTGTCTTTCTCTAGGCAAAGTGAAATAGCACTGCACTCTCAGAGGTTGCTGTATAAAAGAACGTGTGGTCTTTCAGGGCTTTTCACACCAAATATGTTCCGTTTACAAGGAAAAGAGATTTTGTTCAGCAGCCAGCCTCCCATATGCAACCTGGAGTCTGAGTACCCAGGTTTTTTCCTTTCTTTCTTGTGCATCCTCAGCATCCGTAAGGACTCTGCCTGCCAAATCTCGGGCTTTTTCTTGACACCTGATCATCCCCTCTGTTTTGAGTGGGGTTAAGTGGCTGGCATTCAGGAGCCTCTCTCACTTTCCATTTGCTGTCTTTGGTCTGCAGGCTAACAGGATTAAAGATCCTAAAAAATCTTGTTTCAAATAAGCAGATGTGACCCAGAAAACATACAAGAAATAGATCTTTCGAGTAGGAGAATGCCATTTTTACAGCCACTCCTTCAAGCAGAATTGCACTTCGAAGTTAGCATTAACTTCAGTTTCAGAGCTTTGCTTTAGTAAAAAATATGTATTTCCTTGTCTGTTATGAAACAGAGGCAGTTAACTCTGTGTACTTGTCCACCTGGGTCAAGCACTCAATAAACAAATCATTCTGCCTTTTTTTCTTTTATCAGAAGCTGTCATCTTTTTGCTTTTTAATGACTTCAGGGAGTTAACTATAGATGTCCATAAGTACTTGGATGTGCTACTTGCCTGTCAAAATGCTTTGTCCCTGGGTATGCCAGCATTTATCACTTCCAAGTTATCTCTGATAGTTATAAAAGATCTTTTCTTAGTTCTCCTGTGATGGTTATTCCCTTCTGGAGTTCCAGTTACAGTGTGCTTTGAGCATTGCATCTCTAAGCAAGAGCCCAGGATGGACTCTTTCTCTTACTGACTTGGGTATTTAAAAGATTTCTTCCAGCAGGAAAGTGGGTGCTTTCCACAAGAAGCTTCTGTCCATCTGGTGAAAAGATGCACCATGGTTTTTTTTTCACGTGTTGATATTTTGTTCTTATGTCTCGCACACAAAATCGGGAGTTGCAAACGCTGGCTCAACGTGATATGGCCCGGTGAAGGGAGGCACCAGTGAGTGCCAGAGGGTGGCACATACAGTGCAAGGGAAAAGAGGAGTGTCATTCCTAGGATCTTATGACATTTTTTCATGTGCTGTTCAGAACTAAATGTTAAGGCATCTTCATCTTTGCCTCCTGGGCAGACCACCTGCTCCTCTTTGTCTGATCGACAGGGAACTTGCAGAAAAATTCAGGTTAGAGACTTATTTTGTTTGATTTGCCCTCCTGTATCTACTCTCTTCTCACCCCACATGTCCATAACAGCACAGTTGAATTTTTCGCCATGGATTCTCAAACAGTTTGGAGCAGCCAATTCCCAACCAAATGGTGACCTTCAATTGACACTTCTCCAGCAGAGCTTTTTTGGAAATCGGAACACTGCAGAATGTTCTTCCACAGCTTTCCTCTGCTTTGGAGATAGACCTTCAAGTTGGCCAGCAAAGACAGATCATCAAAGCTGACCGTTCCACCAAGCTTCTTGTTGTCCTGGATCTCTACAGTGCATTATGATAAGGAAATTTCATTATCTCCTGTTAACCAAGAAATTATTCCACAACACAGAATCTTTTGAAAGGGTTTCTCTG
This sequence comes from Cettia cetti, assembly GCA_013401135.1. Taxonomy (NCBI): domain Eukaryota; kingdom Metazoa; phylum Chordata; class Aves; order Passeriformes; family Sylviidae; genus Cettia; species Cettia cetti. Next base: position 182,749 of record VZUI01044211.1, read on the forward strand.
TACTTGTGTTTGCAGTCAAGGCTGAAATACGTAGCCCTCCATAACCTGACCAGATGGCAGTTTGCAAGCATGTATTTCTTCTATTTTCATTGCTGAATACTCTGCACCTTATGCTCTGAGGAGTTAGGTATAGAAATCACAGTGAGAGAGATACTGTTAAGTATTTTAAAAAATGGGGGGGAAAAGCATGGATGTTATGTGCTCATGAGGGCTCTGTAATGTGCCTCTGCAGAGCTGCTGAATTTGCAGGGGGTCCGTGCCCTATAGCTTGAGCAGCTGGTGCGCTTGTATGAATCCACACAGAGAAATGTGGAACACTTGTCCTTCGCACAGTCATCCAAGTATGCAGGATACAGAGTAGGTCTGTTCTCTGGTGAGTTGAGAGGTCTTGGAAAAGTAGGGTTTGCAATGGGTTTTTTTCATGCTAGCTTCTCGGAGAGTGCTGATTTATCTCGCAGCCAGCTGACACGTATGTGTGTGTGTCTCTGTGTGTGTGTCTGTGTTGAAAGATCTTTTTGAGGAAATGCTAAAGCTCATCCAATGACAGCCAGCGTCAATGGCCTGACTAGGACATTACTCATTGACCCAGGGCTCTCTCTACCGCTCTGTAGTCCTGGCTTTAGCATCTATTAATTGTTCACTAACCCTTTGCAAACTATTTTTAAACGTATCATTAATATAAATGTCAGTCAAAACTTGGACAATATGATTATACTAATAATTTTATAAGGTTGTAAAACTACAGAATGATAGTGAAAAGTGTTTCTCCTTAGAAGAAGCACCGCTGTAGTGAAAGTGAGTATTTTTGTTACTATTCTGGGTGTCAGTCGCAGGAAGAGCACAGATTTGACTGCCTACTTCACTATCAAGCTCTTTGCTTCACATCAAGGCTTTTGTGAAAAGATTTGCTCTGGAGCATTTGCTCAGCCTCGACAGTGAGGTTCAAGTGTTTATAGTGATGGAAGAGACAGGCATTTGCGTCTTCCATTACTAAATCATTTCAAGCATCCTGTAGGAACTGAGCATCTAGTTGTGGCCAAGGGTCTTGTTCAGCTCTATTTGGAACTCAGCAGACAGCTTAGTAAAAATACTGTGATTTTTCTGCCCTCCTTTCATTGCCAGGGCAGCTCTACAGGAGCAGCCACGGTGCAGCTGGACGTGTTCCGTGTGACTGGCGCTGCGGTACAGTGTGAGCGCTGGGAGGTCCTGCAGGGGTGCATTGCCAGTCTGTTTGCACTGAGAATTTCCCAGCAGACAGTCCAGGTGAAAGCCATTTCCACAGCTCACACACACAAACAGGGCTGAAGCAGAAGCCAGGAAAACAAGCGGTGCAGCTCCAGAGCGTGTGTCTCTCATCAAACGTATCAGGATCCAGTCCTGAAGCTGAGTCGTCTTAAATCAGACAGCCCTCATCTTGTTGATGCAAATGCCCACATTCCCTGCCTGATGGCTGACGTTATATTTAGCCATCTATATTAAATGGGCATGGCTGGCTTCTAGAAACAGTTTCTCATCTTGGACCTGTAGTTTTATGGTCTGAACAATTGCAGGCTTCATGGAACATTTGTTGGTAATATTAATCATTTTTTAGAGGTCTCACTGCAACTGTTAGTCAGATAATTAGATCAGTTGAACCTGAAAAACTGTGCATGTCAATTCAGGAGAATATTTTTTTTACATTAGTTACCGTATGTTAATTTAATATACTCCATTATTTTGCTGTTTTGTTTTGTTTTAAGAGTACTAACTTATTCTTGCAACATATTCTTGCATCAGCAAAATAGTGTGTTGTATAAAAGAAATATGTTTCCGTGTGAATATAGTATACTGTTTACTCTAGAAGTCATATTTTATTAATACAGTGTTTTTATTAATATAACACTGTCACTTCTTGAATTTTAATATTAAAACCAAAGGTCCTCTGATTTATGTATTTACCATCTGGCTAAGTTATTTAAGTTGCTTTTCCTTATACATTTATATGTTGTCCACCTCTTGCTATTTCTTTATTTATTCCATATCAGTATCTAACCACATGCACTGCCATTTCTGAAGATTTAACACTCTCTCAATCACTATGTAGTCTATGTCTCATTCAATAGTCACATCATCTTAGCAGCAGATACAGTATGAATGAAAACAATGGATAGCTTTGTGACAGTAGTGAATTCTCCTGTTTGCCTGAAAAAGAGAACACACAGCACGAAGTTAAATCTACTAAGAATCATAGAAATAATTTGAAATCAGAACATAGACTTTTTTTTTTTCACTAGAAAAAACTTTGGTTTGTGATTTTCCTCCCCAACAAGGGATTTTATTCACAAAGAATAAAGTCTGTTCCCTAACATCCACCACCAATGACAAGCTGAGCTCTTGCAGAGATGTGGTTCACATCGTCTGTTGCGTTAAGAAACATTTATTCAGGCAGCTCAATTCCATTACTTTGGAGGTTGATATTTAAAACTTGCAGTAAGAAATGAAGTGCCAAATACATCTCAGGAAAGCTACTAAGATTTTAATATGCCTTGAAAGACATAGTGTATATTTTGATAGTTTCACAGGAATCCAAATAATGTAAATGTCTGTAAAGCAACTCATTTAATCCAGGGAAATGGGAGAGACTTCCAAAAGTGGCGTATCCTGATGCAGTCACTTAGAGCAGGCAAGTTTGGATGCTGAAGCAGTGCCCGTGTACATCAATAGAAAAGCTTTCAGTAGCTTCAGCAATGCAGGGTGAAGCTGAAATCCTGAATTTCTGATTCCATTTTCACTGAGTCCAAGTAACAATTTGGTGAAAAGGGTGTCAAAGCATCTGGTTTTGTTCCTCACATGGGACTGTAACCCACCTGTGGGTTGTGTACCAGTGGGTCAGACAGTGTTCCTGGGAGAGGGCAGAAATGAGGCATTTTTCTGAAACTGGCCTCTCTTCTGAGAGCCAGGTAACACGTGAGTTGGCTTTCAAGTTCTATGTTTTGCTGATTACCAGATCTCCTGATGTTTTTTTATTTTGCATGTAGAATATAACTGTGATGAGATACTCATTAAAACAGAATTAGATCAATTACAACATCTAGGGACCTAGTAAAATGAAACAAGTCAGGGTGGATTCCAAACTTGGGGCATGCAGTGCTGTTACATGCACCTTGTTCCAGAAAAGAAGGTCGCATTAAAAAAATACAGCAGTCCACTTTTTAAAGATCTCTATTTGCATAAGAGTTGCACATCTGAAAACACTGATTGAAGTAATAATGCCCAAGTACACATGCTTCATATTAACCTTTGAATATCTTAATCAACTCATGGCCCACTTCCAGCCATGAAACGGTCACATACTAGCCCTGGATATATTTACAAAGTGCAGTTCATTCACAGTGCACAAATAGCCAGGCTGGGCAAGCCTTTTTTTGCACCCAGGAATGCAAAGGAGGATCAGGGCACAGTCTTCACAAAATAAGAACCTAGTAGTTCACTGTTTCATCACTCCAGATTAGCCCATCTTTATTTGTGGAGGGTCTAAGACAGAGAGATTTCACAGCGAAATTGCAACTTCATAGAGCTTGGTGACAAGAAAAACTCTTATGGCTAGAATTCCAGAATGTCTCTTTATTATTTCAGAATCCAGTCCCTTAGCAGATCTCTTAGTTTAGCACTTTCATCGAGCCTGTGTGTCTAAGAACTGAGACTCTTCCTCAAAAGGGAGATTTTTTGGAAGAAAAGCTGCTCTCTGCACTTGAAATGGTATCAGGACTTGAAGGTGCAGTTATTTTCACAGGTCTTTAAGTTTTCTGTTAATTTGTACTTTGTGATTCTTCTTTTCATTCTGGTTTGTTTGTTTTTTTCCTTAAGGAATTTGAATTTTATAGCAGACTGCAAACACAGTACATTTAAGCTTCCATACTCATGCTTCTTTCTGAAATGTTTTGCTTTAGTTTTTTAACTGTCCTCATGCTGTGAACTTTGCAGATTTGTTTCTGAGTGTCATGTGCTTCTGCTACATCGGCATTGTCACTGTTATGGTATTTTTTCTTTCTGTCTGTTTCTTCCACAGGAGTTTAACAAGTAATCTGCCCAATGTGAATCTACCAAATGTGAATCTCCCTAAAGTACCAAATCTACCAGTTAACATCCCACTAGGCATCCCACAAATGCCTAGCTTTTCTGCACCGTCATGGATGGCTGCTATTTATGATTCTGAGTGTGTATTCAGTTCAAATTAGATCTCATTTAAATTTAAAGTAATCTTGGCATGGATATGTATTGTTTGTTTCTGTGCATTACATAAAACTTTAAAGAGTGATACAGTTAATTAAATGTTTTCTGAATGAGACACTAGTGAATTTCTGGCATGTGTATTTTGAGAGTTTTTTTGTATAAACCTTGAAAATTTGTCTCAACTCCCACGGACAGTTTGAGCAAGTATCTTGCTTTACAAAATAGCTGTCAACAATGGGGCATGGTCTGAATAACATACAAACCACAGAACTTATAATGTGACATTATGTGTCTCAGCAAAGAGTTTTGTCCAAAACAGAGGATGAACCAATTTCAATGCCAGTCAACCAGTTTCTGTGGACCAGATGTAGATCTAAAAACGAATTTTATTGAATTCAAGCTCTTCATTTCCCAGGTAATTTTTGTCTTGACTTTGATGAAGCAATCTAAGAAAGAGGAGCACCTTGTAGCAGTTTTTATTCATGTTGGGGGATGCCCCAGAGAGCAATTAAAGCTCCAGAGCCTTCATTACTGCCCAAGTAAAGAAAGATATTTTCAATCAGAGTTTTAGATTATGACTTGGAAAATAGTGTCAGAGCAGTCACTCTGTAGGAGCCTTGTACTTTGTGCTCCCAGCTTCCTGTCTGAGAGTCTCAGGGTGCATGTGTGAAGCTCAGGGGGAACATACCACAAATCCTCTGCACAGATTAGGCAAGTTCTCTTATAGGAGATTTCCCAGTGTGGAGGGTGGTACACAGTGGGCTCAACCCAAATCTCATCATTTGAGGTAGCTCACCTCCCAAGATGTCCTATCATGGGAGCTGCTATTTGTCCATTCTCCTTCTAAAATCCTGGAGTGTTACTTGGGGTTGGCATAGGGTGGTCTTGGTCAGCACTGTGGTGCTTTTCCTCTCTTCTTTCACTTAATATATAAAACTGAAGAACTCACCCAAGAATCCCCTATTCACTTTTACTGAAACACCCTCAATTACATCTACACCTGGAGTCCACCAGAATGCCTCTGCCATTAGTCTGGCACAGGCAGGATTGCAGAGCACTGGTAATGAATGAAAGTAAAGAAAACACTGATGTAAGATCTTTTTAAGTAGATTTTAAAACCTTTTAAAATATTAGCATGGTTGTTTATGTTTCAAAGCCATACAACTCATATTCATGCTAAGATAGTTATTTTAAAGGCTAGCTTAGGCAGTTGTCTGTAAAGAGTACTTGGAAGTTTTAATCTTGCTCTGTGCATGCTTTGTGGTATTGCCCTTGAAAAGATAAGAATCATGTAATGACAGCAAATTGGATAATCCCTCTCAAAATGCTTGAGCATCAATGGTGTATTGCAAGCTGCCGGCGTGATTAGAGTAATTGTGGTGCTCACAAGCAAAACATGAACAGTGCATTTTGGAAATGAATATACTTTATTGTTTACTTGGATGGAGCCCTAATCAAAAGTGAGAAAAAGACTGAGAATATTTCTTCAAAAATTTTGAAACCAAATGGGTGTCATAATATTGCTGTAGTAAATACCAATTATTGTATTTGTACACATTAAATCACTTAAAATGTAAATTCATGCAGTTCCAAAACTGGGTTTAGACTGTTAAATCTTGCTTACACCCAAGCACAGGTTTGAACTAAAAACTGTCGGTAGATGATCACGTGAGACTGTTGTCTAAACTGGTCCCCTGGCTAAAGCAAATGCCTGATTCTTTATCTTTTCATCTCCCTGGTTTCCTTTTACTCACCCTTCCCCTCCATCAAGGACATGTTACCTGTTGCTTAGTGTCAGATACGTTCCTCCTACAACCAAGACTATTCATTCTTTATCTTGTTGACTCTGCTAGCCCAGGATCCCGCAGGACCCCTCTGGCATGTTGGGACTACAGTTCTCACCTGGGAGTAGCCCTGTTTGCATTAGTTCCGAGCTCCTCTAGCATTAACTCAATGCAGCTGGCATCTGTCACAATAGAAACACCCTCCCTCATCTGTTTCTATAGATGATGTCAGCACAAGTGGTAATGCATGGTGTGTTAAATATCTTATAAATTACTGTGTTAGCATTAGTGGTATGCGAGGAGGGGGTTGAAACTCTTGAAGCTCCCTTGGTAATTGTTCTGAAAAAAAAAAGTGAGGGAGAAGAAGAGAGGGAGAGAAAAGGGTTATGGATGCATAAATTTCTCTGCACAAACAGAGTGCAATCCAGTCCTGTATTTTTATTCTCTAAGTGGAGGTTTGAGATATAATTATACTGTGAAAAGAGCTGGTGTAGCTACACACTGCAGGACTAAAGACTTCCATCTGGGCAGGGGTGTGGGTACAAGAATATATGCTTGGGAAAGAAATTGAGAATTCTGTGGCAGACCAAAGTTGTTGCAAAATAAATTTTTAAAAATGTAAATTTGTTGTCCTGTAATTGCCTTTGCAAAGAAAAAGGTGCAGCGGTAAATCCTGCCGAAACTCCTGGATATGAGATGTACCCTTAGCTCAATTGACTTACCCCAATTTTTTTTCAGCTGTTCAAGAGATAAAGTGTGTCCTCGCTCACCACTTGTTAGCACTGTCCCTTACCTGGAAACGGGGCCGCACTGGGGGGACAAGGCAAACTCAAGATATAATTTGGAGGGGGGAGAATTGCATGAAACCCTAAATCTTAATAACTGCATACAGCCTAGTATGGCAGTTATTATTGATCAGGGATTTTCTCCCACAATTTCTGGCCTTAATTCTTAATAATCACATACATTAATGTGGTTATTAACTAAGGCTGATTTTTACCATACACACGTTCTTCCCGTTAATATGTGTAACTCATGATGTTGTCTTACTCATCTGGTCTGGAAAGTTTTGTGGGTGATGACAGCAAGGTAGATTAGGCAACTGTATGGTAAAACTCAAAATCCTGATGGTGGAGATGGCCAGCGTTGTCCTGTGTATGAAACTGCTGTCTGCCTTACACTTGTTGCAGGAATGGTCTCCACATCAGGTTGCAAAGACCCTGATGCCACTGCTGACTTTTGTTCTCATTTTGCCCTGCCAGCAATGGATCAGGCACCTCAGAAGATATGTTCTGGAAACTTGATGCCCTACAGACCTTCATTCGGGATTTACACTGGCCTGAGGAGGAGTTTGGGAAGCACTTAGAGCAGCGCTTGAAGCTCATGGCGAGTGACATGATTGAGTCCTGTGTGAAAAGGTAGGTGCCCATCAGTGAGCCAGGCATGTTTTTCACAAGAGCTCACGGGATGCAAACCTATTCCACCCTAAAACTGGAATTCGCCCCATTGCTGTGAGCTGTGGACTCTCCCAAGCAGGCACTTCTCTGTTGAGACTTGGGAGAGTGCTTATTCACAATAAGACAATAAATCACCCGTTCTTTTATGTCGCCTTGTCTCCCAGCCTTCAGCCTTGGAGTCAAAAATTTCATGTAAACAAAATAATGTTTATAGAACTTTTATCATGTTTTTTGATTCCTTTCTGTGAAAGGACAATTGATTGACACTTTCTAAGACCAGTGGAGTTGAAGAGGTTGAACCTCAGTCTTCCAATCTGGTCTCCTTTTTAGAAATCTATATAAGCTCTAGAAAAAATTAAACTTCCTCTTTTCCCACTTTGACTCTGTGGTGATCACTGCGTCTCCCTCGGGACAGCATTGCACTACACTTTTGGGCTTTGTAGGTAATTACTTGTTTTCAGTGCTGCACGTGAGGTCAGATCTTTGTAAATGCAGGTTGGTGTGATGATGCTAACTGCTGAAGGCATAGCCATAAGAAAGATCCCAGCACCCACCTAAAAATCAGAGATACATGAAAAAAAAACCCAAGAAAAATTATTTAAAGTGGGATAATGTGTTGCTTGGCACACAGGTTTCACGTCTGCCGTTGATTGGGAAAAGCTGTTGTATCATCAGCCACATTATAGCATAGTTACCTGCAGATCTTCCAAAACAGAGATATCTTTAAGCAACTTTTAGACATACTGGCAGCTGTCATTTTGAAAGCAAAATATTGAAGTAAAATTTCCAACTTTTCCACTGCAATTCGTGTCCATTTACATCAAAGGTAGTGAGGCAAGAAGAAAAAAATGAACTTTGTATTTCATTGTGCAAAACTTCATAGACAAAGAGATGAACCAGAGAAGAAGTGGATGCCAAATATAGCTGATACATGCTAATATTAACTGCAGTGTGTGATGTGGCTGTTCTGTACCACAATTTCCTGGCTACTCTGCAAGTGTGAGTGTGGCATTTATTTTCAGTACAATCCTCACCAGCCTGGATGTGCAGTGTCAGCACAGGGGAAGGCATGTTCAGTCCCTGAGATGCAGGCAGGAAGGCAGACTGCTCAAGGCTTGTTCTCTCACCATTCTGGAATAAACCCTAGTGCATTTTAAGTGCAATGAGATGTATTACATTTAATGTCTTTGATGTCAAGCAATTTCTTGCAGCAGCCCGTCCTTGGTCCTGTGTCTGGCACAAACACTGAGCTTTAGTTGTCCTCCTGTTGTCAGGCTGTCCTTCAGGAGAAAACCCACTGCTGGAGTTATGCTCGCTGCTCTGCCCCAGCACCACTGGCAAAACTTATTTTCTCTTTTTTCTTTTTTTCACTTGGAACTAAGGCCCCTTTGCTGTCCCTACAGCACAATTATAGCTGCAATGATCTGTTAAAATCAGACCAAGTTAGCTCAGCTGAGATAACTGGGAAAAATAAGCAAATTTCCAGGTACATCTAAAGAAGGGCTTGTGTGCCTGGAAGCCAGGTGGTTTTTGCCCTGATTTGCCTCAACCTTTCTACAAATGTGTTGCCCCTTTGTAAAAAGCTGGCCCAGATTGTATTGGTACGACTATATATAATGGTTGTGAGCATAAGTAAGTAGGAACATGCTCCTTTCCATGAGGAGATGGAAAATCCCAGTCTCCTTGGGTCCTTTCAGTAATTATCAAGATTCTAGTCCCCGAGTCCAGGCTAAATCTGGCACTGGTAATTAAATCAGTTCAAATGCCACTGCTGATGTAAACCAATATGCTGCCTTCCCTATTTATATCACCTGCAAACAGGGCCTGGCTAAGGTTTCTTTAGCAATTTCAGTTTGACACAACATTTTTCCTCGCGTCTGTCTCTGAACTGTTGAATCCATAGAGGAGCCACCCCGCCTTCCTCACTGGGTTGTATTTCAGGGCTGTCAGGAAAGCAGCCCTTGCAAGGAAGGCCTGTTAACTAATAAATCCAGGCAGAAGGACCTATATACCAGCTCAGATCTCATCTCCAGAATGGGAGCTTCACATTCCTAAATGAGTTTTCATTTGCATAACCCTTGGGGGATCGTTCAAGTTCAGAATTATTCCTGAGCTGCAGCTGATATTAGTTGTTATTTCTAAATTGAAGTTCCTATGTTAATTTATTGGCAGATTCTGCATGATGTGATAATTGTTCTGTGTTAGGTTAGATTAGTGAAGTACCTCTGGAATATGAAGAGGGTCTCTGAAGAAAGGCAAGGCAATGCCCACCACACTGGAAAGCATTCCTGTGTTAGACTCACAAATGCCTTGGTATTTAAAATATGACACAGGTTTAGATTTTGTAGGTTTTGTCCTAACAAAGCTTTTGATGTGTCACGGTTTTTTACTGTCAGGGATGTCAGATTTGATGTCAGTGAAACCTCAGAGCAGGGAGGTTTGTGATGCAAGTGTGTTCATATGCACATGACTGTGCCGTGCACTCTTTGCAGATACAATCTGGTGAATTTGTGTGGTGCAGGGAAACGGCTTCTGTGAACTTACAAGACAGTTAAGAACTTCCAGGGAGCAAATACTGTCATATCACTATAAATGCAGTGATCTTTCAGTCAAGCAGTGTTGGAGTTTCTGTTATTTGTAGTTGATATCAGGGAGCAATAGGAGCTTCCTTTAGTGCACAAGGCTGCTTTTATCAATTACCCAATGCAACCAAATTAAAGGTGTGCATTGACACTACTGTTTGTAACATCATCACACTGTTTATCAAGCATAAGAGAGTCACAGTTTCCCTGAAACTGTTGAACACTTTATAAATAGTGTGTATTCTGGAAAGAGGGGTTTCTTTTTAAACTGGAAATTCATTTTTTGAAAAAACTCATTTGTAACAATTGCACTATGGCACTCCCAGCAGCATTCATCTTTCTGTCTTCTCAAACTCCTCTCAGTATTGTTTCAAATTATTATTATTGGATTCAGTATGTTTAAAAGCTACTGAAACATCTTTTTCTACTTTCCTTCACAGAACAAGGATTGCATTTGAAGTAAAACTGCAGAAAACCAGCCGATCAACAGATTTCCGAGTCCCTCAATCAATATGCACCATGTTTAATGTCATGGTGGATGCCAAAGCTCAGTCTACAAAGCTTTGCAGTATGGAAATGGGCCAAGAGGTAAAAATGCAGGTTCTTCCTTTCACAGCTTTTAAAGGCAATGTCATGAAATTTCCTGTCTCCTGTTGTGCTTGTTTCAGAGACGTTGTATCGTTTGTGGATTTAGCCTTCCATAGAGAGTGTGCAGATGAATGTACAGGGGGTTGCTCTCAAATCTAATGAATAGAAACATTCGGAATCCCTGTCACTTAGGAGTGGCTTTTTGCAAGGACTGTGGTATGCATACGGTATCTCTCAAGCTTGGTTGTTGCATGATGACCATGTAAATTGAGTCATTACCTGCACCTTGGAGCCAGGTGTCAGCAACACACTTTCTGTGTATGGCTATTTTCTGTAGACAAACATGAAGAAAACAGGACTGTCATGTTGTTGCTGTGATGCATGTAAGGGGGGGGGGAAAAAAAAACAAAACCAAAACCACAAAAATAAGTAAGTTCCAAAAGTAGATTGAAATTCCGGCTGCTTTGCCTTCCTCGAGTAGGGCTATAATCAGCACACTTGATCATTCTGGAATTCCAGGTTCATAATGACTCAAGTTCCCAAACAAACCTGTTTTAATTAATTGCTGATTTTTTTATTTTCTCCTGAAGCCGCAGTTGCAGGTTGAAGTTTCTGTGAATTGATCTATGAATTAGAAAGACATGGCAAATTGGAATCAATTAAATGCATCAGAATGCTCATTTTGCTCCAGTGACTTCAAGCCAAATTAAATATTCATTTACCAGTCTAGAATAAATTCACAAATACTGTTTGGCTCACCTAGTCTGCTGCTTGTCAGCATTTCCTAGATAAGCCTTTTCACTACAGCTTTCCATGGTCAGATTTTGCAGTGAATCATTGCTAGTTGTTCCTTCAGTTGTTCACTTCAATTTTTTCCTCTGAAAGAACTTGCTCCAAAGGCCACTGGATGTAGCAGGGCTCTCTGCCCTGATGTCATTGGTGTTTGGATCAGATTCAGCTGTTCTTTTTATTTTTCTTATAAATATTTCAGTTCTGACAGTTTATTTGTGACACGCACATTGTAGGAGATTTCATATTGCCCATCATCAGGTCTTCCCTTGTCCTCCACGTCAGCTGGAGAAGATCTTGAGTGGGCTTTTGTTGTCCAGTCCTGGACATGAACTTCTCTACCATTTTCTGTTCCATGTTCATGCCCATTTGTCTTCCCAAATCCCTCAGCCTGCAGCTGCTGCAGCACCTACCTTAGCAGTGCCCCGTCAGCTGTGAAGGTCCATGTTTGCAATGCTCCCCTCTGCAAACCAGGACCAAACCCTTATACTGGCACAGTGGACAGGGAGATTTTGGAGATCATGAAGACAGAGGAGGCTCATTGCATTCATTAAACTGTCAGGTTAAGTATTCAGATGGCCCCAGACTGACATCAGTGCTGTGCCTGAGTATCGTGTGACCAGGCACTCGCTGCATCTTTCCCTGCTGACTTGTGATGCTCTCTGATTGCCAGAGATTCCTCCAAATTCTGAGCATCAGCCCCACTGCAGGTTTGGCCTGACTCATACTGCAGGAGACAGGGGAGAGGCAGCTGCGTGGTTGCTCCTGGGTTGCAGCTGGGATCACCTGCAAATCTGCCTGGGCCACTTCCAGGAGGTGCTTGATGCAGCAGCTCAGAGACAGCAGAACCCCTGTGGCAAGCAGCAGTTGCTGGGACATGAGGTTTTTAACAGATAGCTAACAGACCTGTAAAACAGACGTAAATTATTGGTGCATAGGTTACCATTTAGGGCTGCAGTATTTTATACACCCTCCCTTTTTCTTTTTTTTTTTTTTTTTCTTTTAATTAGTGTTACTACTTCCTCCTCCATTCACTCGTGCCACTCTGTGTTTCAGCTATCTCCATCTCCTCTTTTTGAAGCTGTCCAAACCTGTGTGCCAAGATGGTCAGGCTGAGGGGGGTAAAAGTTCCCATAAAGATCTGTCGTTACAACCTGGGAGGGAAGGACAAAATGCCACCCTGCCTCTTCCAGTCCCACTGGAAATGATGAGACATGCAGCAGAGGCATGGGAACCTGGGTTTCCAGCCTGGGTCCTTCTCAGTAATATGGGGAGTTGGGTCTGTGCCTCACTCAGTCCCTCTGTACCCCCATTTCTGGTGTGTAGCAGCTGCACAGGTCAGCAAGGGGAGGAATGAACAGACAGGGAGGGACAGAAACTCGCTGGTGGGACCATCCGTCAGTGCCACAGCCAGCACATGGCTCCTCCAGCCTGTCCCTGTGCAGACAGTTCAACGGCAGCAAAAAGGGCTCACACTGCCCACCACAGAGTTCAGGCAGGGCCTTTGGCCCAGACCTAACCAGAGATGACATTTTTTTAGAAATAAACCACTGATTTTTCTGGCAGTTCAATCTGTATGTGGACAGAGACTCTGTCGACACCTTCCTTGACCTTGCTCTGTGGGTTCCCTCCCACCCCAAAGGCCTTCCCTTTCACACTACCTTCAGCCACACTCACTTTAGCAGATACTTGAATGCGTTTTGCGAGCATTACCCTGTGAAACAAACACCCATCATTTCATTCCATTTCCTTGTCTCTAAAGGCAGCTGTTAAAACATTTGGTAAACATACTTTACCATCTTAAATATTTATTTTTCCTCTGAATTTTTAATACATCTAAGGGGATAAATGTATGTATTAAATGTTTCTCAGTTGGTCTAGTATGTTTCTATTTAATATCTAAGGTCAGATGGTCCTTAGAGAAATACAACATACACACAATCTGTTACATGACAAGGCAAGATACTCATCACATAAAGTCAAGTTGAATCATTGTAGTGCACTGATTATGGATTGTAATAATTGAGCTAATAGAAAGCTATGATGAACTTGATCAAGACTGGGGGCTATGCTGGGTAAAGCAAACCAACTCTGCGATCTTTAACCTTGAATGTTTTTATGAGGAATGTAGAAGGAGCTGTTGGAATTGCTGGTTTTGCGAGCCAGGCATCTGTAGCAGCACCAGGCGCTCGCGTTCCAAACCACCGCCGTTGCTGACCCTGTCCTGGCCGAGGCTCCCCTTGCTGAGGTGGAGCTGGGGCTGTGGCACTGGTGGCACAGGGTGCACATGGCTGTGGCTGCCTGGGGCAGGCCCTGTCCTGCATGGTCACTGCCAGGGCACTGGGGCTCACTCTGCCCTGGGGATTGCGGCTGCGATGGGAATGAGCGCTCAGGGTACTGCTACACCACCTTGGTGCATGCACAGGCTCCTCTCCTGCTCTCAGAGCTGTGGTTTTATTCCGTTGGGGCTCCTGTTTGCTTTTGAAACAAGCTTGTTAATTGAACATGCATCAGTCAGTGCATTTCACAATGAATTGCTTTGCACATAGCTAGTCATGTTTGAATTCAAACTCATGACTTACCTGATGAAAGCAGTTAGCTGAATACTTGTTCGCAAAGTTTTACACACAGAGAAAATGCAGTTGCAGAAGGAAAACATAATGGGAGAGACACCCCAATATATGCACAACCCCTTCTCCATTTCCCTTAGGAAGTCCTGGCTGTGTCTGCCAAGCACATCAGCAGCTTCTACCTGTACCAAGCTGTTACAGGCCCCTGTTGCCCCACAGCTGCATTCCAGCTATGCTGGGAAAGGCCAGGTCAATAAGGCCTAGCTGTGCATTAAAGATTAATCATAACTATGATCCCATAAGGAACTTGTGTATGTCTTGACCTGCAAAGCAGGACATGGGAATGGGAGCTGCCAATGCAAGTATCACCCGCTTGTTCGTGTATGTTTTCCCCCGCGTGGGCCCAGCAGATCGCAGCCTGTGGCGTGGCGGTGCCGGTTTGTCCTCGTGTCCAGGTGAGGCTCTGAGTGCCCCAGCCAGGCCGTGGGCTGGGACGTGCTGTGCCACGTGCCCTGCCCTGGCCCTGCCGCCCCGCTGAGGGCTGTGCGGCTGCCCCGAGGCTGAACCCTGCCTGTCGACAGCCGGTTCCCTTCCTCTTCAGAGCCAAATAAAATCGTAAGAGAGTGCCAGGTGTCAGCTACAATCCGGTCCCTTCCCACTGTTTTACTGCCACCAAATCCTACAGGTAGCGATCTCTGGTATTTCAGCGAAAGGAGGTTTTGACCCCATTTCATTTTCCATTGCTTATTGTTTCTGTGCATGATGCTGCTGTTCTCATACGTCTCTTTTTTTAAAAGATTTTGGTTTATTTATTGTTTATCTTCATATGTTCTTTTTCCTGTCTTTTGCACTTTCCTCTTTATTTCTGTCCCCAATCATCTGAAAAGTTTGCAAAAGAGTGGGTAAGTGTGTCCTACTTTTATTTTTCTTTTTCCCAAATTCCTATATTAATGTTACTGCCATAGGAAAAAAATCCCCAGACTGTAGAGCAGTTCAGAGTACCGATCAGACACTGAGACCAGCAGCTAGCATTTGTAAAGCCCTCACAGTCTTCCCTCCCAAAGTCTGATTAGTATTTAAAGCAGATTTGTCTCTTTCAATGTGATTTGATGTTAACATTTTAAAACAATATTAATGCCAAGTGGTAATGAATATAGTGACTAGCACCAGTGCTTGAAATGTTTGACTGAAAAATCAAATGTTTTGTGTTGGAAAGCAGTCATAATCAGTATTTTCTCAGTCCATTGAAAATAAGAATATACTGTATGTTTTCACTAATTAAATCTTGTATTGGAAACAGGTCTTTTCTAAATTAGTTGAAGACTGTATTTTAGTACCTATTCTAGCCATATTGCAGCTGATTGCATCAGAGCTCCCAAGCTAAGCAAGGTTTGGCATGTGCAGAAATTGGGTTGAAGACTCAGAAACGCTGGTGCTGCAGGCACAGGCCCCGGTCAGCCAGTGCTGAGCCACTGCCCCGGGATCTGCCATTGCCCGGGGCTCAGGGCTGCACTGCCTGCTGGCTTTTGCATGGGACAGAGGCTCGTCGTGGTTTGTTGGGTAGTTTTTAAATCTATCTCACAGTACAAAACAGCAAAGCGTCGGAACGAGTGCTTAACTTGAGCCAGGTGCCTGCTGAACCCAGGGTAATACAGGCTCAGCTGCTTTGCTGCAATAGGTCGGAAGGGTACAGCACCACTCCCAGTGGTTGAGCCCCCTGCAAGCTCCCCTGGAGCAGCACATCCTCCCCATTCCCGTGCCGAGGGCTGGGTGGTTTGTGGTGCCCATGGAAAGGGCTGCCTGTTCCCTTCCAGCAGCAGGCGTATCCCACTGTCCGCTGCAGTCCATGTGCCAGGACAGGATAATGCCCACAGAAGTGGAGCTAAGGGGCTTCAGAATCTCTAGTAGCGCTGGGTACTGGTTCTCACAGGGATGGTAGAGCCTCCCCTCCGACATCTGTGCATGGCTCCCAGAGCTGCGGGCACACAGAGCAGGGCAGAGTTTGCCCATGCTTCAAAACTGATGCAGGATTCTCCTGAATTCAAGGTCTCTCCTACAAGTGTAAGTAGTCACTGACCACTGCAGTGGGGCCCAGGGTAATAAGCTGCATAATTCTTTGGTTTAATATTATGTATTGTGGCTTATCAAGGGAAGAGACTGACAGGTGTAGAGCTGTTGGCTGTGATCAATGCTAATATTTTCCTCCCCCTCTCCTTTTATTTTTCTTTAGCACCAGTACCATTCAAAAATAGATGAACTAATTGAGGAAACCGTCAAAGAAATGATAACACTCCTAGTGGCAAAGGTAACCCTCGGCTTCAGGTGAAGTGATTCACTGTTAACGTTGCATCTTTAATATGTGTGTTTCCATTAAAATGTGACACATTAGGATGTTGAAATGGCTTCTTGTTTCTCACAGACATGATCATACATCTCCCAGTCCTTTTGTGGTGACTCTTTGTTGATAAGGAACTGTGTGAGATGCAATGCTCTGCTAGCAGGATTGCCATACTGGGCCAGAAGTGGCTTTAAGGAATGGTTGTTATGTTAATGGGGTAACACCCCATGGTCAGCATCACCTCACAGCACTGGGGTAGCTGCAGTCAGGGGTTGGCACTGCTAAATGCTGCTGCAGAGCCATTGGGGTGGCATGCAGAGGTGGTCACCACTCCTACGCACGAGGTTGTGTGGACAAAATAGCTCATCTTGTGCAAGATCACCATATGCTCTTCTAAGAAATTAATTTAGAGATGACAGTAGTGGGAAATACATTCCAAAATGTCAGGTTTAATTGTTTGGAAATTGTTTTTCATCAGAGTCAGCTTCTGTAGCTCAGCTGCCAGCATTCCCCTTGGGTGGTTGTGTAGGTCTGGTGTGCTGTACTAACACGGAGGGGAATTGGTATGTAAGGAAAAAGATGGTGGGGTGTGTTTTCCTCTAGTTTCAAACTTTCTGAGAACAAGTCATCCCTATTATACAGTGGAGACCTTTAAACATAATCCACCAACATATGCCAGTTCAACTCTTCTTCGAGAATACCCAGCTAGCTGCGTGCTTGCCACTGCATACTGGGAGCAGGAACCACAGCCTTCCCCACCCAGAGAGGCTCTGATGGATTCCCCACACACTGCACCCACCTCCTGTCCCCTGCACCATGCAGGACACTGAGGGGTGATTCCCAGTCAGCAAGAGGTGCACCACAGCACCCAAAAGGAGGCACTCCTTTCTCCCTACTCTCCACCCTCTGTGCTCAGGGGCAGGTGGTCCATTCCTTTGGCTATGCATAGAGGTCCACTGGCTCCTTTGAAGGTGATGAAGATTTTTACACCCTTGTACAGCTATTAAAAATAATTGCAGTACTTTTTGTCTTTGTAGTTTGTCACCATTTTGGAAGGAGTCTTGGCCAAACTGTCTAGATATGACGAAGGAACTTTGTTTTCTTCTTTCCTGTCATTTACTGTAAGTACAGAGTATAGTTTCCTTCTTTTACTTTTCTTTTTTCTGAGTTGTAACCTCCTGCTCTCCCAGGACTAGATCAGTTATCTAATAATTCTTCTGTTCTGTGATGTTTGATCACTGTAATCCCTACATGAATACACAAACAACCTGTATGCAGCTATACAGTACATAAACATCCAGGATGCACAGAGAAAAGCCATATTCATCCATCGTTCAGCTTGGTGAAGTTTATTCTGTGGAGGATACATATGAAGATGAACAAAACCATTGCAGTGTACATGCAATTAGCTTCATTGTCACTTCACATGACAGGTGTGTTCCTCACAGTCTTCTGGCCATAACAGTGACCATCTTAAATAGTAAACAGCAAAGTGAGGAAGATCTAGGGAGTGACTTTATGTTTCTAAAAGAGAAAAGGTAGGGGAAATGCCATGAGGTCACAAAGGACAAGGTGCCTCTAATGCCGTATTTCTCCCTAACACTGAGGAACCCATCCACAGCTCATCACATATTTCCTAGCAAGGTATAGGACCAGACCAATATCTGTTCAAAACTGGCCTCAGTATCCAGCAATGGTTTAACAATCAGAGCTGTATTCCAGAAAATTGTTGTGACAGCTTCTTAGGATGAACACATGGCAGCTGATTTCCAAAGGTCTTCTGAAAATGCATGTGCCAGAAAGTATACAGGAGTGTCTCTCTGCAAGGAGGACTTCATTTCTCTCTGCTCATAGACAGTTGTGCACATGAATGCCTGTGGCTGGGCTGCTTGGAAAGTTGTGTTCACATTTCACACCCTGGCCCTGTTCCCTTCATGGGCAGCCTCTCCTGCACTGACTTGTTCACAGAGACTGGGCAAGAGGCAGAAGGCACTGCTCTGCAAACTGGGAAGGCTTTCCAAAATCTCATTTTGGAGTTGTCTTAGTTACTTGCAAATGTCTGCTGTTTGCTACTCTTGGGCCCTTTTGCTGAGTTTGAGGCAGTTTGTAGGATCCATCTGGAAATGGAGATGGATTTAGGAAGGCTTAACAGCAGAGGCAAGAAACTGCTCTTGGCAGCTTTGTGCACACAGTCTGGCAGCTTATCTGAACCACCATGGGGTTCAAACTAAGCATTCTGCCTTTTCAGGTGTGCTGGAGGCACTTTGTTCTTTGGAGAAGAGAGGAAGGCAGGGTGTTCCATTCACTGCCCCACAGTGCAACTCTTCTCCCAGGATAAACCCTGTGTGGTTACAGCCCCAGGGCTGTGCTCACCCATGCTCAAGGGGATGCAGGGTATTGCTTGGGATGGATACCTGGATACCTTCCCTCATTCCAGTGCTGTGGAGGTTAGGAAATGCTTGTGTGCCAGCAGCAGAGGATGTGGAGGCGGCAGCTTTCCAGGCATCGGAAGTACCAGCATCAGCCCGTGTAGACTGTAATGTGCAGCCCTTCCTTCTCCGGGAATCCAAGCTGTTCCTCGGTTGATGCTGCGCTGCTCCCACCACATCCTACTGTTTACACTGCTGAGTGCTGCTCCCTTTGATTGCTGAGCAAAGCCCTGGCTGCACCTGGGCTCTGGGCACCTGTCAGGACCAGCACATGGGTGCATGGGGTTCAGGCATCCTCTCCTCTGCTCCTCAGACACCTACTGACAGTTAACTGCCCCAGCAGCAGCAAAACAGTCTGTCCCACTCCAACAGCCCCACAGCCTTTGGACATGGTCCCAAAGCCTGCATTTCATGAGTTTTCAGGCAGGAAGGGATGTGTATCTAAATAGCTGCTGTGCGTGGTGTGTGCATGTCTCCAGGGAAGTGTTGGTCCCTCGCCCACAGCAAGTGGGCTAGGCACACGACAGAGGAGCAGGATTGCTCCTTCCTGACAAAGGGATGTCTCTCGCTTTGGCCCCCATGTTTGCTGGGAGCCACTGGGAGAGGAGGCTGAGGAGCAGCCCTGACCCCTTTGTCACTGGGCTTAGCAAGTCTCCTCTCCCTGCAATAGTAATGTGACTTGCTGTGTTTAGTCTTTGCAGTGATAAATACAGAATCTCTCTCTCTCTTGTTACAGCATGCTTGCACCACCTCCCACGTTTTCCCTGTCTGAACAAATACAACAAAGTGTGATGGTCCAAGCTCCAGAAAGCATTAGTCTCCCACCCCCTTCCACCAACTTCTTTCATCGCGTGTTTTCCAGGCGCTCTGCAAGTGACATGTACTCGGGGGTCTTGTGACAGACAGTTTTATCACCTAGTAGGATATCCTCATTTCCAATTCTTGCCTCGAAATTCAAGATAAAATTAATGCATCTGTTGTCCTAATAAATTCTCACTAGCCACTTCTCCTTGCAGAGCACTTTGAGAGGAAAACACCCTTCTAAATTTGGCCAGACTTTTTTTTTCTGTTTGTTGCTACATTTGAGTGCATCTTGGCGGCAGCAGCCCAGGCCCTGGCTGGGTGTCTGCATGTGCAGATCCACTGACTCCCAGGAATGCCAGCTGCTAAAATTCCCTGTAATCTGGATGGCCTCTGTAGGCAGAGCATTACACCTGTGGTAATTATAACCAAAGATTCCATGTTACCCAAGGGAGACAGAAGTAAAAGATCTTATTTTTGTTCTGTGCAAAATTTGTATGGTAAACTGAGATGTTTCATGGCAAAGTCACATACTTTGTGAAAAACGGCAGCCTAGCAAAAATCACACAACATCCGGCAGTTTGGAAATTTCACTAAATGTAGCCAAATCTGACTTCAAAGAAAAACAAGTAATTATTCTGATTAAAGGAGAGTGGGCAGGAGAAGCAGCTCAGTTTTTTTGTGGGTGGAGGGAGGAGATCGCAGGAAGCTGAGTTATTCTTGTCGCCTCTTGGCTTTGGAGAAGGCAGTTTGAAAGTGGCGCTAAGCTGGACCCAAGAGTGCTAAATCCACATTCAGCTGGCAGATTTGCCTCTCCCTGGCTTCACACTCCGCGTGATATTCGAAGGTACAGGTGTAGCCCTGAGCAAGGACCCCAGCTTGAGTTCTGCAGGCTGTTGAGCCACACCATTTTCCAGGCTCTCCTCTCAGTTGTTGGGCTTTGCTGCTCAGAAAAACTGCTGGTTTGGTGCTTGCATGGGCACCCTGCCTGCGTGGGTGTGTCATGACTGCCTGCTCTCCTGGAGCTGCATCCGCTGGATGGGCTCCAGCTGCCTTCACACACGGAGGCTGAGGCTCCTCCGCTCCCATTCCACAGGAACAAGAGATAGCACTTCACCACCTCCCAAGAAAGTTGTGAGGATAAATGCAGAGACAGGGCAAGGTGTCCAGACAGCTGGCTGGAGACAGGAATACCTGGAGACAAGACAAGTGTTCACTCTGGTGCTGATTTTGCTGCCTCCTTCCTAAACTCGTGCTGGGACGTGCCCCGTCCCCCTGCAGCCTCTCCAGCAGCCAGACCTGGGGTCACATGGCAGCAGCAGGCACTGGTGCCCTCCTCCTGCCCTTCCCTCTGTTCCTGCCCCCCGGCTCAGCAGCCTGGGCACTGCCAATACTCGCCGCGTTCACCTCGGCAATTACCACCAGTCTGGTCTTTTGTATCGCCTCATTGTGCTTAATTATGCACCCCCCACACACACCATATGAGTGCTTCCACCCACTCTCACATTCTGTCTCACACATACATTCATTCTCTCATTCGGGACACATAATTTATTCATCCCAAGATGCAACTGTGTGCGTGTTATATTTAGGCTGTTTTAATGGTAGCTTTAGAAATATTTAAAAGCAGGTGAGCTTTTACACCCAAACAAAGATGGCCGGCAACGCTTACCCTAATTAAAAGCAGAAGCGTTGTGGAAAATCCCAGCCATACTCTTTCTAGACACTGTGCCTTATGCTACAGTGGGAAAAAGGTCTCTGTGGCCAGCTGGGCACTGCTCAGTTGGAAGAGTTGGCCCTGACGTCAGGGGCCACCCCGCCTCCTGCGCAAGGCAATGTGCACCCTGCTGCATGCAAAACCACAGACAAAGTCAGTCTGGGGTCTTGCAGATCACACCAGCTTGTGATGACACCACAGAGTGCAGTGTCCATCTCTGATACCCTCCAACAGCATCTTCTAAAAAGGGAGGAAAATCAGGGAAAATCAGGGAAAATCGAGGTAGCTGTTCAGTCTGGGAAGCCGGAAAGTTTCAGGGCGCTTCTGCGGGGCATGGCATGAGCACACTGCACCAACGTGGTCTGCAAGCTCTTGCCAGCATCAGGGCAAGCAAAAGGGGGGAAAATAATAATTTTTGTTTTGTATTCATTGATGTGAGGGAGGAACAAGTGAGTGCAGGAGAGGCTGCTTGTGAAGGCAACAGGGCTGGGTTGTGAAACATAAGCACAACTTTCCAACCAGCCCAGCCACAGGCATTCATGTGCAACACTTCTCAGAAAACCCTCAGCCTAGCAGAGCATCACAGAATGGTTTGGGTTGGAAGGAACCTTAAAAATCATCTTGTTCCGACCCTCCTGCCACAGGCAAGGACAACTTCCACTATCCAGGTTACTCAAAGCCTCATCCAGCCTGGTCTTGACAATGTCCCAGGCTGCAGCCTGCACAACTCGGGGAAGCACTCTGTGGGCAGGACGATGGGAAGGGAGCAAAATTAGGGTCCTTCAGGTGCTTTCTTGTGCCTAGCTTGTGCAGGCCCATGCCAGCCTCACCATGCCATCATGCCCCTGCTCCCAGGGGAGCTGCCATTGCTCCTGGGATACAGCTCCCAGCAGGAGAGACATGCAGTGCCTTGGGAGACACGTGGCATCAGGTGGAGAGCGAGGCCTCCGAGGAAAATAACGATGTCTTCTTACGAACCCCGTCTTCCCCCGCTTGCTGAAGTAGAAGCACAACTCCCACACTATCATCTGCTGCTATTAGAGCTTTAGCAGCAGTAAAGTTACCTCTCCGAAAAAAAACAACAACAAAAATACCACCCTTTTAGAGAGGAAAGTGAGTTTCAACACCCTTTGCAACCTACTCAGCATTATGTTGTCCCAAGTCTTGGCTGAAGATGGTCTTACAGAGTTTAAAGAAAAAACAAAGACCTGAAAAGGTACTGATGGTGTTAACTCTCTTCTTGTTCCTTTACAGGTGAAGGCTGCTTCCAAATACGTGGATGTACCCGTAAGCACAATTTAAACAACTTCTGTCATAGTAATTTGCATCGTGCTTGGGTTTATGGCATGTGTAACAACCCACATTATGCATTAACAGCCAAGGTTGAACCATGGGCCTTCATGCTTCTTACATTTGAACTGGGAAGGATATCTCCATTATGTTAATAATGAGCAGTTACCCTCTTATGGAGACCTATGAGGCTGTTTAGGCAACAATTTGCAGATGGTGTCAAAAAGGTACTATATTTATGCAATTGGCTTGAATCACATTTGAAAAAAAAAAAAAAGTGGGAGCAGTGCATTCTGTTAATTCTTCATTTGGACTTGTACAAATACAGTATAATTTCCAAACAAAAAGTCCAGACATGTTAGAACTGAGCCAACACACATCTAACACATTAGCTAATCTATTTTATTTTTGTTCTTCTAATTGTTGGTTTATTTTACTCTTTTGGAAAATGACTTTTTATTACTTTGGGGAAATGGTGATGAGCTACCAACATGTGTTTAAGAAATTGTTAATGAAAATAATTTTTTCCATTTTTCTGTAATTGGTGTAGGAAAACTGTACATCGTCTCCTCTAATTAGACCTTGATTCATAAGGAAAAGAGCCCTTAATGTTCTTAGACAGAGCACTTAACTTGCCAGAAATTTACATTTAAATTAAGTTGAAGTGTAATATATGAATGTTGGCTGGAATAAGGGGTTACTGTAACATTTAAGGCAGAAAGATCCTGAGCAACTGCAAATGCAGAGAAATAGATCTTAATATACCACACCAGTTCCTGCATCCAGTTAGGCAGAAATGAGGAGTAACTCTGTTGAGTTTGATGTTGTGTATGTAAAATGTGTGTCTATTTAATGCAGGTGTATTATTCTCCATGTTCTCATATGACAATGTGATAAATTTATCAGACATCTTGAACGACATCATCTGCATTTGGTGTTTTCAGCCCTTTAGCCCAACCTAAATGTTGCCTGCAAAATTATCATATCATGAGCCTAGCATGGAAAAGACAAACTCTTGAACAGTAAGAGGTGTTGCTCGGTTTAAAATACCCCAGTGCAGATCTTGGCATCCTGTCCTCTTGGAGTAATAAAAGCAAGATTTTGAGAGCCTTGGGAAAAAAAACCCTCAGAATTTATTTCTTGCCCTGGAAATGTGGAGATCCTTCAGATGAAATTCCTAGTTGTTGCAGTTCATCTTAAATATTTTGTCATCGGAAATTTCAGCACAGAACAGTTATTTTGAGTAACTCAGAGGGTGAAGCATGGCCTTCTCTGAGGCCTCTATGTTCCTGGAAAGTAAAGCATCTCCAGGGAAGTGGTCTTAGTAAAATGCTGTGTAACCCCTTCAAGTTTTTCCAAAAGCTTTGTGCCTTGGACACTCTTGGGAGGTCTGCAGCAGGGTCTGCTCCTCTCCTCAAAGCCAGACAGATGCTCCAGTTCTTTGTGTAAATCAGAGCAGAAATCATTCACCTGGGTTAGTTTTCAGTTGTTTCCCCACCTGCTCTGGGAACAAAACCAGATTACAGTGGCTTCCTTGACAGCTTCAACATTTTTAATGAACTCAACCACCAGCCCCACACAGCTCCCAGGCCTGTGCAGAGGCCACCCCATGGTCCATGAGCCACTGCCTTTCTGGGGAAGGAGGAAGAAAAACCTGCTTGACTAGAGGACAGAGGGGAAATCCTGTTGTTGAACAAACACCCACCACTTAAATTCAATTCCACAAATGTTAGTTAAAACTATTTCTGTAATTCTGTTGCAATTGTCTTGGTACAAACCAATCTGTCTAATCCGGCCTTGGAATGGGCACGATCAGCAGACTGAAAATTGCTTCAAAGTGTAACACTTGACTACTGCCACATTTGTGTTGTCCTCATTGTTTTTCAAATTAATACCTTGTCATTGTTGCAGTAGGTGTTAAGAAATGTCACTGCCTTCCCAAGGGCCAAGCACTGGCCCTTTGCTTGATAATTGTTTGCTTTGTATTAAAAAACTCCCTTCCTACTGCTTTCCAAACTGTCCTCATTTTCACCCTGGAAATTACACGGATGTGTTAACTAACTTCAATTTACAGTGGCTGACAATCGTATCTTGCAGAGAAATGATACTCTGTGATCTGAGGTAAATCACAGTAATGGAAACTAATGACACTAGTTATTAACAAACTTACAATGTGCCACACAAATTTAAGGTTTTGTGGCAGCTCTTGTAATGACTCTTGTTACCATATTTTAATGGGTTTCCTTTGAGGTAAGTTTGAATCCAATATATCAAGCAATGTTAACTCAAACAAGATTTTTTCTTTTTTTTTAAGTATTTTCCCATCCAGCTGCTTCCATTTCCATGTGCTTTAAAGCAATGCTGTTATCCCCAAAATCTTGCATGCTTGTAGGTTACTCTTTAAAAATCAGTAAAATTCTGCAGAGAGCTGTAGGAATATGAGATCAGGTAAGTGTCCATCAGGTAAGGAAAGAGCAAACTGCAGGAGAACAGCAGGAGATGGAAGAGAAAGAAAAGCAGTGATGAGGCTGCACAGAGAAGCTGCCCCCTGCATCACTGTTCATGTTTTTCTCTTTCTCTCTCCCTCTCTCTCTCTCTTTCTCTCTCCCTCTCTCTTCTTCTCTCCTCCATGCAGAAGCCAGGAATGGATGTTGCTGATGCCTATGTGACATTTGTCCGCCACTCTCAGGATGTCCTGCGTGATAAGGTCAATGAGGAGATGTATATAGAAAGGTTATTTGATGTAAGTAAATGCCCTCTCCTCCTTGGACACCAAGCAGGAGAGACCCAAAATGTGACAAAATAAGACAGGAGGATAAGTCACATTTTGAGAAAATTTATTTGCTATAGCTTTAAAAAATAAATAAATCTTTCCTTTCTTTCTGACTAAGGCTCGTATCTGCTCTCTGCCTGCTTTGAATCTCTACTCTAATCTACTGTGTCTTAGTCTGTGTGTGGATTTTAAAGAAACAGTATCTTCTAAGAGAGCTCTTTAATGTGTTTAAGCTTGTGTAAATTTCTCTGTATCAGAATATCTCAGTCATTGTTCTTACTGTTCAAATTTGAGCCAGGTTTTTGGCAGATGTGTTTGCTAAGGGCCAGCTCTTCTGCACATTTTGCATTGTTTCATTGACAAGCACTCCAAATTTGACAGCAAATTTAGCATACTAAACTTAATTTTAAAAGCTAATCAAAACAGAGCTGATTATGAATGGGCTTTGGTATAAAGTAGGACTATGTTGTGGTGTCTGCCAGCAAAGGTCAATTTGAGACATGGTCTCCTTGATGAAGAAGGCCAGTAGGAACTGTCCCAGATGTTCACAGCTAATTTTCAGTTGCACAAGATCAGCTTGTTGGACTGAGAGAACAATGACCTGTGATGCCTGGGTTTTTTACGTTTGAATGCATGTTTAAAGTATCTCTGTTTCCGTTGCTCTTGTTTTGTTATAGTCTTTCTGTCCTTGTAACTGTTCTATAGTAAAGGTTTTCTGTTGTTGACTAGCCTGCAGCATTAATGTTTGAGTCTCTAGGGTATTTGTCCATATCTCAATTTCTGTTTGAAGCAGCTTCTTTCCCTACTTTCCTTCCTTCCATCTCTCAGCAGTGCCATGTCTCAATCTCCTGGCTCTGGAACTCTAACAGCCTTCTGTGCTTTCTTTACTCTCTATTGTTTCCCTGTGTGCAGGGAAAACTGCTTTTTCCCGAACCAACCTCTTCCTTCACTCGATAACTTCTCCTTGTGCACATTACCTGTCCCTCAGAAACCTCTTCTTCCTTTACAATTCCCACTCTTTCTTTCTCCCATAACTTACCAGATTAAAATGGAACTTATCTCTCATGTCAAATGTTTTATCACATTATATCAAGTGGCATGAATTAAGAGTCAAATAATCTTGCTGTGTACATCTACTAGCATGACCCATATCCACTGAGAATGCCTCATTCATGCACAGAGCACAGCAGTGCCTCCTCCGGGCTCGTGCGCGCTCCGGGGAGAGTTTGCAGCGTGAGCACCAGACGCAAATCACCCATCAAGCAGGCATGGGGAGAAAAAACAAAACATAAAACAAAAGACTGTCGCTTCCATCTGCAGCGGGCCTGCGAGTGCATTGCTCGTTTGTGTTGAAATTTATTCCACGAGCAGTTAAATTTCCAGAGCTCATCTGGACTGTTCTTTTCAATGCCCACACTGCCTTTTCCCTCATCCTTTCCCTATGATTCACAGTTGGTGTGTTTGTACCGATTTGGGCCATTATTTCCAATTTTCAAAAGGCTGTAATTAACACAAATATTGATTTCAGTTTGATCCACTCATACTTGGTTTTACCAAGCTGTATTTTAAACAAATTAACAGTTAACATGAACAAAAAAATGAAAGAGCAGATACCTTGGTGGAAAGCAAAAAATGCAAAACCTTTCTTTCCCTCCCTGCCTTCCTCAAGTCTCCCTGATCCATGTGGAATTAAATAATCAAGGATGGGGTTTTTACGTTGCTCTGTCTGTTTTGACCTACACTGGCTGCAGACAGGAATTGCAGCATGTGGGAGCTATTCCCGTTCCTGTTCCCATTTGTGTTCCCATTCCTGTTCCCATCCCAGTGGGACAGAGTTGGGATCTAATGCTACTGGCATGTTTGCATGTGTCTCATGAGTGTATGCCCTTGAGCAGGGAGAGCTGTGGGGCAGTTGCTTTGCAAGGAGGGAATGGATTGTGCCAAGCCCTTGTCACCCAAAACTTGGAATTATGTTTTGAGCAGTCATGTATTGTCTTTGTCAGGTTGCAGCTGAAGGAGCTGGCTCCTGTGGTCAGCTCCCATCATGGCTCAGGTGCTCCTGGTGGGTCAGTACCAGCACAGGGTGTACATGGGGGTCACCAGACCCCATTTGAGTTGGTGCTGTGTTCACGCATGTTTGGGTAAAGGCAGGAGCAAGTGCTTAACTCCATTATTGAGCTCAGACAGAGCCCTGCAGCCTTTTGCCCCCTCTCACCTAACCCAGCATGGTCATGGGGTCTTTAAGCTCCTTTGGTCTTATTTTCCAAGGAACATTTTATGTACTAACTACCACTTTAATAAGAAAGAGAAGAGGAATAATCAAACATGGTATTTATGATGCTGAGTTAAAGTTGGACCTGATTTTGTTCCCTCTTCCCCCAGCATGGCAGGGGAGCAATCCTCTTAGCTGCAGTTTCTCCAGGCAATGAGATTATTAACACTTTCACAGCCAGGTCCTCAGCTGGTTTAGTGCAGCGGTGCTAGCTTGCCCCTGCCAAATCTCAGTCCAGTTTAAGCTGTTGTATAACAATAGGGGCAGCAGTGGCAGCAAACAAAACCTGCCTGCAGGCAGGTCCTGTGCACCCAATGGGGTCCCAGTAAAGACACTCACAGTGTGGGGCTACATCCCTTTTCTCCACAGTCCTGAGCAGTGCAGGAGCAGAGGTGCACAGTGCAAGGCTGTCTTTCACACATTCTGTGGGGTTTGAACTCCTGGGATATCCCTAATCCCCACATTTCTCTGCAGTTCTGTCCTGTGTTTCCATTTATTCCACATTTGTTTCCACCTGGGAACAGAGGCTGCAGAGTGTGTTAGGCCATGTCCCCAGAGAAGCTGGGTTAATATGTCTTTTCTTGGCATTTGCCATGATTTCTTAGCTCAGATACCATCTCTCTTCCCCTGCATTGCCTCATTTGCTCATGCCTGCAGAACAGGGCTCTGCTCTTTGGGAGATACTGGTGTTTGCAGCAGATTATTGTTATATTTCTGTGTGGTCTCTGTGTTAATCCTCTTAATTCTGCAAATTAGTCAGGATGGGGTTTCCCCCCTCCCTGAAATAGAGTCATCTTAATTTTAAAAATCTGTATTCTTGGGATCATTGAATGAACAGATTGATCATGGAGTTCTGCTGGTAATCAAAACCTAACTAGCTTTTTGGCAGTGCTGTTTACTGCAGAGTAACATGACTTATTTACTTGGCCTGGCTCACTAATTTAATAACATTTAAAGCTAAAACACTGTAATAAGGCCCATTGGTAGAGAGCGGTGGTAACAGAGGAGTTTCAGAATAGCGTCGTAGCATCCGCTCCCTGTGCTCGTGTGCCTGGTTGGGTGCTTTGGGATTTAAACCCTATGATACTTTGCACACAGTGCAGAAGGATCACAAACTCTGTCTGGTGCCTGGTAGGAAGTAAAATCTTACCACTTTTTGCCCAGAGAGGGGAGCAGAGTTGACATGCAGAACGGAACTTTTTATAGGAACAATGAGGCAGAAGCAGGTGGGTGTATCTGAAACATGGGAAAATATCTTCAGAGTGATCTTGAATCTTCAGACCAATCCTGTAAAATTCAGGTCCTTTTTGTCTTAGGTCACTCAGAATTTCATAGGATCAGAGTTTATACATCTGTCATTTTGTCTGAAGACAGTGGGAGTTTTACTTGTGAGGGTTGTGCCCTTTGGCAGAAGTTATTTCTAGATCCATGTATGTGTGTATATCTTTACAAACACCCTTAGATACTCACAGTATAGGTTTCAACCCGTCGCAACATATGTGATCCAGAAAGTCTACGATTGACTAGTAGATAGTGTGAATGCCAACCTTTCTTCCACATAAATTGGTAAACACTAATGTAAAACATAGGGTGACTATTTCCTCCCCAGCCAAAGTGAGTAGCACATACACAAAAGGCTACTGAACATCGGGTGAGCTCCCCGAGATCCTGCGAATTCCAGCATCCTGATGCAGTCTCTGAATAGCGCAGATGGCATTTTTCTCTCTGATGATTAATTCAATATCTTACCAAAAAAAACAAAAACATGCTTTTGATATGAGGGATCAAAACACCAAGAGAAGCTCCTAAGATTGCGAGGACCTAAAAAAAAAAATTAATTTATTTTTTTCTTCCTTGTACTTCTTGAAGACACCAGCCTGAGTAGAAGATAAGGATTAAAACAGATGTGCTTAGTGCTAGTTCATCTGCTTAAATCTAGCAGTCTCTGAGATCAGTGATTAAAAAGCCATCTCTAACTTTGATGAAATCCACTGCAATGGTAATTCTGTGTCTCTGATCGCTGTCTTACGGGCCTCATGTCTGCCTAAACCGGACATAGAAAACATTTCACTGGAGATGATACATGGATTATATGGGTCAATTATACACTTAATCTGCCTTCTGGAGATTAAGTGTGCATGGATTGACCCTGAGTATTTGGCTTGTCCTTGGCAGTTATCAGATCAGGAAGGTTGCCTTTACCAGAAAGTCTGGTAAGAACTTAATCACGCAGTGATACCGCCCGCCGAGGTGGCAGCAGCCACCGTGCTTTTTGCAGAAGGCAGTTTTACCACTTCACTGTCACTGCGAGTGCTCAGCTCCCTCGGTCTATGTCACAGCCGGGATAGCAGACGGAGAATTTACTTCGGAAATGAGAAATGAGCCTGTTCTGCTCTGCAAGGCAGAAACGGCTCTTAGTCTTGATGGCAGGGTGGGATTAGCAGGGTCTGGCAAGTGTAGCAGAGAGGGCAGTGGGGAGACAGGGTTTGCTCTGCCCTTGGCTGTCCTCGGTGCAGAGGAACAGTCACTCCAGGTCCTCTCATCAGCTAGAGGAGCAAGCATCTCCTTCCCACCACCTTCAGGAAGGCAAAAGCCCCTGGCTGAGGCTCCAGCATCAAATCCTGTCCCTCAGGCTCAGCTGAGTTGGCCTTTTAGGAAGCCCCAGTGGTATCCCAAGGCAGATGTCGCATCTGGTGGATTTAGATGGATTTGGGGTTTCTTCCCTCAGCCAGGAGCCCAGCAGGAGTGCTGAGGACATGGTGCAGGACTGTCCTCATGTTTCCAAAGCAGGCTGCCCTTGCTGGTATCTGACATCTAAATATCAGAGATAATAAGAATGCAGGACACCGTGTGAGTCTCGAGACTTCAGCAAAATCCTTATACACATTTCCAGGAGCCTGCGTAAGCATTTATCACTTGAGGATCCACAGGCAGCTCAGCATATGTTTCAGTACCTGCACATTAGAGCCTGATAGCACACCTGAGTATATTGAAAAAATACAAAACACAGCTAGATCAGTTAATTCAGCAAGTCCTCTGCAAACACTCAGGCATTAGCTTATTCCTAAAATCAAAGCTTTTGCCCTTAGCAGGGTTACTCACTTGAATTCTGGCAGCTCCTTCAAGGCGTGCTTGCAAGTTCATGGCATTTCTTGCGTGGCACAATCAAATGCCAAAACAGAGCCCTTCCCATCCTCCCTTCTCCTTCCCCTCTTCAATCTCAGAAGCCTGGTTGTGAGTCAGTGGAGCTACACTGTGAGTTAGAATTACTCACAGGAGGCCGGGTTGCAGGATCAGGGAAGAACGGATATCAGGCTGTGCGCTGGGCTCCCATCTCGTATCTGCTTGTAGCCACACTCACCGCTTTCTCTTAGACAGACAACAACCTGTTTCCCTCCCACGCAGCTAGACTGCTCATTAGGGCACTAACTCTCTCCCACTCCCATCCTGATATGGCCTCCACGGAGCTATTTCTTCTGCGTTGTCTTTTGCTTTTTTTTTCCCCCCTCTCCCCCTTTCCAGAGTGAGTTGTGAAATGAAGACAATTAGGCACATTGATCTCAAGGGAGCGCAGCTTACTTTTCCCTCCCTGTGTGCCCTTGGAGGAGCTGGAGCCATGCAGCTTTTGCTGCCCTTTGCTGGCTTAGCAAGGCTCAAACCTGGACCTGGAGTTGATCCTATTGCAGGACTCTTGCTGAGAAAAAAAACATAAAGTTTTGGTGGCAGTTGTCAGTATATCTTCTAGGGGACAAATTCTCTTTGTCCAGAGAGGGCATAGAGTGCACTGTCCTTCTGCTGCCTCTTTTTCTCCCCATGTGCCCTCTTGGAGTGACACAGGAGTGGGGAGAGGAGCTTAGCACTGACTCCACTCCTAGGAGCCAGCCCTTGTCCTCTGATATTCCCCTCTGTTAGCTTCACACGGCCCAGGCATGCACTGGGCACATGGCCTCAGCAAGGCTTCTTTCCTGGAGTGCTCATTTAAGTAGGCTCCATTTAATTTATTTTAGGGAGAGTCTTAATAAAATAAATCCTAGATCTGTCACTGGATTTTACATGCTTGAAAGGGGTTTTTTCCCCTCCTAAATGTCTTTATCAGAACAGCTTTTCGTGTTCCAGTAGACATTTGGTTGAAGACAGTTAATTTGATTTCTTTTCCAGAGGAGATTTTCCATTAATCATTCTAAGAAGGCAGACTGATTGCTCCGTTACGTTAAGGTCAGCATAGGCTTGCTAACATCATCTGCACCGTGCTTTTGAGCGTCAGAGATTTGTGTTTTGGGGCTGGCACTGAGTGAAAGATCATTTATTTCCTGGTAGATGTGAGTAGCCCAGGTTTTGGAGAAGCAGCAGCGTGGAAACCTCCATCCAGAGAGAGCCTTTTTCTGAGCAGCCTCTGCCCGGGAGCTCGCCGCACGTTTGTAGCTGCGGATGAGTTAGACGGTGCGCTCTGCCTTCCAGCTAAGTTTAAGAGGCTGTAGCTAATTGGAGCTCCAGTCCTGGGGGTCATCAGGGAGGAGAGCCTGGAGGTGGCCGGGGAGCCGCGGTTCCTGCGGGTCCCAGCTGCGCCCAGGGGAGCGAGGAGCGTGGGAAGGGCCAGGACGCGCCGGTGCCCGCAGGTGTGCGGGGCTGACCCCAGCCCGCGGGGCCGAGCCGGCGGCTTTGCTCCCTCCCTCCAGGCTGTGCAAAGAGCCTTTGCCCAAAGGAACTCTCGGTGCACGCAGGGGAGAGCCCCTGCGCGGACAATGACGAATTGTCTGATTTCCAGCAGCGCCTTCAATCCATCTTTTCCTTTTCTCCCCCTGCATCCCAGCCCCACACAATCGCTGCTCAGCCCGCGCCAGCCAGCGGTGCGTGCCAGATTAGCCGTCCCAGGTCATTTTGTTTCTCTTGATCTGCGGCTCTTTCCTTTCTCGGTGCTCCCTTAAGCCTGGCCCTGGATGTATGATATCAGCATTCAAAAATGCCTGGGGGGACTCGGGCAGGGAGCGCGTTGCGTCCGGTGTTTTACCCCAGGAAGGAGAGCAGGGGAGCTGCTGCAATCAGGCCCGAGATGTCCAGGCGGCCTCTAGCTACTTGTTTGGAATTTGATGACTATAAAAGAAGCAGATAAAGTTTATCAAGTCCCACTTCATGACAGCTTCCAATTTAAACTGGTAACAAGTATAATGAAAGTATTCTATAGCATGCATTGTGGTGCAGCTTACTGAAGAAGTGTGCAGCCAGTTTTATCATCACTGCCTCACACTAACAGGGCTCTGGAATCAGGACAGAAAAATAGCAGTTGTGTGGATATTGTGTTTTACTAGGCTGCTTTATATAGAAACTCAGATTCTAACATGTCAACTTCATTTCTTTTTTGAAAAATGGAAATAAGCAGAGAATATTTTATAGGTTAAAAATGTATTTGAGAACAAGCATCCATACAGAAGTGGTTTTCTGTTTGTGTGCTTTTATAGGTTTTTATGCAGAAGCTCTTTCATTTAGGAAAAGGGAGGTCTGAAAATTCTTGCAAAGCAGCAGGTTTTTGGGGATGTAATTTGGCAGTTCCCAGTGAACGCTGTACACTTTACAGAGCTGTATCTGCAGTGAAGGAGAGAGAGCTCAGCACCCAGAGCCCACCTGGTGGTGTGCCCAGGCCCCCCTTCTGTGAGCAGGGATATGAGATGCTCCATGCCAGCACAGCCTGGAAAGGCAGGGTCTTCTAGTTCAGGAGTTCATGTATCCAGGACAGGCTTTATCTGTTCCCTAAAGGGAGCATTTTCTGGAGGTGTGTAATTCAGTGTATAAACAGGATTAGGACTGTCCAGTCTCGGAGAGGAAATGAGGCACCTGTTGAGGCACTCAGCCTGCAAACCCATCAGGCTTAAGCATGGGATGTCCCTGGTTTGAGAACATTGTGGATGGAAGAGAAGTTTGGGGTGGCAGTCTGCTTCCTTCCCAGATCACCATGAGCACAAACTCCTGCACCCCCTGCCATGGACCAGTACTGTTTGCACAGGGGTCTCCCCTGCAGTTTTCTCTGTCTGCTGCCCTCCATCCAGCCCTGACCAACCCATGTCCTGGTAGGTCTGCCCTCTTCAGAGTGCGTGCAGCAGCACGTGGCTGGGATGGGTTCAGAGATGATCTGTGCGTGGGCTGGTGTTGGTGTTTGCTCACAGCAAACCCCAGCAGATTGGGACCAGGATATCCCTGGCTGTAGGAAGAGAGGAGCCAGCACTGCAGTTGCATTTTTTCCATGAGATTCTCCCTAGGGCAGAAAGGGAGTCATTGGCACATTCCCCCATCAGTTCTGCTGGGGATGTGAGTGTATGGCTCTTTGCTAGGCAGAGACTTTTGTGTCTGGCTAGCAGAGCAGACTACCCTGACATACAGCTCGGGGCCACCTGAATGAGTACAAGGCATCCTATCCTCAGCATCAGAGTTGTTCCTCCCTGCTGAAGGAGCAGTAGTGCTGCAGATCCCTTTCTGGCTGTGTCCCTGCTGTGGGAAGCCTTTGCCTGTGTGCTGAGTGGGCACGGATTGCCTGCAAAGCCACGGAGGGTCGGCACAAACAAACCTGCACCCACCGTGGCCTGTGGAGTCACAGCTGCACAGGACATGTGTAGGTGTTACTGGTTTGTGCAGCACTGAGAGCAGGGGCTATTAGGGGCGAGCTGCTTGGGCACATCAGTTTCTTAGGGACCTTGGCCCCACCAACGCAAAAGATATTGACCCTCCCTGTCCTCTCTGAAAAGGAATAAAATTTGGGTTATGAGCAGGGAGAAATCTGCAGCAGGGAGCAGGCAGGTCGGGCCGTGCCCCTTTGGAGAGCAGGGGATTTGTGCAATCCCAGCAGCACAGGCAGTACCCCCGGGAGCCCCGGCCTCCCTCCCATGAACACCTGTGGCACCGGCCCGCCGAGCCCCGCCGGCTCCCGGCCGCAGCCAGTGCTGGGTGAGGCGGCAGCCTGAGCACACCCTGCAGCCCAGATCCCCGAGCAGGGGGTGCTCTCAGGTGCCATATGTACTGCCAAGAGCGAGCGGCACTGCCATGCGCTGGGGTCTGCACTCTGCCTGCCTTCTGAACGCTCTTCCCTGCTGGAAGGCACAGCTCTTGCGCGATTCAAAGTTGTTTTGTGGTTTATTTTTGGGAAAGAGGGGGGGGGAATAATGTAATTCGGTGATGCCATTTGCATCCTAGACAGATGATGAGTTGCTCTGGCTAGCAGCTTAACCCTATTAGGCAACGTTAGGGACTGTGACTTTATTAAATAATAATACAAATTATTTTCATATCAAGACCCTTTGACTTTGTAACTTCCTCGTATTGGTACGTTGTCAACAAGAATGAAATTTTTTTAGTTAAGGAATATAAAATAGAGTAAAAGGCATCCAGAATTCACAGCTCTGGGGTGGATGTTGAGGAACACGCTGCGTGTACTTGCAGTGATAGCATTATAGCGGTACATAAAATACCAGGAAAGAAAGTGCTTTTACTTCAGTAATAGCTCAGTGTGAGTGTGACCTGGGAGCCTCCAGACTTATTCACAAGGCTTTGGTAGTGCAGAGTCAAAATTTTATTAAAAAAAAAAAATCCTGAGGTTTCAGGGGATTTTTATCAAATTACTAGCACTTTCTCAGATCTCTAGAATTTAATGTGGAATTTTATAGAGAGGTTTAGTTTTGAAAATGAGGGTCATGTTGCATGCTGTGAGGACCACTGGCCCAGAGCCCTGCTGAGCATGGCTAACAGAGCCTTCTCTCACAGGGGTGAGGTGCAGATGTGGGGTCCCCAGTTTGGCAAAGGGGTCACGAATCTCAAACACTGACGGTTCATGCGCGCGGTTCCTGAACATACCATGGCAAAGACCCTGCAGAAAAGTTAAATTAGCACAGTGCAAATTGTCACCAAAACTTAGATTTATTTTCTTAAAGATACTTTCCAAAGGGTCTGAATTTGGGGGTGAATCAGCAACCCTCAACCTTTCTACCAGCAACCCAAGGGCTGCCTGGAGCCCTCCCAGTGCTCTGCCGTGTGCTCTGTGGAGCTACACCAACAGACTAACTTTTGATGTTGGCTTTTCATACCTAACTGTAAAGAATTATGTGCCATAGAAAAGCTGCTTAATGACTGGACAGCGTTATTATCTGGCATGCAGCAGCATAGCAGGATGATAACTATTTATTTACTCTTAGTGGATAATATTCTGTTATTTTCTAGTCTTTGGCAATAGCAAGAGAGCATCTGATATATACAATATTGGTGAGTATCCAATTGTTTGTGAACATCCCAAGTTTTGAAACATGGTTGTGAGAGAGGAATATAAGCTTAAGCTTGAAAGGCTAAAAAGCAGAAAGCCCCACACATAAATGCTATTATACACTTAATGAGGCAGGGTTTTAAAAAAAATCAGCCACACAAGTTGGTTTTATCAAAGAAAATGTATAAATAACAACCAGTGATTCAAAGTGCCTCACAAAGGAAAAAGCAGGGACGGGAAGCTAGCACTTCACTTGTGGCATTCAGATAATAGTATTTACTACACTAATCTTTTGGGCTTAGCAATTGACAATCAATATATTATTATCAACAAGCATTAATGCAAACAAAAAGCTTCTATTTCTTTTTTTAACTGTGTTCCCCTAAGTCCCTTAAATTTAATTAAAACCAGACAGCTCTCCTTCTAGTACAAATTAGAGTTAAAATCATATTAAATATTTGTTCCACAGGAAAACAAAAGTGTCAGCTTGTGCTACCAGGTTTGGCTGTTTCTTTTTTTCTCCTTTTTTTTTTTTTTTTTTTTTTTACACCACAGAGGGGAAAAAAAAAAATACCAGCTACTCAAAGTTAAAATAAAGTCTCTCTCCCTCCCTCCCCGTCTCCCAAGACTACTGTCTATAACATGTTGTTCCTTATAGAAAGTGGGATATGGTGGCATTTGCTTGATTAACTTGCTCGACAAAAGTGACAGCTGCTGTGGGTGCATGTAGCTAAGCTGCACAGCGCAGTTCCGCCTTTGTACATCTGTCAGCAAAAAAGGAGGAATAAAGAGTGAAAAGAGACAAATTGGTCCCAAAAGGCAATCCATTCAACTCAGGAGGTTTGCTCTATTCAAGCACTCGCTGGGAATCTCAAGTGCTAGGTAGCTTATTCAATTTCATTCATTCTTTAGAATGAGCCCTCAAGTGTTTAATTTCTTATTCTGTTGAATAAAAGGGGAGCTTTTTTTTTTTTTATTGGAAGCATTAATTGTAAGACTAGCTGATCAATGCCTGCAATATTAACTCATTTCTTATTTTATGGTTAGCTGTGTGCTCTGAGAGTCGCAGCCACTAAACTTATTTCTGTAATGTGGGCAATGTCACACCAATTTCTGTGCCTCTGGAAAACCCAGGCACTGACAGCAATGTCGTTCTCAGTGCCCTGAGCCTTGTGCCCTGCCCAGCTTGGGGGAATGGTCCAAATCCTTGGCAGGTGTAAATCCAAAGAGTCACTGGGTCATTATTGGTGCCACCCACGGCTGCGGCCAGGACGCGACCGAGCCAGATGCTCTTTGCCTGGGGGTTCAGCCCTGAGCCTTCTGCAGGTTTAGCCCTCTGCTGGAGGAGATTTTATAGCTCCAAATGCAGAGCTGCCTTTGGTTGGTTCTTTGGTCCCCAGCGAAGGGCAGGTCAGGGCAGGGGAGCCCTTCAGTAGGGCTCTGTGGAGTAATACTCAGAGCACAGCATGGATTTTGTTGAGTAGTGGCAAAGAAAGCTGATGAAGGGATGGGATGGGGTTTGCTGCATGGACAGGTCTCTGCTTGCCATCCAGAAAACGTGTGCTTGCAGGGGAGAGATGTGCCTCTTCCTTCTTCATTGCATGGCAGAAGGTCCATCTCAGTCTCCTCATTGACCCTGGGGACCAGAATGGTGTTTTGCTTGAGTCCCTGTGGCTCTTCACCCACCTCAGCCCTGCCACCTCCTTCTCCTGGGCCACTGCCACAGATCTTAACCCAAGCGTTTGAGAGACACTTGTGTCACCAAGGCCCTGTCCCTGCTCTATCCCCACTCTCTCAGCCTGGGGCACTGCACATCTTCTGCAGCAGCACAAAACTCTGGTTTCCAGAACAGCCTGAACAAGAGCTGGGCTCAGCTCTGCCAGTCTAGCCAAGACCTTGGGAGCAGGGCAAGAGTCATGCTCCATCCCACCACTGCCCTCATCCACATCCAGCATCCCAGTAGACCTGGCCTTTGGAAAAGGGATTGCTTCAGCTGCTGTGTATGTTCATGCTGGGAGCAGCTCTTTATTTCTGATAGACAAGAGTAGGAACTGCATTGGCTTGTGAGGCCCTTGGGCTTGCCATCTTTACCAAGTTTTTGGAACAGCAATGACTGTCTGGAATCAACAGTGAAAGAAACATTGAGGGAAGATGGAGAGGAATACTTTGATGGCCACAGAAGACTGAATGGACAAGAATGATCCTTCCATGACTCCCATAGGGCAGTCTGGGCTTTGGGTCGCAGGGCTGGAGACAGTTCTGGTGTACAAACCTCGCTGTGCTACTGGGCATACTGAGAGTGAAGGAAGGAACACAGTACCTGGGGCTGGCAGGCTGCTCCTGAAGAGTTTCCGCTCCCACTCTTCACACAAGTCCTCCTCCAACACTGGCAGCTGTGTGCACAGGGCTGGTCCCCAGACAGCATGTGCCTGTGCTGCTGTGGCTGCATCCCTGCCTTCCCTGTGGAGATGACACCTGCTCAGGGGAGGTGGCTGCCGTGGATACATGTGACAACACCGAATACCCAATTTGATCTCAGGGCCACCCAAGACTGGGATGGACACAGCTCTGTCAGCT
Source organism: Cettia cetti (assembly GCA_013401135.1). Classification (NCBI taxonomy): domain Eukaryota; kingdom Metazoa; phylum Chordata; class Aves; order Passeriformes; family Sylviidae; genus Cettia; species Cettia cetti. The sequence continues at coordinate 221,167 of VZUI01044211.1, forward strand.
GTCACCTACTGTCAGCAGTTGTAAATCATCAGAGCCCCACTGTGCCTTCCACCAGCTGAGCTTCTGGCCCATTGGACAGGGATGCAAATGCCAGAAACAAAGAGTTCGTAATTTTATCTTTTTTTTCTTCCCGGCTGGTCAAATCGCTTTGAGCTGTTGCCTGAGAGCAGGTTCCGTTTTCCTTTCTTATTCCTGGGAAATAAGACTCAGGGTCAGCCTCTTCCTCTCTCCCTTCCCACCTCTGTGGTTCCCTCACTTCGTGCTGGCCAGCTCAGAGATGCTGTGGTGGCGTCTGCCCAGCATCCAGTTCCTCATCACCTTGAATTCAAGGGTTCGTTTCAAAGCTGCCTTTCAGCATTTCAAAACAAGCCCATGTCCCGGACAAAGAGAGGGAGCCAGCCAGCATTCAGAGCCTCTTTGTGCAGTGTGTGTCACAGTTTTAAATAGATTTGCCCTGCTTGGATTGGTTCTGGTTGGAAAGCGAGTACTGAAATGAGAGGTCATAGGGGAGAGTTACTATGGTAATTGAGTAGTATCACCAGTAGTTTTGCTCTTATGAGCATTAAAGCACATAATAATAGACAAACAACAGTGGTTAAAGCAAGCAGGTAGGATTACTATGTTCTTTTGTCAGAAGTATATAATGTCTTGTAGTCAGTTTTAAAGACTTCTCAACCCCAAATCCACCCAGCAGTCACCTGCTGAGTAATTTTGTATGCCTAATCTCTAGCCCTTAACTACAAGCTTTCTGCTAATTTGAGGCAAATGGGTATTTTTGACACTAAATAGGGCAGTAAAGAATCCCTGACCTAGAAAAACTCCGTTCCAAGGCACTGAGAGCAGAAAAATATTCTTTCACCATCCTTGTGAGACCTTTGGAATGACATAAAATAGCTTTGACTAAACTGTGCTGCAGCCTTCGATTAATGGTTTGCAGAAACTTGCTGAACATCCCTACTACAACTTCCCCCATAAAACTTGTCACTTCAGATTGCCATCAGCCACCACAACAATAATCATTTCATGCCTATTGCTAATTGCAAGCACAGCTGAGGCTCAGCAGGGTGCTCTTGCACAGTCCCAGGCCTTTATACCAGCCTCAATCTGTTGTATGGCACTTGTTCACACACAAAAAAACTACCAGTAAAGGCAGAAAGAGGCAGAGTCACAGGTTCCTTGTAATCCCTCTGCTACCCTGCTGACAACCCAGCCCTATAAGCATTCCTGGTTTTGTCCCACTCTTTACAAAAGCTGAAGTGACCTTAAGCTACTAGTATGTAAGCTTTTGAATGAAGAATACAGCTCCTTCAGGTGCCTTAAGAAGCAGTGTTGCATCTGGCTTACGAGATTCTGTTTGCAGCACTCCTGGGGTGAGCTGTGGCTTCCTGTAACATGTAAAATATGAGTGTGAACTCAAGGTTCATGGCAAGGAACAGGAGGTCATGCTTCCATTCAGCTCACACCAAAGAGAACGGGGGTTTGCAGATGTTCCTGGGTGTGTGTAATGACACCACCTCCCGGAAAGCACAGGAACCCAGCACAGGGCTGGGCTTTGATAAAATGTGCCACATTCAGTGTGCTACTTGCAGATTTATTCATACCAATTTCTACAATTTATGTATTCAGAGAGAAACTTGCTATTTCAGGAACTTATTGATCATGTTTTTGCATTCAAAAAAAAAAAATAAGGCATAGGGCTGGGGAACAAGGAAGTTTATTGCTCAAGCTGGTTGGGGTGTTGGATGAGCAGCCATAGAAGTGCACCTCTTGTAATGCTCCAGCTCCTCTAATGCCCATCCTGGTGCATCCCAGCTGGCCCATGACCTACCTCATCTAGCCAGCCTAGCACCCAGCTGTGAGGGTTGCTGTGAAAGATAGGAGAGCAGGAAAACAAACCTGAGAGAGGGATTGAATTCCTGTCTGTACAAATACAGTACCAGCTAGCAGTGACTGGGCTCTGATAGTGTCTGCATTTCCTTTGCTGGGGCTGGGTCATGGTGTGCAGCCATGGGGCACTGGTTTGCCTCTGCCAGAGCCCTGCTCCCTTCCCTGCTGACATCCTGCTGGGTGAGTGGTACCCACCATGCATCCATGACGATGCCTTTCCTCACCCTGTGCTCCCAGACTGAGTGTAAATTGTCCCCTAAGTGAGGGACAGGGATTCCAGCAGCACCAGTAATGTGTATGTACTACTGTGAGTTACATGTGGGGTTCTATTTGTTACATGTGAGGTCTGTTAGTTCTTTACAACCAGGCATGAGGAGTTTGTGGCAGAGAATATATTTATGGAACTTACTTTGGTGTGTCCGTGCCACAGCTGTGCTGTGGCTCCAGAAATGTGCCTGAAATGTGTTGCAAACCCCTTGGTCGAGCCCTGAAGTTCAGTATTTGGGCTGTGGCCTCTGCACCTTGTCTTTGGGAACAAGCCACAAGGCTGAAGCTGGATCTCCAAGGGGACCCTGTGTCCCCAGCATGAACCCCACTGGCCCTGAGGGGATGGCAGATCCCCTTGGGGAAAGCAAGGTGCCCACAGGACCACTCTGTGCTCTTTTGTCTGAGGTGAATACGTTTCTGTTTAGGAGCATTTGGCTTTTTTGTTGTTTTTTTAATAATATAGTCATATGCAAATGTTATCTTCTTTGGTAGGTTAGTCATGAATCAGAGGGCTTATGCGTCTTATAGCACATCAACACTAGTGATAGCTAAAGGGAACATTTAATTTATGGGCTAACTTATTTTTATGAATATGCAGGGCTTAAATTCAGCAGTTGGTGTGTGCTCTATGAAGTGACGTGACGGTTTTGTGTATCAAGATCAATGAATTAGACTTTGTCTTTTTCTCATAAAGCAGAAAGTCTTAGGAGTAAGTTGGCTTTGAGAAAGAGAGCTCCTTTCATGCAGCCGAACGCTACGCCTGGCTGAGCTCTTGTCAGCCAGTGCTCAAGAGGAGAGGAGTGCAATTCACATTTAGTTCCAGGGAGCTTGCATCTTCCCAGAAACCCAGAGTGTTGAAGTGCCCTCCAGAAACACAGAAAAACATTTAATTTTGCTTACTCTGAAGGTCTCGCAGCAGCAAGTCACCTTGCCAATAACCTCCAGGCAGAGGTTATAATTTCTGTTTGGGATCACTTAGCCATGTGGGTGTGTGTGGCGTGGGACAGGCAGAAATGGCAGGACCTGCCCCTGCCAGGGACTTCTCATCTCATGTAGAGCTGACACAAACACCCAGCAGTTCGTTCTGTGGAAGATGGGAGGCGGCAGGGGAAGGGAGAGGGCGTGTGTGTGTGTAACACACGGTTGTGCCCTTCCTCTGGGGGTTCCAATTTGAAGAAGTGGCAGAAGGGGAAGGAGGTGTTTGGCTGACCTGGGCATCCATGTGCCAGCACAGCCCTGGATCTCAGCTAATGTCACCCAAGAGCATGACTCAGTTCAGCACTGATTGCAGAAAAGCAGCTTTATGAACATTAACAATTTCTCTGTTTCGCCCACGTGGGTGTGCAGCATTTCGTGGGAACCCAGGCAGATCCCCCAGTGACAGTGACAGTTGCTCTGTGCCACCCTACCACCAGCTGGCTGCTGGCTGTCCTGGGTCAAGGTGCCTGGGATCCAGGGACACTCTGACTTCTCAGACTAGTCTGAGGGATTGGAAGGTATAAAGCCCCACCAGACCTTCATGTCTCCTATGCTCATGAGGTCCACACCAGCTACCCAGGTTACTTCACTCGCTGTTCAACCCCAGTCTGATGCCAGGACCTCAGGTGACAGCTGAGAGCTCCTGCTTGCCTGTCTCAATTGTTCTCACCCAAGCTCTTGCCAGCTTTTGTCCTGGAGATGAAGGATCAGCAGAATTTCTGCCACAAGTTGCACAAGGTGTAAGCATTGAGCATGAGGTCACCGCAAGCCATTTCTTTGGTGACTCTTTCATCTCCTTATTTCCTCCCTTTTTTAAAGAGGTGGTCTAGAAATTGAAGTAGAGGAACATCACTGGAGTTGGGAGGCAAACTCTTCCCCATGCAGCTCCCGGGTGTGCTGCCACACAGTTCAGAGATGTGTGTTGAGCACACATTTTTGTGGCGCAGGGCTGGTTTAGCTTAGACTTGTTCGCTTTGGTGAGCCTCATGCCACCTTGTGGGTGCCAGTGTCAAAGGATGGAGGATAACAAATCACTCAGTTTAGCAATTCCAGAATGTTCAGTTGTCCCCATTCCCCTGCTGCACCGGCAGCTTCTGCAGCCAGCAGGAAAAGGGCAGAGACCCCCGAGCTGAGGGGGCAGTGAGGGGGACAGCAAGACCTGACTTGGACACTGCTTGTTGAAAGGCAGCTGCACCCCAGACTAACTTGGATGGTGTTCTGTCAGGATTTTGATGCACTGGTCTGCTGGGGTTTCTTTAGTATTTTGACTGGTTCTAGATTAATTAATTTAATCTGGTCTGCAGTATGGGATTTGATCTCTGCTTGTAAGAGAGATCACGAGATGGGTGCAACGGTGCACACAGAGGTGTGGCAGGTTTTTTTGCCTGCTTTGTGACTACCCCTTGTGCTGAGCACCGTGGAAAGATTTTGTGGTTCCCCATCCACCCCCAGCCCCTGCTTTTCCTCCTCTGGAGGGCTAACTGCTGATCTGTGTGGCATCAGACATGCCGTGTCAGCCCTGCACGAGCAGGGCTCTGATCACAGCCCACCAGAGCCTTCCTGCACTGCAGGAATGGCAGGCTGCTGCCACACTGCTGCGAGCCTTTTTCACAGACAACAGCACAATTTCAGCCCCTGGAGGGGCCCTGTGAATTCAGCAGCTTGAAACAAGCTGATTTCTTCGCTGCTTTTCCATCTTTCATAGCTGTGAGAGTGAAACCAGAGCATTTCCCACACCACCTGGGCAGGCACCTCTAGGTGCTTACACCAGCACCCTCCCCCCAGCCAAACCTTGTCCTGCATGAGCCTCCCCTCTGCTCACCCTCGGGGACCCAGACTCATCCTGTAGCTGTTTGTCATTGAACTTGATGGTAAGTAACCCGAGTGTGGGACCGACATCCTTAAAGGCAGGACTGTGCTCTCACTGCGGGGGAAACAGGTTAAAACGTGGCTCCAGCCAAACACACATCATTGCTGGCAAGTGCCATCGATGGCAAAAACCACATTACAAAACATTGTGGCACTCCTGGTGGCCGTTACCCTCCTAGTAAGTTTGTTGTTGTTATTAAAATTTAAAAGCTCATGCATGGAAATTGTGTGTAAGAGCAGATGCCTGTCTCCCCTCTCAGTTTGTGCCCCACCCCTGAGCGGGCTGGCAGGTGGCAAAGGTGGGTGTGAGGGGCTGCTGGGGGCAGCAGTGTCAGTCAGGGCATGCACACAGCCCCGGGTGCTGGAGAAGTCGTGTCTCTCTTGCAGCAATGGTACACCAGCTCCATGAGTGTCGTGTGCACTTGGCTGACAGACCGCATGGACCTGCAGCTCCACATCTACCAGCTGAAAACTCTCATTAGGATAGTCAAGGTAAGCACCCAAAGGTGTTCCTGTACCCCTCGCTGAGAGGAGAGTGTGTGTGCCTGCATGTGTGGCACGTGCTCTTAGGCAAGCTGCCACTGGTAGGTAAAAGAATGAAGATAGCTACGTCTATGGCAGGTAGCACTGGATAAAAAGGAACTTTAAATGCACAGAGGCGTGCAAATAGGAACAAAGCAACTCTTTAAGTTAAAAACAAAAACTAAACTCTCTTGCTATTTGACCTTACCTGTACAGTAAATGCACCAAAATTAGCCTTTTTGTGGACAAATTCACTGATCACACCAGTGAGCTCTGGTGTTAAAATGGGTTAAATCAACCCAAAAGTTTTTAACACTGTTTTGCTAGAAACGTTTAAGCCCAGCTATGGCTTGTGATTATTGTCAGAATGCAAATGAGATTGCTCTCATAGTTAATTGAAGTTGTTTCTTTTACAATGGGTGTATATAATCAACTCTAAGAGATCACAAAGGTGAGATAACATACCCTGAAAGTAGCTTTTTTTTTCTGAGGTGCACGTGTATGTGTATATGTGTGTGTGTGCGTGCCTTGGACTAATGATAATTATTTCAGTGTGAAATCACAGTGGTTTACATGAAATAATAAGATCACAGAAGGGGGTAAATATATTTTTGATCATTTTAGGTTCTATCTAATGCTTTTTGGTCTAGTATTTCATAATGTTTATGGTCTTGTGTGCAGTGAACACATTGAAGGCATGAATAAATTAAAACTGAAATGTATTAAATGTGCTTTTCATAACTGAAAACAACAGGCACAGACAGATTATTCCTACTTGTCAGCTAGCTGAGGAAAGCTTTTTTTCCTTGTGCTTTATTTATAACAATATTACATTCAGAAGCAGCTATAACAAACCCAAGGACTTTCTGAAATAGCAGAACAGTAAATAGTTTCTATGCAGAGCACAGAGCAGAATTAAATGAACAACGAGACCAGAGTTTTATCTCACAGAGTTGAGAAGTTTATAAACATAAATTCAAGTAAGAGATGTTAATTGTAATAACCAGGGAAATAAAAGAACCATGGAAATACCATTCCAGATTGAGGTGAAGAAAGGGAGATTTAAGAAACACGTGCCCCGTGCTTATATTTATACGTCAATAATTTTGTCCAGTATCCTGGACTTAGTTTGTTTAATCCCTATACTGTAGATAGGATTGTTTAATATGGAGCATTCCAGGAACGTGTAATCATGTCTGTGGGTACAGGGCATAAGCATCCTGCTGCTTGAAGAGAAATAACTGACATTAGAGGCAGGATGAACGCATCCAGGAGCAAGGGAAGTTAGTTGGAGCACAGCCCTTCGATGTCTTTTTAGACACCAGCCCACCTTATACAAAGCTTCCCTGAGCTGCTTTGAAGCTGCCCAGCCCAGCCCACAAAGGCAGGGCTGGACTCACAGAGCTTTCACTTGTTGCCCAAGGCACCCTAAGGGGGCCTCTGCCACGCCAGAGTGGAGTGGCCAGCAGAGATGCTCCAGTGGCCTCTGCGCTTCCCAGGTGATGCACAATGTCCCCAGGGCTGGGATTTCCCTGCTATGCCACTCTCCCATTAGTGGCCCCAGACCCCCAGCACAGGGGCACAGGTTGACTCCTGCAGCAAAGCAGGGCAGCTGCTGCTGGCCCTGACCCCTGCCTGTCTGTGCCTTAGAAAACGTACCGGGATTTCCGATTGCAAGGCGTGCTGGACTCCACCTTGAACAGCAAAACCTACGAGACCATCCGGAACCGGCTGACGGTGGAGGAGGCCACGGCCTCGGTCAGCGAGGGCGGGGGGCTGCAGGGCATCACCATGAAGGACAGCGATGAGGAGGATGAAGAGGATGACTAGGGAAGCTGCAGCACCGGCTGGGGGTCGCCTGGTATCCGTGCATGTACCTCGTCTTTAACTCAGTTAGCCACATTAGGAATTTTTATGTCAGCTCTAAATGCCCATGAGAAGTTTACCAATACAAATGCCATGTTAGCTGTGTGGTAATAAGATTAGCACCTCTCTTTGATTCATCAGTTTCCTAATTTCATATCTATATGTTCATAAGCAATATGGAGCACCGTTGTTTAATACTGTTAATGGAAAAACTACATAGAAAACATCCTAGGTGTGTCCCTGTTATTAAAGTTTAAACAATGCTTCATTAATGTACTGTATATACATTGATGGTAAATTGTTGTGAAGATGAGTGACTCGAGTCCTTTCATTTCTTTCTCTTCTGTGGATGCCAACTGCTTAAAATTAATTAAAAAAAACAGCTTTGTTTTTAAAAGAAAAAACAGGCAATTACAAATGATTTTTTTGTTCTCTCTGTTCATTTAAAAACCAGAAAACAAACAAACCCAGACAGCCGTTTGAATCATTCTGCATCCTTGTTAATGTACCAGGCTCTTCCCTTCAATATGCAGTTAACTCCATAGAGACTACATCCCAAAGGATTAGTCATTCTAATTGCCACACCAGATTAATCCTATCATTATGGATATATCATGCCACATTACAAGTCCAAAGCAGTTGTTTTATGTTGACGTTTGCTCCTCTAAATGTTACATTTTTGTTTAAATTTCAAATAACTGTGTATGTACAAAGACAACTTTAATTACAATCTTAGGCTCTACAAATGTGTTTATATTAATATATTGAATATTTATTTCGGTAGATTGTAACCATAATTTACAATTCCTCTGTTTCACAATGGTTTTTATATATGTCATGTACATTGCATTTTGACCAGTAACTGCATGTCCATCAGTTCCTTCTCCAGAGCTTTTACTTTCTGTGTAAAATAGTGATCCATCTTGCTTTTTTTGCCTTATACAAGCCGACAGTTGTAAAAGTGTGAGAACTGTGGCTTCTCAATAAATAACTATTCAGATGTCCTAATAATAAATTATGGAGTCTTTTTATGTCTGCCTTAGAAAAAAAAAACCAAACCAAGCTGAGATGTAAGAGCCCCAACCTCACAGAATAAAGGCATTTTCTTTTCTCATGGGTGTTCTTTAGTTTATTAATTAAGAAGATGGTTTCCTGATTTGCTCCCCAAGGTCAGGACTGGGAGCACACTGTCTGTTCCCCAGGCACACGGGCATTTCTGCTATGACCACCACAGCTCTTTCCACCATTATCTGCACTCTGTGTCCTGTAATTTGTCCCTTGACATCTAATTGATGTCTGCTCTGCTTCAGCCCCTGTTATTATATGGCCATCAGCCTTACCCAACACCTACCTTCCTTCAAAAGGCCTCAGCTTGTATTTTAACTTCTCCCAAAGCAGCCAGCTGCAGCAGCTCTTAGACACACAGGGCAGAGACAAACCCTGAGTTGAAATTAAATAAAAATCTGTTTTGATGGCAAACATGTTTAGTGGAAGCACACTTGAACTGGCTGCCCAGAGAGGTCATGGATACCCCGTCCCTGAAAACGTTCAAGGTCAGGGGCTCTGAGCAACCTGGTCTAGAGGAAAGTGGGGGTTGGAACTAGATCATCTTTCAGGTCCTTTCCAACCCAATCCTCTCTGTGATTTTCTGTTAGGCTGAGAGTTTCCTGAGAGGTTTGCAGTCCCTTCCTCTCATCAGCCAATTCACACCAGAACTGATTCCTGCCAGCCCAGGTCTCAGTCATTTGAGGGAGCAGCAGAAGAACTGGTTTGCTTTAGCCCCAAACACAACCCAGGACACGTGTTCATCCCTCACAAATAAAAGATGGGCAAATGGGAAAACATCCTTACCTGGATGAGCCTTCCTGAACTAAACCATCTTCCAGAGCCCAAAATACATGAGACCCACCCTGAACATACAGGAGGAGACTGAGACCTCTGGAACTGCCTGTGGAGGGGGTGAATCCCAGACTAGGCTGGGATAGTTATGGAGCCTGGGGCATATTCACTTGCAGTGCTGGATTTTTGGGTCCCTTTCCTCTGTGTCAGAGTTTAGCATCTGCTGTGGAGGTGCTGTGCAGCCCCACCTGGATGGTCACACCCTATACATTCAGCATCCACCTTTCCTAGTGTCCTGGAAACACCACCCCCTTGGAACAGGGGCATTAGCAGGAGCTTCACTTTAGGAGTGGGGTGGTGGATGTGCACTTTTAGCACCATTTACATGTTGAGAAGCCATCTGATGCACCAAAATAGATCAATTCTGAACCCTGACTGTAGCCCAGCAGAGTTGATTTTTGTCTTGCTCTATGCTGCTGGTAGAGGGAAGCACTGCCAGAAAGAGCTCCTTCTGAGGACTTAGGCAGGAATGTGGCTTTGTGACCACTGACACAGGAAGATTTTCCCTCTTCTTACCCACTCTTTATATGTGCAACTACTTGCCCCTAAGTCCTCAAGAGGAACTGGGGTAGTAGTTGAGTGTTTTAGTCTATCAAAACCAGTTTAGATGCCTCTGCAGGTCTGTCACTGGCATGTGCACAAAAAATATCTATTCCTTGACCTCGTTATGATTGGAGCCTTCAATCAACCCTGAAGCCTTCCCAAGACTTCGCTGACAAAACAAATCTCACAAGATACAAAGCAAGGAACAAACGGCAAGCACCACCTGGTTCTTTCTTTCTGGGGGGTTGAGACCCACACACATACAGCTGCACACGTGTGTTCATGCCCTCTTTATCCCCTCCCGCAGCCGTCCCAAATATTTATGTGAAGGACAACAGCTCCAAGAGGAAGTCCTAGGAAAGCCTTTCTGAGGTGGTCACCAGGCTGGTAGCAAAGAGCACTGAAGGACATAGAAATTTATAGCTCTGCTGGCAGTCAGGCAGAGCAGAGCTGGAGAAACAGCTTGATTCTGCTCTGGAAATGTCTCCCTTTTTTTTTTTTTTTTTTTTAACCAGAAAATATTTATTGGGTAAAAACACAGCCCACTTCCACCTGCCACCTTTCAAAATAGTGAGCCCTGCTCAGTTTTTTGAATGAGAGAGTGTGGGTGCAGCCTTCAGGAGCTGCTCCTTGGCTGTGCCTTGCTAATGCATGTCGGTACCTCCCTAAAACAGCAGTGATTGGTCTGAGTGCCTCTGTCATGGGCAGTGACCCTATGGCCTGTGACAGCTTTCTGTGTCCTCAGACCCCCAAAAGCACCCCAGAAATTCCACAGCCCTGAGGCTTGACCACAGAACAGGGAAGCATTAGCCAACTCACTATTTTTAAGGTACTTTAGCATGAGAAGGGAGAAGATCTTGTGTACAGCATTGCTGCAAAGCAGGATTTAACCTCCCACACCACAGCCTGCAGCCTGTGGCTGAGCAAAGGAGTGCACTGCACCCTGATCCCCACTGCCTTTAACCCTGCACGTGGCCAGGGGGGTGCTGGCAGCCCAACCCCCTCCCAAAGGGGTGCTGCACTCTGGTACTGGGAGTGGGAAGAGCCACCTTGGGTCCATCCTGCAGAAATGTCAAATCCAAAATGGTTTGGTTTTGCCTGAAGAATATCAGTCTGGGTTCAAATCCCTCCTGGCCACAGACCACAGTCTGGACAGGGTCAGCTCCTGCAGCTTAGGCAGCACCTATAAGGGCTTGTGGATAGATGAGGGCACTGGCAGGGGTGGCTGAGGAATGCAAAGATCTGCTGCTGGTTCACTTCAACCCATTGCTATGATGGAACAAGCTCCAACAGTCAAAGGACTTTCTGCCAGTACAACTGCACCTAGATGAAGAATCTGCCTGTACAGTTATGTCAATCAGTTTTGGGAAAAGAGGAAAATTTCATTCTTCTGCCAACAAAATTTTAAATGATAGATCAGGCCAAAACTTCTCTCATATTTACAGGGAAGTCCAGCGAAAATATCCTCTTTTTGACAGACTTACTTAAAGCATGTGGCATGGAGACTGAAAATGCTATCAACTATTTGACTGACAAGTGTCAGCAGCTGTTCATCCAATTTGTTTTATATTTCACCAACTAACAGATTCTTTCCCCTCTGCTGTAATGCATGTCTTCTGGCCCATAGGCATCTTAGAAATTGCTTTTCTGCCTTTCTAGTGACCAAAACGTCAAAAATATTAGAAGACAATTTGTGTGCAGAAGCATAAACAGGCACGCAACAAAGCAAAGATGATTTTGCCAATGCTCAGGCTGCGTTATTTTTTAAAAAGTCACAGCAAACCTAAGGCAAAAATTATTTCTCTAAGCTTTTAAAAGAAAAAGCTAAAGCAAACAAAGCACATGATAAATCAGCACAGGTTAAATCATCAACTACCAAGGGGAAAAGCTGCTGTCTAATGGCCAGCCAAAATGCATCTGAGCTCTATGTCAACCTCTGCACTTTGCCTGTGAAGTTCACAACTCTGCACTTCCATCACCAGTATTTGTTCAAAAAGCTGCTCCATGTTGCCAGGATTCAACAAAGCCACAGTTGTATCAAACCTTGCTCAGCTAGGAGAGTCCTTTGAGCCATTCACAAAAACCAGCCCTCTTCATCTTAGGTCTAGCACTGCTTTCAGAACTCTTCATATGTAATATAATTATTGCAGCTTTCACCCATCATGAACTTGCTGGTCTAAAAAAAGCCTGACACCTCTCCCTGGTGAGCTGTATTCCATGATATTTCCTTTAATCAAACACGTTTAGGCTTTCAAGCTAAACCTGAAGTGATATTTTTCTCAGCCTTTCTAAAAGATACATATTCCATTTCAAGTCGTAAATCCGCATTTGTTGTAACTATGCAAAATATGGGAGAAAAAAAGTGCAGAGATTATATGCAATCTGCCAGCAGAGTTGTGTGCCATGAGGAAAATGCCTCACAGGTCAAAACAAAGAAAAACACTGAGCAACAAATTAGTTGCAGGCAGTAGCTAATATGGAGATCAAAAGATTAAAATCAACATACAACGATGAAATCACTGGAATAATAGGAGCACTTAAGAAGATTAAGTCAATAACAGAGTCCAGTGCTACAAAAATAAGGTTTTGATTATACTGTAAAATTTTGTATTGGGAGAGCAAAAGCAATTACAACCATGACATGCTTCGCTATCCCTGCCTTAGACCATCTTGGCTCATTTCCTATGCAAGGAATACAGTTGTTGAAATAAACAGAAATGTTATGACTCAAGTGCTCGATTCAAAAACAAACCAGGTGGTCAGATCAGATTGGGGACTGTCAAGATGGGGTCTGTAAAATCAGGACTTGTTGCAGATCCTGGAGGATGTGACAGCTGGGGGGAGCAAAGGCCACACCGTTTAGGACTGGCTTTCTGCACAGAGAGCTCCACAAGCAGCTGATGTCAGGGCTGTCCCAGGCTGTCAGCTGGAGAGGAGAAGCTTGCACTGGAAGGGAGGTAGGAGGAGATAAATTGCTCAAAGACTGGTAGTGAACGTGGTGATGAACTCTTATAACAGGGAAGGTATTTTTCTATCCAGCTAAACAAAGATTGTGGGTTTGGTTTTACATCAGAGGCAGAGCACGTGGTGCCTCCAAGCCCATCCTGACCCTCATGTCAGGGACAGGAACATCTCCCATAGCCATGTTCAGCAGTTCTGGGAGTCAGCCAGTGGCACAGCCCAGTGGGGATGGGAAAGAGGACCCACAGGAGCAGCTGATGCTCACCATGACAGACCTACCCCTGATGAAGTGCTTGGTGTATGAGCAGGAATCGATGAGCCAGTCCCCCAGCACAAACTAGCCATGGAACACCAGCCTCATCCATGGCCTGTGGGACCAAAGGCCTAGAGCTCCCCGTGGAGGAACAGTTACCCTGGTGAGGTCCTCCACACCCAACAAGTCTCAAGTCTTGGTGGGTTCTGCAGTGCTCTGTGTTTTGTGAGGAAGAGCTGAAGCAGCTCCTCTGTGCCCCGGGGCTGATGGCTTGCCTGGGCTTTTCTCACAACTGTTTTTTCAATATCACTATCTCCAGCTCCACCCCCACCCCAAAATCACAATCTAGGCTCATAATTAAATCAAATAAATAAATTATCATCTATTTTTACATAATTTGTGGGTGTTCTTAAACATTCAGGAAATACTTGAGTTGTGCATTGAAGTTTTTTCCTCCAGTGGCTAAGTCTAGATTTTTAGTTTGGGCTCTCATTGTTGGGGGGATTTTTTGTGGTTTTTCTGGACCATGTCTTCTGGGATGAGAGCAACCCATGTCTCATGCCCAAGCAGTGCAGCAGCACTTTCACTTGTCAATCTGGGAGCCTTGCCAGGCTCTCTCTGACTTGGCCACCACGAGGGACAGAGATGCTGCAGTCCAGCCTGTCCCACACCCCAGAGGAAGGGGACAAAGTGCTGCCATCCCCTGCCACCTCCATACCCTGCAGCCTGTGGAGTCCAGCTCTGCAGCAGATGGGGGCACCTGTGACAACAGTTCAAATAATGGCAAATACAAATCTCAAACAACCTAGAGTGGCATAGCCAGAAAGACTGGACAACGCTGAGGGAGGAGTGAGTGGCAAATTAACAGTGGAAAAATTGGTTGTGGAAAGATTCTTTTTCTATTTGGTTTTCTTCATTGAAAAAGCAAGTAATTTCAAAAATGAGATGTTTTTCTATCTCATTAAGGGGAGAATCATTCAAAACACGTGGAGTTTGTCCCACTTACTTTTTTGGCCTTCCTTCTTTCAAGCAAAAAAAGGGAAGGAATAGGAACATGAAACTGAAGTGGGCTTCTACCCATTTTCACTGTTTTTTGTTCCTTTTCCTGAAACGTTTTCAGTAGGAAAGTGAGAACAAGGCCATCCCCCCATTATATTCTCCTTCTCTACTTCCTCCCACCTTTTCTCCTAAATAGAAAATAAGGGGAAAAAACCCCTACAAACCCAGAAAAACTTAAAAGCTCCCACTCTTAAAAAAAAAAAAAAAAAAAAAAAAAAGGACAACATTTCAAAACATTAGGAAGGAACATCTTTCAGTTTCAGTGTTCAGAAATGAAACGCAGCATTGCTCCATTACTGCAATGCGAAGGATGGCTATTTCTGACAATAAAGATGGAGAATAGCAGCTCACCCTTTCAACAATTTCTTCCTTGCATTACTGGACAGGTTGGCTTTGGACGTGGTGTGGATTCCAACGACTCCTCACCTGCCTCCTGGGCTAGACCAGTCTCGCACCAGGAGCTCGATTTCCCTCAGGATGTCTCTCTCTGCTCCTCACAGGCAGGCAGGCAGCGTTTTTGGGGCATAAAGCCTGGCTGGGATCGAGCCGTTAGTTACCATTCCTGTTGACAGGCAAACTAGAATAGGCTCTGGCTCACTTTCTCCGAGCTGCGGAAGGAGGAATGAGCCGGGAAAAGAGTTCATTCAATTGCTTCTGTTTGGCAGCTCTGCAGGACTCTCCGCACAGACAGAAAGAGATGTGGCAAGTAAGGAGTTGCCATTTTTAGAATTACATAAGCCCATTTGATTGCCATCGAGGCACTCTGTGCAGCTCCTGCCACGGTGCCCTGCCGGTTGCTCTGCAGTGGGGCTAGATTTCAAACACTTTTAGAAGCAGGTCAGATACCAGCTTTTGAAATTGGATTCAGGTTGAAAATGCCGGTGTTACTCCTGCCATCACTGACAATATAGACCAGTCCAGCCATGCAAGGACGCTGAGCCAGTTTGCTTCCAAAATCCCACTAACCACACGTCCTCTGGGACCTGTACAGTGCTCCAAAAACTTAGTTCACCGATATAAAAAAAATTTAAGTCTAAAAATATAAAATAAAAGTATTTGCCTATAGATAGGCAGTAGTGTACATAACTCAATAAAAGGGATGAAAAAATACTCTAGAGGGTCTGAAAGCCACTGCTCCATCCAAGGTGGCCTTGCCAGGCACTAGCCCTGCCCCGGTGTGGCAGTGTCCCTTGGGTGACAGGGCAGCAGGGTCACCCCACCCGTGCTGTGGCCCTGCGGGATAAGATGGGCTGCCCCTGGGGGCTGAGGCACACGGTACTGCAGGGGTGCTGCTCCCCTTGGACAAAGTATCGCCATTTCAAAGGAACAATTGGAAAGATTCGCATGGGTAACGACCCTCGCTTCACCTTAACGCCCCAAACTTTGCTGGCCTGCCTTCTCTGTCCATTGCTCAATAATTTGTCCAAACAGCGTCCTTCTCTGACCGCTGCAAATTGACTTGTGGCCAAATACCTTGAGAGCATCCCTGGGCTGACCCTTCGAGGTGGTAACTGCAGTCTTGCACGGAGACAAACCCAAATCCAGCACGGCGGGGCCAGGGCCGGGCAGCACCGCAGCCCAGCTCCCCCCCAGCCCAAACCTGGCCCCCTCCAGCCCCTCCACAAAGCCGCAAAGCCACAGAAAAGCTGATCCCCCACCCTGACTCTATCCCAATTGCCTAGGCCGGTGGCTCACCCGGCAGTCCATCACCTTCTATTAAAAAATAATCGGAAAAAGAATTGGGGGAAAAAAGTATTTATAAAAATACCTATAAAAAGCAAAGCAGCATGGAAATCAAAGCCACCATTTCGGGGAGATTGAAGCATAATGCTAATAACTTTCGGCAGCTTCCACTGCGGAGTTTAAGCAGCTGCCAAGTTAAATAACTAGGAGGATCCTAAGTTATCTTCCAGCGGACCAGAAATGCCCGGTGCCGACTGCCTGGACGGCGGCGGCCCGACGGACGCGGGGAGCCGGGCCGGGCCTGCGGGGCCTGCGCTCCGCCCGCCCGGACCCACCCGGGGCGCGTCCCCGGGAGCCCCTCACCGGGCGGCTCTGGCTGCCCGGGAGCGAGAGGGGAACCCTCACCGGTTTTCGATGTCAGCGGCCGGGGAGCCCTCGGGGCTGGGGCTGCCGGGCGCGTACGGGACCCCCGAGGGGAGCGGGGGCTGCAGAAGCCCGGGGTGACCCGGCGAGTCCCGTACCGGGCCGACCCGGCCCGCCCGGGCACCGCACTCGTTTTTCTGGGGAGGCAGCGGCGTAAAAATAACCTTAGAAGCGATCGCGACCGCAATGGGAGCGTCCTTGCGGCGTGCGCCTTCTTGGGGAAAATCCGCAAACCATTTCTCCCTCCAAATGTCGGGGGTGAAGGATCCACACCCCACGGGAGAACTGCCCCCACGGGAGAGGCGGAACGCGGGGCCGAGCCGGGAGCCCGCTGCGCGCCCGACGTGCAGCCGCTGCTGCCTCCCGAAGCCGGGCTGGGCCGCTCGGCCCCCCCGGACCCTCCCCTCCCGCCCGGCGCTCCGGGAGCAGCGGGGCTCGGGCTCGGTGCTGGGCAGGCGGCGGGGCTGGGGCAGCTGTCTCAAAGTCAGTCAGTTGTAATATACTCGCCGGAACAGCAGAAGTCGAATCGATAGAGACGGCCTCCAGCTGTGCCTAAACCTGCGATTTCAATTAAAATACTGAGCTCTGATGCCCGGGTCTTAGCTGGGATCTCAACGCCCTGATGAGTAGGGCGTGCGGTGCCCGGGTTCGAGTCGGCCGGGAGGCAGCGGCACGGCCCGAGCCGGTACCCGGCCTCGGGATGCACGGGAGCTTTTCCGGGCTGCTGGAAGGAGGCAGCCCCGGGGCTCCGCCAGGGCCCCCCCGCCTCTCCTCGCCCCCAGGAGCCCCGAGGCCTGCGGGACCCGCTGCCCCGAGCGGGGCGGTGGGCGCGCAGCAGCGAGGAGACAGCCCTCCCCTCGGCCAGGGAGGGAGGGAAAGAGGGAGAGACCCGCTTCAGCAAACACCCCGGCAAGGACGAGGGCGGCTCGGGGAAGCTGGCAGCGAGCTCCCGGTCCCGGCTCCGCAGCCCTTCTTTTATCCTGCCCGAAATCATCTCGTTTACAGAAAATATTTGTTTGCACTATTAGTTGGTACTGGAGTTAATTACTCAACGTGTGAGCGGGGAGTAATATGGATAAAAGCAGCCCCAGTGTTTATTGTGTGGGTGAGCTGTTTGAGCGGTGCTTGAATAAACTGCAATTAGGGTTAGATAGAGATTAATTAACATGTGAGTGGCAAGGTGTAAAATAGTTCCCAACCCTCCACTCAGTATAATCTGCAGGCGAGGAAAAGAAGTTTGTGGAGGCTAATTAAATACTTCGCTAAAGCCGGCGAGCCCCGGGAGTGAGCGGAGCCCAGCCCAGCCCAGCCCAGCGCAGCCGCCGCCTGCCCGCTCTCGCTGCCCGGAGGAGGCGCGGGCTGGGCGGGCAGCGCGGCTCAAGCGCGGCTCGCCTCCCCGGGGCCCAGCCCGGCTCTCCCGCAGCCCAGAAACCGGGCACGGCTTCTCTGGTTCCCCGCGGTCCCGTCCCAGCCTCTCCCCCAGGAGCGGGACGGTTCCGTCGCTGCCTTGAGCGCTGACCCGTCAGACCCGGGCGGGCAGGGCTGGGCCGACGCCAGCACCTGATGCTCCGGGCGGGGTGTGCCCCCGGGGCTGGGCTCTCCCCGACGGCCGCCGCTTTTAAAGTTTGTTTCTGGAGCGTGTTGTGGTTCGCAGGTGAAAAAGCCTGTCTGCAAACAGCCGCCGGCGAGCTGTCCCGGCGGGGAGAGGAGGCGCGGCTTTGTCAGCGCCGCACAAAACCCCCGAATTCCTCTAAACTTTCTTAGACGCTCGAGGGAGGGGGAAATATATATATATATATATATAGGGGCCTTTTCATTGCTTGCTTTACCTCTGGCCAGGCTCAATCTAAACCCTTCGCTCCCCCCTTCTCCCCCGGATAATCCTCCCCTTTATTTTAGAAACACACAAAACCAGGTTCCACGCAGCGCTATAGTGGCTACAAGTGAAAGAGAATTGAGCGCCCTGAATCGCCGGGGGAAAATTGGTTCGGCTGAATAGCCCCGGCGAGGGACGGGGCGGCTAATCAGAGCCCGGGGGGTGCTGCCCTGCAGCCGGCCCCCCCAAACAGGTGGACGCGGGACTCTCTCAATTACCGCGTCCTCGCATCTGAGGTTTCTGCAAATCCTCCCCTCCCGCATCACGGCGTTTTAATTGGAGAGAGGAAGGAAAGAAACCCCGGCATCCAGGCGCTATAATGTAGCGTCGCCTGTTTGGGGAGGGGGGGGCGGGGGGGAATGGGGGAAGAAGAAAGTGCTGGGGATGGGGGGGCTACAAGGGCAAGGGAGAGTAGCCGGGTGCCCCCCGGGGCAGCGGGCACCTTTAGGGGGTAACAACTCGCAGAACTTCCCTTCGCTGAACACGGGTCTTTTTTATTATTAATAAATTTTTTTTCAGCAGCGAAATCGAGTCCTGGACACGACTCCCTCCGCATTTATTTAAGGCTAATCACCAGCTACCCTGAGAGGGGAGAGGGCTGGAATTAAACTTAGTTTAATTAACATTAATACACTGTCCTAATTAATGGGTTGGCTATTAATTTATACATGCTGGAGAGGCTCGAAGATAAGTGACAATTTATTAATTATCTTCCAGCTCGGTTGCAACGGAGCTGATTGCAGATGGGTTGCCAAAATAACTCGAGCATGGTTGCGTGGTAGTTGCTTTAGAAAAAAAAAAAATCATTCTCCCCCTTCTTAAAAAAAAAAAAAAAAGAAAAAAAAAAAAAGGAAGAAGAAGGAAAAAAAAAATCCTCACGCTCATTCGGAGTGGCTCTTCTAACCCCAGCAAGAACTGGAGCACTCTTTTCCACCCAACTTGTGAATCGCACTTGCCTTCTAATTTGCCACATGCAAAACGATTCCTCTGCTTTGCAAGTTGCTTTTTAAGAAGGGAGAGAGAGAGGAAAAACCCAGCTCGCACACGAGCGATTTGTGCGTCTTAAACTGGAAGGAAATTGTGCGTGGAGAGGGGGGGGCTCGTCTTCCTCTCTCAGCCCCAACCCACCGCGCTCCAGCCCGGCGCCTCGGCTTGGGGAAGATCCATGGTGGCATCCCCATGTCATTCTGCTCAAAGTGACTTCATATGATGTCAGCTTTAAATGTTCGAGACCGTGATCTGACGCTCAGGAAGTTGTTTGCTATCAAAATGTGACTGTGGCCACGCTGCGCTGCTTGGATGTGTCTCGCCGGCGCTGGGCAAAGGTAAGTGGTCCCAAGGCGAGCCCCGCCGCCCCTCGCCGTGCCCCCCGCCCCTGCTCCCGCATTTCCCGGACCGTGGCCATCGGTGGGGCTCGGCTGGGTGGCATTGGGCTGGGGGAGGTTTTTCTTTTTCATTCCTTTTTTTTTTTTTTTTTTTTTTTTTTAATACTAACAAGGTCTAGCCTGCATGTTCCTTTTTTTTTTTTTTTTTTTTTTTTTTTAATACTAACAAGGTCTAGCCTGCATGTTACTTTAGCGTGTTCCGCTTAATGAGCAGTAATCTGGTACCCTACGTGCCATTGTTCTTGAATATGTTCATTTGAATGTAAATAGGGAGGGGGTGCCGGTGGGGGGTGGGGTGGGGGGAGAACAAGGTGCTTATTAAATTGATTTGTCTCCTGGCTTTTCTGGAATGCAGAGCCGAGCGCGGGAGCGAGTCGCTGCTCACACCAAGTTCCCGCACGGCGGAGCGACATGGCGAGCCCGGGGTCGCTGGAGACGGTCATGCCTTCCTCCTGCCCCCGGCACGACGGCCGAGCCGCCACCGCTAACCCCTCCAAGACCCTGGCCTTCTCCATCGAGCGGATCATGGCAAAGACGTCGGAGCCCAAGCCGGCCTTCGAGGAGCGGCACGGCGGGCCGGGGCCGGAGCCAGGCAAGAAGCCGCTGAGCCTGTGCTCGCCGCTGCCCTGCGTGATCCCCATCCCGCCGCTGGGCTACGAGCTGCCCTCCAAGACTCTCAACTACTCGGAGCTGTGGAAGAGCAGCCTGCGGGGCGGCGCGGGGCTCTGCAAAGCCAACTGCGGCGTGTGCTGCAAGGCAGAGCTCGCCCTGGGCCAGCCCAGCGGCCGGCTCATCAAGCCGCAGGTCATCCACCAGGCGGGGGCCGTTCCGGCTGCCCCCCGCTCCCTCTACTACTTCAACTACCTGGACGCCGCCTACCACCCGGCCGACCTCCTGCACGGACAGCTCTTCCCGGCCGGCCTGCTGGGCGCCCCGCCGCCCGGGGGGCTCTCGGCCCACCAGAAGCTTTTCCTGCTGGAGAACGCCAAGCTGGCGGGGCTGGCGGCCGAGAAGCTGCCGCCGCCGCCTCCCTTCGCCCACAAGGAGCGGCTGCCGGGACACCTGGACCAGGTGATGAAGGAGGCGGCGGCGGCGGAGCGCGGCGGCCCCCCCAAGGGCCACGCCAAGATGGGGGGCGGCGGCGGCGGGGCGGCGGAGGGCAAGCCCAAAAACTTTACCTGCGAGGTCTGCGGCAAGGTAAGGGGGGACGCCGGCACCGGGTGGGGGGCGGGGGGGGGGGGAACCGGGGGCGGCGGCGGCGGCGCGGCCGTGCCTGACCTCGCCTCCCCGGCGCTTCCCCGCAGGTGTTCAACGCGCACTACAACCTCACCCGCCACATGCCGGTGCACACGGGGGCCCGGCCTTTCGTCTGCAAGGTCTGCGGGAAGGGCTTCCGCCAGGCCAGCACCCTGTGCCGGCACAAAATCATCCACACCCAGGTAGGTGGGGGGCGGCCGGGTTGCGGGAGGCGGCGGCCGCCCCTGCTCTCCGCGCAGCCCCCGCTGACGGGCCTCTCGCACCCCGGTGCAGGAGAAACCCCACAAGTGCAACCAGTGCGGAAAGGCGTTCAACAGGAGCTCCACGCTCAACACCCACATCCGCATCCACGCCGGCTACAAGCCCTTCGTCTGCGAGTTCTGCGGCAAGGGCTTCCACCAGAAAGGTGAGCTGAGCCGGGGCGCGCCGGGGCCCTCGCCCATCATTAGCGGGGATTAAACGCGGCGAGCCCTGCCCGGCCGGGGGAAGCGAGGGGCGCAGGCAGATCCGCCGCCGCTCCCAATTACTTTCTCTCTAAGCTGGGCCGCATCGCCGGGCAGCGCTGACGGTTCCCCCTAAATGCTTTTTAAATGAAAGGTGCCGGGCCTTGGTCCTAATCCAGAGCCCTCCGTTTGCCGCGGGTCACCGGGTTGACCCTGCCCCTCATTTGTGCCATGCCAGTTGCGCGCTGCTCCGCGCTGACGAGGACCGAGTTTGACAAGTGGGACGGGGGTGCGGGTGGAGACACTTCCTAACTCCCCCCTTACCTGTGCACCGTGCGGCCCGGGCACCCTCGGTAACACCCTTTTCCATCTTCTTCCTCTTTCGCAGGCAACTACAAGAACCACAAGCTGACCCACAGCGGAGAGAAGCAGTACAAGTGTACCATTTGCAACAAAGCCTTCCACCAGATCT
The DNA here is from genome assembly GCA_013401135.1 of Cettia cetti. Classification (NCBI taxonomy): domain Eukaryota; kingdom Metazoa; phylum Chordata; class Aves; order Passeriformes; family Sylviidae; genus Cettia; species Cettia cetti. Next base: position 242,810 of record VZUI01044211.1, read on the forward strand.
ATAACTTGACTTTCCACATGCACACCCACAACGACAAGAAGCCCTTTACGTGTGTCACTTGCGGGAAAGGATTTTGCAGAAACTTTGATTTAAAGAAGCACGTCCGAAAGTTGCACGACAGCGTCTCCAGCGCTCCTCCGCCGCGGGACCCTGGGCGCAGCGGGCAGAGCTAAGGGCCCGGCGCGCCGCCACACTCGGACCTGCTCCACCAGGCCAGCACTATTTATCCAAACCAGCCTTCGCTTCTCTGTCCTTTTCCCAGCGAGCTCAGCCGCCGGTAGCAAGCGACCCCGAGCCGCAGTTGTACATAAGAGGAATCTTATTTAATGGCGCGTTGCGCCGCCGGAGCGGGCCAGGACGGGCCGGGCTGGCCGCCCCCCGCCCGGCGCCAGGACAGCGCTCTTTATACGTGTCTGTAAATCTCCATTTTAAATGTACGCTCGAATAAGTGAGGAATATATCTATATCTATATCTATCATGGGACAATAAACCGGCCCTTCGCAGGTGTCTCATTTCCCACCTGGGCCCCGGCCCGAGCGGGGACCGGGCTGCTCGGCGCTGTCCCCCGTGGCAGCGCGGCTTGCGGGAGCCGGGCCCTGCCGCTCCGGGGCCCGCCGAGCGCCGCGAGCATCACAGGAGCAAAATGAGGGCGGGAGGGAGCCGGGCGGCTTCAGAGGGCTGCTGCCGCCCCCCGGAACCGGGTCAGAGCCCTCGCAGGACCCCCGGCGGGGCTGCGCGGCCCCGACCGGCAGCGCGAAGGGGCGGCTCGGAGTTTCCCAGCGCCGCTTTTCGGGGTCGGTTCATTACGGCGTGTTTAAACCGCTCCTGAATGACTATCTTTCCTTGCATGCAGATAAAATGATCTCACGCTTGCTTTCCGAGTAATGACCCAAATTAAGAGAGAAAACACAGACCCTTCAAACCGCATTACATTAATCTAATCACTCCCAGCAGGCCTCAGAAACTCTTTGTGATCAGAATATGGATAATCAAGCACTTGGATTACACTAAATATTCCCTTCTCATCTCCCCCCCTCCCTCACTTTTAATACGCAAGTGTCTATTCCGGCCACGTCGTTAGGAACAATATTATTCTAGCGGAGAAAGGAGATTGAGGAGGCCGGGCGTGTGCGTGCTGCTCGGGCCGGGCTTGCCAATGAAGAGGGGAACGAGAGAGGCACCGAAATGCCTGGGGACGGCGTAATGGGGAGCTCACCTTTCTCCGCTTAATTGAGTGGTTAAATAGCGGGAGGCGCGGACGAGCACACAGCTCGCCGCCGAGCGCAGGAACGGGAGTCGACCCCTCGCTCCAGGTTTCTGGATTCATTATTAAATAGGCTGCGATGTTCCGCGTTCTCCAAGGAGTGGGCTGGGGGCTGGGGCCGGGGCTCCGGGCCCCGCGGTCCCGCTGTAGAGACGGGGCGATTTTAGAGTTTCTCGGGGTTTGCATTTTCTAATGTCTGAAATAGCGTTTTGACGGTTTGAGGAGCGAAAAAGAATGTCCGGTGATCCTGGCAGCGAGGAAAGATCATGACCGAATTTGTTAAAAAATTTTGGGAGAGTTTTAGGTTAAAAGGAAATTTTTAAAAAGGGGGGGGGAAATGCAATCCCCGTCACCGATAAGTCAGCGCTCCAGTCAGGAAACCCTGCCAGGGGGGAAACGGTCCCGCAAGGGAAGCGGCTGCGCCTCGACCCCCGGCAGGCAGGAGCCGAGCCTGGCTCTCCCTGGCTCTCCCGCCGCCGCGACAGACGGGGCGGGACAACCCACGGGCCGGGGACAGCGGGAGGGCCCCTTCTCTCCGTGAGGACACTGCCGGGGGAGGCCGCGGCAGGACGAGGTCCCGGAGAACAGCAGCGGGGAGTGCGCATCCCGAGGGGCACCTACGGAGCCAGTCCCGCTGCCAGGTCCGGGGGAAGCGCCGCTTTCTCCGCACCTCGGGCGTCGGGAAGAGGTCTGGGCTGCCAGCCGGGAGCCGAAAGCGGGAGCCAGGCGCGGCTGCGGGCCCCACAGACAGCGCGCAGGCTGCTTCCTCAGCTCTCCTGATGGGCGAGAGCGGCGCGAAACCCACTCCCAGGAAGGGAATTAAGGAAGTGCGTTCTTATCGCATTTTTATAAAAAGCGGCGTTGTTTACAGAGCCGTCTGGGGGGGAGGGCGGCATCCCCGGCCGAGGGCATCTTCGGGGCGCCCTGAAGAGCCGCGTCCGCCAGGGCCGGTGGGCTCGGTCACCTGGCCGCTCCTGGGGGACGGAGGGCAGCCCTCCCCGGCGCGGCTGCCGCTCCGGCTTCCCCCCGATCTCGGAGGCGCTGGGAAGGGGCCGCGGCAGCGCGCTCGCCACCGGCCGGCCCCGGACCACCCCCCGGCTCTCGCCCGGATCCCGGCACACACAAGCCGCAGATCGCGGGGGAGGGGCGGCTCTGTCAGACACACACACGCCAGAGACTCCAATTATCTTCTCCCTCACAAGATGTTTCTGCTGTCCACGACTGCTCACACTTCGGCACTCTTGCCAGCAAGCCTCAATAACACAAAACCCGCACAAAAACCCCTTTCCCGGCGCCGCAGCCGCGCACACAACAGATTGAGCGGTGCCGGTGCCTCGGGGGGGAGGGTTAGAGGTGCCTCTGCGCAGAGAGCGACGTGCCAGCGCCTCCGTGCTTCCCCCTCGGCCCGCCCGGCCCGGCCCAGCGCTTCCCCGGGACCGGGTGGCTCCCAGGTGCGTCCCGGCACCGCGCCGGGCACCGGGAAGAGACCAACCTACAGGCAGCTGCGTTGCCCTTTTCCCTGCACTCCGCTCTCCAAACGTCTGAGCAACCAGTTTGCTGCTAGAAACATGTTAATTGCCAACGGAGCTCATTAAGGCATGCACATGCAAAACACAGCGAGGGAGATTAAATGGACAAAAGCGCAATAATGAACTGTCAAAAATCGGACCCATCTACACGACCAGGAGCACTCAAGAATGAGGCATTTAGAGGCAACAAAGGATTGTCTGGGACAGGAAGAAAGGACGACCTAGACTTTTGTTTAGTCAACACAATTGATTACAAATGAGAGATTAACAGGATAGCTTCAGAGTTTTTTTGAAGGAGGCAGAAGAGAAAAGTCCAATTAAGTGCACCGAATGTTAACTACATTGATTTCCACGGCCAGTGCTGGAGAAATTCTCATTAAACCGTCCCTGGCGATCCCTTTTGGAAAGTAATTTGTCTCCCTGATGGAGCAGAGAAAGGGAGCCATGTAAAGAGAAAGAAGCGCTAGTTCTTGGCACAATGAGCTTAGGAGACACACTGGAAAGAGCCAAAGGGGGAGTTAATGAGCATCTGACAAGCCGCTTGGACCCGGGCCTGGAGAGCAGCGATGAAAAGATGGAATTGGCCAACAACTATTCTTTATATCAAACATAAAAAGGCCAATCTGAAACAGCGCTGCTCAAAGCTGGTGGGGAAGAAAAGAAAGGCCCCCAGTGAGGGGTGGAGTGGAGGGCGCAACTGCCCCTTTGGGACGGGGGAAGAAATGCACTGGCACGTCCCTCTCGGAGCGAGCGGAGCTGCTGGCCCTCGGCACGCACCCCGGGCGAGCACGGCAGAGGGGGCCCGGCAGCCCCGGCCCGGAGGCGCTTGCACAGACCCGAATCGCCCCAGGGCAGCCGAGCTGGGTACACTTTTAAGAAGTTATCCCGCGGAGAGACATTACCGGTCAGCCCAAATCACGGCGGCCCGGCTCTCTCCGAAACCCGCTGCATTCCTCCCCCTCGGGGCTGCATTCACCCGACCCCTCCCGCTGCCCCGGCTGCGGGCCCCCCCCCCCGGGAGACCGGGCACCGCGGAGCGCAGCGCAAGGCAACGCGCGTCGTGTAGACACGGCTCGCTCGGAGGCTCTCAAATCAGATTAGAGCTCGTTAATAACAATTTTGGCTTAAGTCTGTATTGACTTAGGTTTAGGAATGGCTTAGCACTTTCGCTTAAGTCAACACCAGGGCTAAATTGACGCATGCCTTTCCCAAACCGCCGTGTCCCCCAGGACGCCCAGGTGCCCGCAGGACTTGTCCTCCTGCCGCTTTAAGCAGTTTTACGGAAGTATTTGCATGATTTTTAAGTAAGCCTGCTGGGCCTCGACTGTGCCAGCCCACCCTTGCGTGTCATCCCCGAGGGTCTCCTCCAGGGACGGGTTTCGTGGGCCTCACCCTCCCAGGGTTGCGATCAGGGCACTTCTGTCCCCTCAGGTTATTGCTGCCAGCCCTTGCTCTCCCTCCCCAGCCCTCGTGGTGTGGCTCCTGCCCACTCCCCTAACACCTCCTGCCTCTCTCCTCAGGTCCCCTCTAACCCCTCCAAATTTGTGCCCTGGATGCCCCCAGAGAGCCGGCCTTGCGTTGCCATCCACGGCCGAGTTCTGTGGAGAGACGACGGGGCCAGAGGCAGCTGCCCCTGCACCCCGGGGAAAGGACGGCCCGGCGGGTCCAGCGGAGGCATTCCCTTCTAGCCGGCACCGGCAGCGGCCACGGCGAGGCCTCCTGGCTGCTTTAGACCCATTGAGAGCCACATGCAGATGGGATGGCAAGGGACAGGTAGACCCTGGGGCTGTGCAGGCAGAGGGGGCCACGGGCAGGAAAAGGCTCCCACCCCTTGGACTGCGGTCCTGGGGGGGTAACTGCCTGCTGATACAGTCACCCCATGGTCCTCCTCTGCTGAAGATTCCTGCACACAGAGCTCCCAGCAGGCCAGCTTTGCCCCAAGCGGTCACCCTCCCCACCAGCCCTCTCACGGGTACGGGGCTGTGCTGACCAGCACCATCCCCACGGGGCCTTAGGGAAGGCACATAACGGGGAGGGGGAAACGCTCTTACCAGCTTTGTGCTTTCTACCACACATCCTGAGTCTCAGGTGACGCTGCCCCAGCTTTTCACTCCACTCCTAGCCTACTCCTATTGCTAATCCTGCCTAGCCCAGAGCCTAGCCAGCCTCGTGTTACTTGTATTTATCTCATTGATTTACTGCAGTTGCTTAATTGATTGAATGACGGGCAACACGTGCCCTCAATTAAAAATTAAAAAAAAAAAAAAGGGTATATTTAGACTTCTGTGCTCTGTTTTACGGGCTGCCTCTCCTCGTAAGGTGTTGAAGCTGCAGCTGGGCCATGTAGCTCAGCCCTCAGGGAGCCCCGGGCGCGCTCCCCAGGGAGCACAAGCAGCCGTTCAGTGCGAGTGCTTCAAGTCACCAGTGATCTTAAACTCTGCTTTTAAGTGACTCCGCTAAGAGCACGTCTAGTCACCTAAGCACATTTTAGTCCCCAGTGGGGCAAAATGCTGTCAGACCGCAGAAAAGGTCCGCTCCCAGAATTCTGGGTGTAAAACCCCGAAACAACACAAAGCTTGACTTCTACAAATATTTGCATCTTTGCCGTCTTCTGCGTTGGCACAAGAAGCAGGCTGATGACAAACTTTAAAAGAGATCTGATCCGGGGGCAGAGGTACTCCCAGCCGATGGGACAAGGAGTGGGGACCTCGCTGGACCCGCTTCGCCTCTTCCGGTTCCTCGCCGAGCCTCACGGAGCATCCCCGGCCCCTTCCGGGCCGCCGCAGCCCGCGGGCAATGCGCACAGACGGGGTCACAGCGGCGGTGGGGGGCAGCGGCAGCCCCGTCCCAGCCCGCGGGGCCGCGCTGCCAGCAGCGGCCGGGAGCCTAAACACAGCGGGGACGGGCGCTCTGAAGCGCTCGGGAGAGCGAGGCCACGGCAGCCAGGTATTTTCCCGCATCAGCGCCGCTGGGCCGCTGCAATGGACACGATTGTCCTGAGAAGGGCTCGGGCGCTTGCACCGCAGCGAGCACCTGAGGCCTCCCGCAGCCGCCTTCCCGAGGTCCCGGTAACTGTCTGATACTCCTTCTACTGCCTTCTCACTGCTGCCAGTTGCCAAGATATTTCACATAAATAGAAGCTTTCTGATTTATTATCAGCCTCTTCCTTCTGATTCATTATGTTAATGAATTGAGATATTACCAACACTGGATTATCGTATCTATCAATGAATCCAGCAAAAGAAAGCTAATTATAGAGGAAAAAGCCAAGTGTACCCGGAAACTTAATACAAAGAAACGCCCGAGAAATAGAGCAAAGCGGTCGCAGTAGTTTAAGCACCCTCTAAACACAATCTCCAGTTGTCTGGGGACACTTCGGGTCACACAGACAAAGCTTTTTCCTAGGGATTTACGGATACGTTTTTTACCGTTAACATTATTATTACGAGCGTTTCCAAGGAATCAAGCCCGCTGCCCAGAGCTTTCCTGGGAATCTCGGCGCCGTTGAGCGAGGGAGGACACACACACACACACACACAATGCGCTCCCCGTTCCCGCTCCCAGCGCCCCGCTCCCGGCGACGTGCACTCCCCGCGCCCTGATCGCGACCGAGCGGCTCCCGTCTGTCCTCCCCCGCGCCGCAGCGAGCTCATTTCACACCGGGCAAGCACCGAGAAACGGCGTTTGGTTTGTCTGGGGGTTTTCCGTCCCCTCCTTTCTCCCTTTCCCCCAGTGGCTCGGTTTCCCCGGCTGGAAGCAGCGCTGCCCCTCGGGCAGAGCCCGCACCGGCGGGGCGCGGGGCGAGCGCGGCCGCGGAGCGCAGCGCGCAGGTTCGAGGGGCTGAACAAAGCTGCCGGCATGTGCTTCACTTTGAACACATTATCCTCCGGAAGCTTTTATTGAGCAACAGTCAGAGCTCCGTGAATGGAGCTATTGGAACACATACGAACTAAATGGGTAAAGAAAAGCAAGTCTGGTTACCAAAATTACATTTCTCATTTCCCATTCACCGCAGTGAGGCAGGTACTTATTTACTGCGGCTTCAAGCTAGGGTAATTAGTAAAGGAGACTGTAATTTACCTAAAGGAAGGCAATTTTTTCCTTTTATTAATTTACAATAGATTTGTAAAATAATCTTACAGCAGCTGGCTCTGCTTGAATCTGTTTCAAAAGTGTGATGTAAATACTGTCTCACACTATTTTGTTGCTTATTAGGCTTTCTGGTAGGTGATACGACTGAGAGTGAGGGGAAGGAACACCACACATTTATTTTTAAGATCATCACAGCGATAAAACTTACGGGAAGAAGTGAACATACTTTCTATCTGTATGCGTTAAAAACAGACGTGTTCAAAGTAAGTCAAATGTAAAGCTACAACTGGAAGGCTACATACACAGCAGGTACTGCTTAGCGCATTTTCAAGAGCTGTTTTAACTGTGTTTAAAAGGAGTAGCAATTTCCCAAATTAAATCACCCTATTTATAGCAAAGACAAAGAGTTTCACACAGCAGGAGGATGTATTAAAGAACCATTTTCCCCCACCTGTTTCCTTTGCAAGGGTTTAAGTATTCTATATCTACATCTTCCTAGTAATCGCATATCTGAAGTAATTTAGCTTACACATTAGAAAACAATAGGAAGCGTGCAAATAATCGATCTGGGATTAATTACATTTGGATTTTTCATCAGTAAATCAGTAAACTTCTGAAATTTTAATCTTCACTCAGGAGATTAATATTTCATATCAGAGTCAGAGGAAAATAAACACCATACCTAAGCAAAGTATTTATCACTGGCCTACTTGCCGTGCACACTTGGCTGCAGCAGGCACCAGCTTACATCCAATTCATACAGGCAATGCAGCTCTGACATCCACAAGGCAGTGACTACAGGATCAAAGCTTTATTTCAACTGTAACACAGTATATCCATGGATTATAATCCTTCAGCAAACAGAATATCACAGTAATGAAGACCTTAGCATTACAAATATGTTAAAACAGCTTGCATTTGGGGTGATATTTAAGGTCAAGCTGTATCTGAACACAACTATTAAAATATTATGAAAATTACCATTATGGAGTAAATAATGTTTTCTTTCAGATATAACCTCTAAAAGTACATACAATTTTAAATTTGGTTTTCTTATTTTTCAGTACCAACAAGCTCAAACTGAGCATTCCCAACCTGCTCTATGAGAATGAAAAAGACAGAAATGAAGAACTATAAGTTCAGCCTAAAAATCAGCTCCCAACTTCTATGAAAACGTGACCCTGAATAAATACAATCAAGAGGATATTGTAGTCTCAGATATGTATCTAAACCAACTTACTATTTCAAATGTACTCTCAAATTAAATTAATAGGCTTGTGAAATATTCTGCAGAGTAAGAAATTTCTTATGCTAGGGAAAAGTAACATGCCTTGCCTTCTGCTCCTGCCCCCACAGCCAGAATTACTGAGAAAATAAAAAGCTTGGGAATGTGATGGTAGAGGTGACAAGATGGGTGAGCAGGCTGTGCTCCTGGGTTAGTATTGGGGTTACTCATCTGTGCATTAACCTAGAAAAATATGAATAATTATTTCTTCTTGCAAGATACTCCAAGATTAACTTACAAACAGGAAAAACTTTTCGGTTTTCTCACTGCTCTTTACTCAATTGCTGTCTCCCACCTATCAGAAAAGCACAAGAAGCAACAGGCCCAGAGGACCACTGCACCTTATGGATGCATATACTGTATCACAAAAGGGCAAGCAGCAAGTCAAGACTATAGAGTAAGAAGTTTGGGGTTTTGTTGTTGTCTGTGTTTGTTTCTGTTTTTTTCTCTTTGGTTCTTAGAGGGCGGTGTGGTGGGCTTTTTTGATAAAAAAATTACAATGAGTAGGAAATTACAGCAGATATATATGATGTAATTTCTATATTTTATTTTTTTTTGATATATATATAAAAGCTTGAGATAAGATGAGGTATAAGTACATAGAATCAATATGTTTGAGGTGACTGCCTTGACTTGGTGAAGAATACCCATTCAAGATCTCATAGAAGACTAATATTAATCATACCAGTATAAATCACTTTGTGGGATTATTACATTTTCTTAAAGCACACTAAAATTTAACATTTACTTTCTCAAATCTGTATCTATAAAAAGGCAAGTATGAAGCTAACCCAGCCATGGTAAATTAAACTCAACAAATCTAAGTAGAACAGGAGATATCATATAATTCTGGTCCCTGCCACTGCATGCCCCAGCTCAGCAGACACTGGCTCCTGTACCTTGGTGGCCCTGCTGTGCTGCCCCTGCCCCTGTTACTGGGCTGTTTCACAGTCGCAGGCAATTGCATTTATTTGTTTTGTACCACAGGCCAACAGAGAACTGCTACCTACACACATTCCTGCTTTAAATGTTTCTCTTCATTCAGTTTTTCCTTTTCTGGACATATTCCTACAGAGTTTTCCTTGAACTAGTTGTCCTATTGCTTCTAAAGTTATGCTGCAGGAAATAAAATTAGATTTGCTTTTTGAAGATAATTTCATTTTACCCTCAGGCAAGCTACGTGAGCACCTAACTGCAGCACAGCAACTACTCCAGCCCTGCTGTGTGAGTGTATGAGGTGTATGAGTGATGAAAGTGGCAATGACAAAAAAAATCAGGGCAATGACAAAAAAAATCAGGGAAAACAAGCTGCAGAAATTCAAGTTTGTTCCTTTCATGCACCTTGCCAAATTCTCCCCATGCAGCTGCTACGCACTCAGTGTCCACACACCTAGACCTCCTTGCAGGGGAAATCACAAGGGCAAGGAGATAGTGAGCATCTGCATGTGTCCCAGTGGTAGGGAGGAGTTGGAAGAGATAAAGACCCAGATTATTTGCATGTATAAAGTACTTAGGGACCCAGATTTTTGTTGAAACGATTTCCTTTGGATGTAAAGAACAGGATGAATCCCATTCTTTGTTAGTAACTAACTGCTCATCCATCCCTTCATTCTGAGCATCATGTGTAATAGGTTTTCCTTTCTTGTGTGCTCAACCGGTTCCAATTATTTGCTTTTTAAATGTGAGCTCTACAACTGTAAGATCCATACACATTCCCACTAAATCAGATTGAAAATCACATTGTGAGTTTACAGAAGAAAATATTACCAAGTTGTCTTTGTGACAGAACACTGAGTAGGTATAAAATTGCAATGGTCTCTATGCCAAGTTTTTTTTAAGCTCTCAGCTTGTAAGATGAAAGCCTAATTTGATATTTTTGTAGTTATATAACAGTTCTAATATTTTGTGACATTTTGTATTGTGACACTATAGATGAAATTGTCATCGGACTGACACCCTTTACTGTTTATTCCTTAATTACAACTGTTAACAACACTGCAGAGAAGCGTGCTAATCTGCCATCACATATTATGAAAACAACGTTATTGTTACAAACACCAACACCCACTCAACAGGATAATTCTAAGATGGCAGTTTCTGTAAAAAGTTATCAGTTTAATGGACACTTCAATAGAAAAAGTTTAAAATGAACTCCTAATATTCCTGTAAAAAACAGACAACAATTTTATATTGCACCTAAAGTTTTGATTTTATTGTGTCAGTCATTCTTCATGCTACATAGAGATATGTTTTTTGAATAGAGAGGTCTCTCTCTATGTAGGATGAAGATGCATAGCACAGATAACTTACTAGCCTAGCAATATTTGCAATCATTATATTTTCATATCCTCAAACAGTGGCAGAAGTACTTTTTTTTTTTTTTTTCCCTACTACTTCCAGGCTGGAGGTGGAATGATGTTGCAGGAGATAAAATTTTAAAAGTATATTGACTCAAGTCCAGGTTCTTAACAATAAAAGAAATTAACATTTTCTAGGCTTCTTTTGCTTAGGAAAGGTTAATCTTCTGCAGGCCATGTCACACACCAGGAATGATCTTCCACTGAACTGACACTTTTAGAAGTTCTGTACCAGTGAATTTTTCATACCTAGTTAGCTCAGCACAATTAAAACTCACTGATACTGCACCTCTGTAGGGGGAAGCTGGAAGGCTGTTCAGTGGCTGAAAATGAAAATATTATATCCTCAACTTCTGTATATGCTTTGTTCTTGGACAGCCACTGCCAGTTACCTTTCAGTTCACTTCTTTCAAACTTTTCATGCCTCAGAAAAAGTTCTCACTTGTAGATTATATCAGCAGGAAGAAATTAGCATTAAGAGCAGCCTGGAAGCAGCAAAAAGCCCTAAAGATTTGTTTGCCCACCCGTTAGACAAGAAATACAATGTAGGCAGAGGAGGCTGGGAAAAGCTGCCTGGAGTGAGGTGTATGAGTGATGAAAGTGGCAATGACAAAAAAAATCAGGGAAAACAAGCTGCAGAAATTCAAGTTTGTTCCTTCTACAACTGCTCTCGTGAAGGTTCTCGCACAGATTCCTGGTGCTAAACCAAGGCTACTCTGAGGCACAGCCTGCCTTTGCTGCTAACAGTAAATTCCTCCCTTCTCCCTCATCCACGAGCAGGCATGCAGCACAGATGACTGAAGTGAAGAAAGATAATGCAAGAAGCTGTCTTTACTTATCGCACTTATATGTAGAAGCAGAGGATTAAAAATAACATAAAACTCTTCTCACACTGAAAACCCAATTGCCTTGGTGGAAATCTATACACCAGTGTTTCTCCTTCTTGATCCTAAAAGCCCGTTTGAGGATTGCTTCTCTAGCACAGAATAAAAATAAGGATTTGTACACAATGCAACAACGGAATGAAATTACTCTATATAATTAATTTTCATTTAAATTATTTACATTGCAATTTAATGGCATGATATTCTGTTGCACGATCTGGATGATCTTCTCTGCTTAAGTGATAAATTGCAAAACAAAATGAAACTAAAATGTTCATTTTTGTGAATCTTCTTCAGGGTAGTTTATGCTCTGCTCTGTAGCTTTCGTTTTCTTAAAGCCAATAGGAACTTCTGCTCTTCCTAAAAGAAACTCTTCCCACTTGGGAAGAGATTCTTTTATTGATGCCCAATAGAGAGTCTGAGAAAGATATAAGAAAAAATAAACTTAATTTCAAAATCTGTGTCAGCCAGTTTAAAACAATATAGAATTTCAATGCATTATTAAATCTTACTTTAAAAGTAAAGCAATTCAGAAAAGAACGACGTACTTAACATACGAAATTTTTAATCTCTTTTATGATACAAAATATCAGCTTGGAAATATTTCATTCTGCAGGACGAACTGTGAAGTGACTAAATGTGCCCTCTTGTGGTAAGCAACACATCAGTTTAGACCTTACAGTACCTTTAAAAAACTATTTTCCATGATTATATACTTTTCCAAGAGCAGCTTTTATATTTAAGTATGTATGTTACTGGAATTTCATTTTGCAGTGAAAAAAAAAAAAGTTAGAAATGAAAGCTGCACATTTACCAATGTAAACTGATTATCCTAGAAAAGTTTATAGTACTCTATGGAAGTAAAGTTCAAAATATTAGAGCAAAATTTTAGACTTGATAACTCACTGATTAAGTAATCTTCTCCAGTATTTGAATCACAAATTAAAATAATAATAAAAAGGTGATGTATATTTAGTGTGTGGTCTAGGAAAATCACTGTAGATCATCTAATCTTTCCTCTTGCTTTACACTGTGCCTCTGAGTGATAAATTTAACCTATTATTTATCTGATTATTAATCATTTATCATTTTTGTGTTGGTATCCTAAGGATAACTGTTGTTTGTAGGACTTTGAGGAAAATTTCAAGTGCCAGGTATCATTTTTGCCCACAAAATAACATGATCTAAGAACTGTGCTAAGATAACACTTTAATCCTTCCATGTATGTAAGCATTTTTTTTGCCACTGATTTCCATTCAGAAAAATGCAGTAGAAAACAGTTATGATACATACGTAGTGAGCCTTTTTTCTTTACTTAAGTATATAATGAAGGAGAAGTGCAGCATAAAACTGAAGATCTCCCTGCAAAGTATTAGATTCCTGGCTAATCATTTTGATCCTTACATGGAACTCAGATATAACTATGGCTCTTGCAGGTTTACAAAAATATTTTCTTCAACAGATTTACTCAAAGAATCTTTTTTGACAAGCATATGTGCTGTCACACAAAACTACTCCGACTCAGCAAGCTGGGGATCCATTATAGCCATAACTTTCAGAGTATATTAATACAGACACATATATGGCTGAGTGAAATATGCTCAGAAGTGTTTTGGAACAAAGCATGCACAAGAATTTTGTACCATGAAAGAAAGTTTTCTTTTTCCACTATTTATAGCACTCTTCTCTAGAAGCAGAAAAAAAAAAAAAAAGCTGAAATAGGATCTTCTCCTTCAAATAGTAACTCTGTTCTCTCCAGAATTTCACCACTGCTGCAGAGTGCAGACATTCTGCAGCCACCAGCAAACACTCTGCAGCCTCCAATTTGTGTGGACTTGGCTCGGCAAGCAGCTTCACACCTGCCACGGGAATAACTGACCCAAACAACTCTAGTGGTGTCTCCAAAGTCATTGAAGAGCCTAAAACTACTTCTGAACACAGTCAAAACAGGTTTAATGTTTAATATTAGTAGGTTGGCATCTTCCTGAGCATCATTCAAAATGTGCAGGTATTTAGGAAAGAATGTACCCTTTTGCCTAAAAATGTCTAAAAAAAAATTAAAAAGCCGCTGAAGGGGCATAGCCAGTGAGCACCCTGTCACAGACACAGGAGGCTATTTACAAAATGCAATGACAGATGAAAACTTTGAACAGTAACCACAACAAGAAGTGATGCCTCTCCTTTAAGTAATAGCCCAAGCATGCCAACACATGCCCAGCAGGTGTGAAGCTGAGGTAGAATGCACCTTTCCTCACAGCTGACAGCACTGAAACCTGGCCCTTTGCCCTGCTCTGACAGAGCCCCAGCACCCAAGCCAGCACGGGACACTCTGCTCCTGTGCCTTTGGGAACCAAGCCACCACACAGCACACAAACCACTGGGGCAGAAAACAGATGGGAAGCTCCTCAAAATCTTTATCTTGAAGTAATGCTTTAGGGACTGCAGGTTGAGGAAAAAAAAAAAAAAAAAAAAAAAAAAAAAAAAAAGAACTGAGTGTTCCTGCTGCAGTACTTTTCATAAGCTTCCATACAACTCTAAAATAATTGATGTGAAATTTTCTCTGTTCATGCTGACCCTGAAATGTAAAGATGACAGTCTGTGGTAAACTGAGCATGGGATGACCACATAAAACAAACTAAACAGCTCTGACATTATAAACACAGTATTCTCCTGCTATTCACAATATTAATTTTTTAATATTTGACTTCATTTTTAAATAGAAGTTTGTATAGATCTGAAAGCTGCTAAATATTTCCACCAGAATGCTCCAGAATCGAGGGACCTTGTCCCAGAATTTAGGTTCAGTTTGCTACACAGTACACAGGCCTTTGGCTATACCAGTCACTGGACTTTAAAATCAATTATTTTCACTTTAAAAACATGCTGCAGGGAAAAAAAAAAGCGCAAAATAGTTGGTAAACAGCAAATGAAAACAAATGAAAAGACAGAGTTCTAGGACTTACTTCTAACTTAACAGTATCAGGATGTGGAAGTAAATACATTCTTTCTTGCAGCCTTTTTTCTGCTGCTTCTATATCCTAAAACACAAGCAAAGTACATTTTAAAAACCAGCACTTGGAATTTTAAAAGGAAAATATGCATATAAAGACATTTAAATTAACTAAATAAACCTATCACAGCTAAACAGCATTCAAAAATTAACACTGAAGTTCAAATATTTGTTTAGTCATTCTGAAATACAACTTGTACTACTTAGACTAACACCCTACAGCTGCTAAATATGTTTGCTGCACCTTTTTCATACATTTCACAAGACTTTTGCTGTAAACACTTCTATTCTCTCTGGACACCAGGGTAAATTAGCTACACTCTGTTGTATAAAACTTAAGGAAATAAAGGGGAATGGAACATCTTTTTCTGTGCTGCATAAGACTGAAGTATGTATTCTAGCTACTGTAACTGTAAAGTAACTAGGCAAATTATGTGCAAGATCTTTACTTCTCAAGACAAAGATGACTTGCTAATATGCATGCATAACATGTGCACATAAATGTAGAGCTGCAGCAAGCTGTTCACCAGACAAGCTTGGATGACAATGCACCTCACATAGTTTTCTTACAAAAAAAAAAAATCAGTATTTGGGTTTCTGCTTGTCCAGTGGATGTGTGCTGGATTCACAGAGGCCCAAATAAATCTTTTAAAAAAGAAACAACTAAAAAAAAAAAAAAATCAACAGCAACAAACAAATCAAAGCATGGCCCCAAACTAACCACCCTCCCCCTTTAAAGTTCTGACCTGTTCTTGTGGGCTTAGTTCCATACCCAAACATTGAAGAGATTGAGTGGTGGGCAGATGAAGAGAGACAGAAAGGGACGTGGGAGTGGGGTGTGAAGAAGCCAAAGCTGAACAGAGTGGAGGGGGAAAGAAAGTATAGCAGATGGCAGAGTTGGGAGCAGAGAGCGGGTGTGAAGAGTACAACAGAAAAACTAAATGAGAGAGGAAATTCCCCAAAGGGACTTCCCAAATATTCACCACCACTGCTGCTGAAAAGTAGAGTGAGATTCTGGAGGAGCATATCCACAAGAGAGACCAAACATGATTACTTGTTTTGAATAATAGCCAGTCTGAATACATCAATAAGTAAACAGTGTTCAACTCAAGTTTAGTTCAGTAGAGTATGATTAATAAAAGCAAAAAAACCAGCCTTGCTAAAGTTCAACTTAGTGACACGCATATAGTCAGATTGTTCAATTTAGTGTTCATCTTATTTTATTTCATTAATTCCTTTTACAATATTCTCTTGTACATAATCACAAACATAATCCAAGCAAAATTGTTCCTCCCTTTTCTACAGCAAAATCCATGCCACTGTAGGAAGCTAAGGGAGTCTGAGAAAGAGTAAACTAATTCTCAGATTTATCCAAATTCTCAGAAGCAGCAAATGGCTGCCCCTTCTCAGGTAAGAAAAGACTAACGGGATGAACAGATAGAGGAAACACAAGAAAGGACACAGGCCATTTGAAATCACAATGCCAAAATAACAGAGGCCAACACAGATTCAAGTGACTTAAGCCAGGAATTTCTCTGTTGCATGTACTTAGAAGGGATGCATACAAACACCCCCAAAAGAAGCTCGCATCAGAATGGCTCAGGCCAAGTCTGGAGAAGTTACCACCACAACAAACCATACTGAATAAAGGATCAATAATTCAGTACACTCAGTAATGTTCACCTCATATTCTTCCACTGGATTTTCCTCCTTTCTCATTCCTTCTTCCTAATTACTGTAGGAATTTTAACAGGAAGGAAGAAGAATATCAATCATTATTTCTTCACAGACTCAGCCAAGTAACTGGAATGTTTATGGTGATGGGAAATTAATGTCTTTCAGGCAAGAGAGGAGACAGCAGTTGTGCATATATGCTTAGTGGAGAAGGTCACTTTGGCATAGCCTAGATATTGGATGTGTCTTTTCATTGCTCACTCCAGTTTGTGTTGTGCAGTCTATTGTCATTCAGAATACTGATTTAATGACAGACAGTGAAGGAAATTTTTGCTGGAAGGTGTAGTATGCTTTAGAAAATAACTGGAACTACAAAAAGATTAGATGGCACTTCTTGTGTGTCTCCACAACTGGTAAGCTTTGTGGGAAAAATAAATCCCTGTCATCAATATAAAAATAAATACATCAGCAGTATAAAATTCCTTGGAAAAAACCCAGCTAATCTAATATGTCACAGTACTGAAAAAAAGAGAGCATCTTACAGTGCTTCCCCTAAAACCACAAGGACTGGAACAAAAACAATTCAAGACCCTTCCCCAGAGGTAAAATGGAATGCATGACACATGCATTGCTTTTAGGGGACCAAATTCAGCTGTCACTTATATTGATATCAGTCTGGCACAATCACACTTAAATAATTCTGGAATTGCATGCCCGGGAAGGAAAGCAAATTTGTTTTAAATTACCTTTCCAGTACTAATTACTATATAGCATACTCTTTCTTTTCTATTTCATGTTACAAGCTGTTGCACAGTAATACATATTTCTAAACACAAGAAATATCACTGAGAAACAAATGTCATAAATTAGATTACAAATACTACTCTAATTTCTGCTTTTATTACGACAACATTATATAAGCACCAAATGATACAGATTTCCCTAATCTGCAGTCTCCCTCTAAAGACACTGAGGAAAATACTCTGATAATTATGCTAAAATGCTGAACAAATGCTTCTAATGTCAAAATTTCAATTAAAAAAAAAAAAAGGTTAGTTCCTTGCTTCCTACTGATTAGAATTTAAATTAATTTTGAAATCTTTCCTGTGCATAAATTCTAACTAGCACAGAGAAAGAAAAATGGCTTTTGCTATGATCTATTACTGAAAACAACTGATTTTGCTTACATGCAGAAAACCAGAAATGCAAATAAAAAAATAACACTTCGTCATGTCCATGTATTTTTGAGTAGGCCAAATCAACAACTCTCCACATGGTAACTGTGAAATGTACAGTGCCTGGTATCAGGAACAATATTCTGAAGCTGGCACATTAATCAGTCTTGTTTTCAAGCTTCTCATATATTATGCTGCATAGATTTTTTTTTTCCTGTTTTCTTCTGTTATCAAAAAGCATCTGCAGGAGTGCATGCTTGTTAAAACTAGGATAAAATTAATAGATTTAAATTGATTTATGCTATTTTATCCTGCAACAGAATTTGTTTTGGTACATATGTTTTTGCTTTTTTTCCTGTACAAACACCAACATTTTTGACACTTGAAAGGAACAATTTTGAGGATGTGACAGAAGATAGCAAATATCTGCTTAACTGCAGAAATATTTACACTCTGTATATGTCTGAGCTATTGTTATGATTTCCAATACAATAAAGCTTTCAGGATGGAGAAATATACTCTGCATTTATTGTGTTTGCCTGCATATGTAAAGTGAGAATGCATTCATAAACACATAATTTATAAAACCCTATATTTACGAAGTAAAAATCTAACCTAAAATGCCTTTGGAAAATGGGAGTCACAATGGCTGAAATTACTAAATCAACAGAGTAAGAGCTACAGAGAAAACACCCAAACCAACATTTGTCCTCAGCCTCTCACTGAAGAACCTACACTTACTGCACCCAAAAAGAGGGGCTTGATTGCCCCTGTCCAGAATGCACCAGTTCACCAGCCCAAGTTGAAAAATCTTCTTTGTCATGGAATAGTTAAGAAGGCATTCCTGGCTAACTGTTCTCCTTGTCTGCCCCTCTCTAAATAAGCCTCCCTTTTAAATACAAACTCTAATGCAATAGAATTATGTCCACTCAAAATGTGAACATTTTAAATCTGAACCAGGCTCTGCATGAAAAAAAAAACAACCCAAAGAAATTCTGATGACACAAATTAATCTTGTAATTTTCTAAAGTAAAACTTACTTTTTCAATAAACACAATACATGCATTATGAATTCTTAATAACTAGGAGATTAAAGGAAGGGCACAGGAGGTTCAGTTTTCTTAAAGGAAAGGCACAGGAGGTTCAGTTTTCTTAAAGGAAAGGCACAGGAGGTTCAGTTTTCAGCCTCCTGAAAAACTGACACACGTTTTTTAAATGCATCATGTCAGTGGTCAAGTGCATCTCTTCAAACTCAGATGCCTGAGCTAGGGGTTCCAGAGGAGCCTTTCAGTATTCTCGTCCCTGTCATCAAACTTTGACCTTTTTAATTGCCTAGGAAACAAATCTTACCTAAATATGACAACAGGTATGTAGAAAAGCTACGAGCATTATTAATGGTGTCACCCCTGTGAAGAGCTGGAGACATCAAACACTGCTTTTACAGACTTGCAAGTAAAATGCTTGAAGTCACCCTACACCTCTTTAGAGAAAAATATTAAACTGAAAACCTCTTCCACAGCTTAAGCACCGCAGGAGAACAGCTCCTACCCTTGGCCCAAAGCACTGTAGCCTGGTCAGCCCATTTCAGAACACACCCCCAATGTCCTGAATCCAAGTGTAGAGGGGCTCTGAGTCCTGACAGACCCCTGAGCTCTCTCAGGCAGACATGTACTAGCATGTGTTACATCTCTACATGTGCTTAAAAAAATAAAAATACATAGTAGCAGCTGCCACCACGAGGTTTTTATAAGAAGGGCACGGGAAATAGGTAGTGATGCCATCGGATAATAAAGACTTGTCATTTAATACTTTTTGGGCAAGTTCCAAAGGGAACCATATAGAAGAGAATTCAAATGACAACTATAGAGCAAACACTTTTTTTTAATTATCTAAGCTACATAACCGTGACATTTTGATGTGGTTCCTGGTAGTTGCAGAAACTTACATTTAAAAGTGCTGCATTCCTTTTACGAGCTGCATCAGCTGCTTGAGTTTGCCATGTCTTTTTAGTCTTTTTGTCTCTTAGATAAGTCTCCATCTGCTGTAGCAGCTCTGATCTCTGAGACAGTCTACAAAGGAAAACATTTTGCTAAGTGGGTAGAACATTTTGCTCAGGAGCTAGAAGATAACCTTTTTACCTTACCCAGTTTTCTCAAAACTATGGGGCTAATTAAGCCGGCTGCAGGGTGGGTGTACTGGGGGAGAGAAAAGGTACAGGCAGGCATCACCTGCCGTGCTTCTACCAAGCTACAGTGTTGCAATCAGCAGTCCTCAGATGCTGAGGTGCTTAGAAACACTGAATCCCCCAGAAGAAGGAAAGACAGGGTGGGTTGGGGTGACTTGAGCATTACTACACTTGCTCATTGGCACCTACTAGTTGTTACAAGAAAAGCAAATTTTCCTGAATCACTACTGTATTGGCCTCACAATTTGAGTTTACAGGGCAACAAAGAAGCAATTCTATAATTGAGGCATTGAGAGAGAGAATCCAATTACCTTCCCCAAATAGGAATTTAACGGTGACAGGTTAACAATGGAGATCTTAAACCAGTACCACCATTGGAAGTCAAAAACCTCATCAACCTAAATACCCTTTAACGGCAGGCAAGGATGCTAATTCCCATGGTTCCTGAAGGAAGAGTGCCACCTCCTGGGACTCCAGGCCACTGCTGAAGCACCACAGTGCTGTGACCAGCTCAGATTCACTGGCGCCGAGGGTCGCGGGCAGGGAGGGAGAGCATCACAAGACCCAACACAAACTGCTGCGAGGCAGAGCACAGCTACTCACATCTCCTCATGTCTTCTGGCAAGGTGAACCTCCTGAGCCAAACAGGATGACATCTTTGGTTGTTTGCCCCTGTTTTGCACTCTATAAAAGGAAAACCAAGTGAAATTAAAATCTTCTAAAGATGTACATTAATGTACACTTTCCAATATTAAATAGTTCTGGTTAAAAACCTGCACACATTATATCTATATGTCAGCTATCTACACAAAACTTGCCACAAGACACTGCTACATTATGCTTTGAATACATTCACACTACTAATGTTCACAATATGTTTTAGGAAAATGCTACTGTATTCTAATAATTTATGAAAACCAGATTTTTTTCAGTTCCAGATTCAGCACTGAGTTTTCTCGAGTTTCAGATGCTTACAAACACACCCTGTGCTTACATAAAATATCTATTACTGTTTACATTACTGATTTCTGGCTTTTATCACATTACACTGAACACAGTTGCCCTTGTAAACTACTTCTCACAGATACAGGGACCTGTTCATAGGAAACTATGTTTACATTGTTTAGAACTTACTGGTTTTGGTTTGTTGTTTTGTTTTGTTGGGTTTTTTTTTCTGAGCTATTAAGGAGATCAAGTTCCCGCTGATGCAAATTAAGATCCTACAGCACTTCAGAAGACTGAAAATGTTTTGGCTATTTTTTTTTCCACCTCAGAGGTGACTGTGTTATTGTCACACTAAGTAAAATTAAATAACTTGTCACATGTTCCTATCTAAGGGTGGAAGAACTAAAAAAACCTCATCAAGATAAAACATTAGTTAAGGCCTCCTCACTATCACGTGTCACACCTAACCAGAGATTTACACGCAGCCTCTGCTGAAGTTGGGCTGCATCTTCTAGGGATATGTGTTTAACCACTCTCTGAAAACACTTCTGTCCACCTAGCCTGTTGCTAATGCTTCGCCTTGTTGAACACGGAGCACAACCCTTCAGTGCTCCTTCCCTCAGCAGGGGCACTTCGTGCTTTTTGCGACACACCTTTACCGGCGACAGGAGAAGCCAGAGCATCCCGCCGCACGTACCTCCTGCCTCTAAGGGCGCCTATAGCTTACAACCGGAGCAATAAACCAGCACGATGGTGGGTGACAAACCGGCACCAGCCTGAGCATCCTCCGCCCAGTGCACCGTGGGGCAACCGCTGCCCTGGGCGGATGCCAAGGCCTGAGGCAGCCCGGGATGAACCTCAGCGGACAGTCCCCGGATTTCCAGCCGCCCCAGGGAAGCCCCTCGGGCTGAGGACGGCATCTCCGCCCCGGGACCCGCGGCCGCCCCGCCTCAGGCCGCGGCCCTAACAGCGCGGGAGCGCCACGGCCGAAGCGGGGCCGCGCACCGCCTGCGCCCTACCATTGGGAAAGGCGGGGGGAGGAGGATGGATTTACGATCCCGTTGAAAGGCACCATCCCGTATGGCTACGGGAGAATAAGTCAGGAAATAATAATAAAATATCAAATACACTATCTAGTTTACCTTTAGCCTCGCCGGCTTCGAAAAGGAAAGCAACCATCCGCACTGGTCTCCGGGACGTCTTAAAACACCCCCCGCCCCCGCTGCCATGGAGACGGCCGGAAAGGTGGAGCCGAGCTGGCGCTTCGGAGGGCGGGATCAGGCGGGGGAGGGAAGGGGTTCCGCCCTGGGATTGGAGGAGCGAGAGCGCGCGGGGCCAATCACGGCAGCGCGGGAGCGCTGCGGGGCGGGAGGGGCGGCCGGGCGCAGGGGGCGGTGCGTGCCCGCGCTCCCCCTCACGGAGCTCGCGGTCCGGGGTCCCGGGAGCTCCTGCCGGGATCTGTGTGTGTAGCAAGTGTTCCTCCCTCTGTGCGAGGCACAGCTTTCCGTGTCCGACCCGGGAGAGCGCTCGGCTGCGCCAACCCGGTTGTCCACGTCGTTTCCAAACCTGGTGTGATCCTGCCCGTGTGTCAGAGCCGAGTTCCTTCCCGGTCTCAAAGCTGAAGAGTTGCGAATCTAGGCCTCTAAACACAAACTTATATCAAAATATACTCCAAATAAAAAAGGACAATTAATATACCTTTTTTTGTTTTCTGTAAATGTTTTGTCCTTCACAGAAAACAAACCAAAAAAATTCCAAGCCAGATAAAGCTGAAAAGTTTTTTAAATCCATTTCATTCGTTCCCAATGGATTTATGCACGTGTGCAGCTGCAGTTTTCTAAAAGCTGCTCTGAAAGTGCTTGTCTTTCTATCTAAGCATTCTCTCATCCTAGTTTAAGACACCTCGTCACAAGCCTTTCTTACTGCTGATCAGAAGCTTTCTTGTGGTTTTTCATCTCTTTATGTTTTCTATTTTTTCCTAGTTTATATTTCTGCAACAAATTCACATTAATCCACTTCATGACACAAGTAGAAGTTCTTTAGTGTACTTGTCAATTTACCCTTGCTTACTGCAGCAGTCAGCATAAATAGTACTTAACAAGTTATTTTAATTTCTTTATCATTGTGATTTAAGGACAAGACTTTCCAATAAATGTCACAGAGGCGTAGGAGTCAGTCCTCATTTCTAATGGTGCAAAAAGCTAATTGTTATGGTCACACTAAATGTAACAGAAAGCCCAAGTATTTTGCATATTTTACTCTGAGCTACGCCAGTCTCTGTAACGGCTGTGATCTTTCTTTCTTTGTAGCATTTAATGCAGTTCAGGAAGAAAAGAGACAAACTGAAGTTTGGTATACATAGACCATTATAGATGTCATTTGTGATGAGAATGCCAAGAGCATTTCAGTGAAGTTACAGATACTATCAGTTGTTCAGTGTTGCGGAAACAGAGACAGGATGGAAGCCATAATTTTCTAATGGCTGCCTTATGTGACAGTGGGTGAAGTTCGTAGCTATTGAGCTATAAACTCTTATTTTAACCTAGATTGGTTCTGAAGTTGTCAAGAATATAAGCTTTCAACTTATTGAAAAGAAATATTGTGCTGGTAACAGGCAGAAAGCCCCACATGCTAATTTGGGCTGGGGTGGAATTAATTTTCTTCACAGTATCTGATCTGGGGCTGTGTTTTGAATTTGTGCTGGAAACAGAGCTGATAACTCAGGGGTGTTTTTTTATTTCTGCTGGTCAGGGCTTATTCAGAGTCAAGGCCTTTTCTGCTTCTACCCCATCTTGTGGGAGCGCACAAGGTGAGGGAGGGACACAGCCAGGACAGCTGATGCCAGCCAATCCAGGTGACATTCCAGCCGATCCAGGTGACATTCCTGACGGCAGTGTGTCATGGTAAGCAGACAGAGCTGGCAGAGAAAGTCGTGTAAGTGGGGAAAAGCTTTCTCCTGCTTATCTGAATGCACTGGCACCCACTGTAGTGTGTCCTACAGTTACGTGTGTGTCATGTCAAGTGTGCCCCTTCCTTAGCTTCCAGTTATGTTATGGATCTGTCAGAAATATAACCACCTTTAATAATTTTTATAAAAAGCCTTTTTTTCCACCCAGATTCTGTCTTCATTAGATACTTCCATCTTTATGTGAGTTTACTGTTGGATCCCTGCCACAGAAATTTGAAAAACTACATACCTGCCAGTGGGACCCTGAGGTCTGTATTTACTGTCCGTATGGATTAAGGACTTAATGTTAGCACTGAAATGGGAACATTGTGACCCTCGCTGTTTTTCAACCCTGCAACTTGATCTTGCTCTGAAAACTTTGAGGGTTTTCTGAGTGAAATTGGTGGATTGGGACACTAGGTGGCACTTAAATACAGCTAACAGAGATTTTTGTCTCTCAACACACAAAAACAGTCTAACACATCCTGTTCTAACATGCAGTTAATTATATCTTCAAAATGATGTCTTGGATTGATATTACTAAACAAACATATAAAAAATGTAATTACAGAAAACTGAAAAAAATATTGTGGGCTTATAATTGCAAGATATGTTTTTTGCTTGTAATATGCTACACACCTGTGCATAGTTTATATAGATAGTATTTTATTTTGTCATTTTTACTAACATTTAGGATGGCACGATTTAGCTTTATGTGCGCTTATTTACTGCTACCAATTTTTGCCATATGTCAGTTTTTAAAAAAGGATTTTTTTTTTATATTGGGATTGCAAGACACCAGTATTTCAAAGGGAGAACTGTAAGAAAGGAGTTTTCTTATATGAAACCACTTCAAAACTTTTTTAAAGAAATGAATATTTAGAATTTTTTTTTTTCTTTGCTTTCCACTTCTTCCTTCCTTTACCTTTTGGAGGTACACCTCTGTTGGTACAGTACCTGAATATGCACTTTGAGGTCTATTTGTTCATAAACATTTGTTGAGTGATATTGGTAAAATGCAGCAGGCCTACGGGACAGTCTGAGAGCTGTGAAATCCCATCAGAGAGAGCAGCTTGTGGCCATCACCTTGGCTTATGGCAGTTTTCCTATCAGCTGCAGAGGCTGTCAGCAGCATTTCAATCAACTGCACAAGTCCTGTGCAAAGCTGCTTTAAGTTACAAAGCTAAAAGGCAAAGGCTTGCAAGGAAATGCCCTCCCAGAGTAGGAGTGAGCTAGTAATGTGTCAAACTTAGGAAGGCAAAAAATGGGCTTCTAATTCCTCTCTCACATTCCAATATTTAGAGACTAGCTCTCAAACTTTCTTATGGCAGAAAGTTACCCCTACCCCTACCCTTCCCTGTCCCCTCTCTGTAGTAGTGATATTAAAGCTGAGATGAAGCTCATACATGGTAGGACAACTCAACAACACATTCCTGTATTTGTGTTTTGGGGTTTTTTGGTAGCTAAAGGTGTGTATTTGGTGTGGGAAACACTGGTGCACATTTGGAAGTCACATGATGTTGAAAAAAAAATGTCCAACACATTACTTTATGTTTAGACAAACTAATGTAATCGGTGTGTGCTTGTTGGAATTGCCCCCAGACATCAGGAAACCTGTTTCAGGTGAACCAGAACACAAACAGCATACCAGGATGGGCTTAGCAACCATTAGCTGATGCAAAACCAGTCCAAACTAGGGACAACTGGGCCAAGTTCAGAAAAAGAGTTGGAAGACCTGTGTGAAGAGGAATAACCAAGAGCTGTGTGTGTGAGGGCACAGAAGTGGTGGAAGTCCAGCTGCTTTGTGTGCCTGTCAAAATGTGATATAAAACTGTGCATCAGGCCAGGCCAGACTCTGTCCAGTGCCAAGGAAAAAAATGTTGTTCTTGATAACAAGATGTTAACAAGACAGTATTTTCTTCATGCTTTAAGTAGGGATAGAAACCTGGTAAATAGAACAAATATAAGAAAACCAGTAGTATTCAGTTGCAATTTTTTTTCTTTTTTTTTTTTTATTTTTTTCTTTTGAGGAAAGTCCTTTTAGGTTCTGTAAACTAGACTATAACTAGACTATAAACTAGACTAGACAATTCTTCAGACAGTTTGCTGATACACCCACTCAGTCTTGTCAAGGGAATATGTGCCCCAACAGGTGCTCTCCATCAGTAGTGTCTATGGTATAGCTACTTCTTTTTGAAGAGTTCACAAAAATAGTTTGGCCCTTAAGTAATATCATTAAGCCTTCTGAAAAAAAAAAATACAGCTCTCGATTGACTTTAACAGATATACAGGTAGTTGAATGTTTTACAAGGAATTATAATAACTATTTACAGTAATTAACTTGAATCTAATTGCTTCTCAGCATGTTAGGATAGTAAATTAAAACTTTATTTCAAACAACTCCTGTTGTCTGTTTTCCCTAAACTACACAAAGGAAACACAATAAAAATACCTCTTGTAGAACCACCATTCTCTGTTCCTGTTTGGAGTACTTTGAATGGAGGTGATTAGCTTTGATCTCACAGCCAGCACTTCACTTACCTGTGTAGACTGGATATTTTTTCCCCAGCATGGAGAGCAAGCTCCTTCTGATATTAAAAGAGGTGCATATGAACGAGACAGAAATACACTTTTTGGCTGCTAAGTGAGAGAGTCATGTCAGATGGTTTGTACAAGGGAAGGCTGATTTTCCCTGGCTCCCTCCCTAATCAGTGCTGGGAGCTCAGCTCTCCTTGGCCACAGTGTAGGCCTGAGGCTGAGCATTTGGAGCTGCTCTGAAGGACCAGAGCTATCGTTCTTTACAGGCTATGTAGGGAGATTTGAGAAACTGCTTTCCTCAGATTGGTGCCTGTAATTATGTACCTGATCAGTGTCTGACCATCTGCTTCAAAACCATTCACAGCTTATGTCTTTCACACCCTAGTGGAGGTTCATTGGAGTTCCTCAAGACTGACATTGCCTGCTGCACAGACAGAAAGTCTGTCAGCTTTGGCCTGCTTTGAGATTCCTGTTTGAAACCATAGCAAGTTTACTGAGGAGCAGGTCAGTACCTGCTAATTTCATGTGAATGCAATCACATGCAGGTACTGCTGGCTATTTAAACACTCTTCCAGCAGCATTCACACAATGCTTTGAACAAACTGAACTATTCAGCTTTGTGCTCTGGGATAATGATGGACACCATCTTCAGTTTCAGGCCATTTGCATTGGGTGTACAAGTCACCCTACGACTTTTAGCCACTCTAAGTAATGCTATTGCCATCTGGTCATACATTAAAATTGTCTTATTCTGGAATGATGATACATCTACAGCAGCAAAAAGTACTTGGAATTTTAATTCATGCATTTTTACGACTGTCAAGATGCCTGATATTAATAGCTTGACTTTTACTGTAAGCAGAGGTACAAGAAATAACACCACCTTCACAGTTCTGGCACAGTTTCCTTATGAGCTGGATTCTCAGCCCATTGTTTCTGGATTTTGCCATACAAATCTGAGCAGCAGTGTTCTATTTTTTAATTTCAGTTTAGATTTTGAGTTCTTTTATTATGAATTTCTTTAGTTCCAGAAAGGAATTAGAGAGGCAACAGTGCTTCTCTTACTGCATAACACCAACATTTACTGACAATAAAAATAACTGGACTTACACAAGAGGACAGTTTCTAATAAACCCTTTTACTGGGTTGTTGTTATGAAGCTTGAGCTTTTCATTTTTTACAAAAAAAGGCCCACTTTTTAAAGAAAGGTCATTCAATCTTTTTAGAAAGATTTAATAAATGACTTTTCCCACCTTACAGAATTTAGTCTTTTGTTGAATTGTTTCTGTTCCTATTAAAGCCTCACAAAAATGTACCTTCTATTATATTTCTTCTAATAGGTTTCTCAGCCTTATAACTATAATAAATTTGTCAGTCTAGATTCGCTGAACACTGGAGTTGAAAATCCTACCACAACAGATTAGAAATATAACCGTTTCTAAACCCTTTCAAGAAGTTTTACCCTTTCTTTCAACACATTTTATGTACTCAGAATTCAATGAAAATAACCTTTCAGAGTCATTCTTTTAAAGTCTCTTTCTTGGTGATAGCACAGTTGAGCCATTTGATCAGTCAGTCAGAAAACCTGAGTTCTGTTCCCGTCTCTGCCAGAGTGGATTCATAGTTGGAACCAACTTGCTGAAAGCCAACATTTTCTTAAGTGTTCATTCAGAGGAAATGACCAGCTTGACCCACACAAGACCTGATTTTTTAGAGCAGCTGAGTGCTCAGACCTGCAATTTCAATAATTTTGAGCAGCACCCTTAGCACTGCTAAAATGGTTAAAAAAAGTGTAATAGTATCTTGTTTGAAAGTCTTGGAAGAAGCTTTTATAGCAGATTTTAAAATATATGCCTTTTTTTTTTTCCCCTCTATTTTGTTTCTTTGAAATTTGGTTGTTGGTTGTGGCTTTCCTTTTTCTTTTTCTTTTCTTTTTCTTTTCTCTTTCTTTTTTTTCTTTCTTTTAGGGTAGAAGTTACATTTCTTACAAACACAAAATACTGGTTTGATAAACAATTCTCTCCAGGAAATGTCTTAAAGAGTGAGAGAATGTAACAAAACCTTTAGAATATTAACAACCATCCTAAAAGCAGAGAAGCAAGGAGCATGATCACATAAATCTGAGAAAAGCAAACAGAATCTATGTAGCTCAAGTCTTGTGTTATAAAAAGAATCAACTTTGCTTTATAACACTCAGTGAAGTATAAATGTCAACATATCATATTTTGTTTGTATGAATGAATTGGAAGGAGAGAGGGGCAAGAGTTATCCAAATAATATAAAAGCATAATTAATGAATACTTTCAAGGGACACAAATAATCTGCACTAATCCCAAATTACAAGTCATATTCTATCCTTTAGTTTAACTCCCTCCCCTCAGGCTTACCTATAATCAGGAAATGGAGGAAAAGATGTATTATCTTACCCTTCTTCCCTTTTGAGGAGTATTGTTCAGCTTAGCTTCTTGCAAACCTGTTATGGTGATTCTACTTATTTGACCAACTGTGATGATTCTGGCATGTTTCTGGTCACCTGAGTTTAAGAGAAATGAGGAGGTGTAGAAGAAGATTTCAGGATGATCAAGAGAGTAAAGCAAACTTGTTTCATGAGAAAAGATTAAAATATTTGGTTTATTTATCAAAACAGAAGCAGGAAGAGTATCTGATTGATTTCTACTAACAATAGAATGATAATATTAATATTAGTGGAAAAAAGCTTTTAAAACAAAATTATAATGCCACCAGAAGAAAAAAATGGGTGTAATCCATTTGTGTCCCTGCCCTTGGCCAGAAGGGTGGAATTAGATGATCTTTGAGGTCCCTTTCAACTCAAATCACTCTGTGATTCTGTAATGAATAAACCTTCTATTGAACAGAGAAGTTTCAGAGGAAGTGCTTAAGCATCAGACAGGTGAACTTGTAGGCAGAATAGAGAGGGAAGGAGAGTGGGATAATTTTAATGGATCTTCAACCCATCTGTGACTGGGAGTCTGAGCCAGGGCTTTCTGGTGACCTTCAGGGGGAAGCCTGACCTGCAGAGCCTTTCCAATGGCAAGTTTTTCATAGCAGACCTGTTCAGATGAGCCATGCCGGTGAAATACCAGAATCCCACCACCAGCATCAATATTGTTATCAGCTGCTGGTCTTCTTTGAGAGAAAACTTGGAAATTTAAGCTCTGAGCCAGCTGCTGCTCTGTGCCTCAGGCTATGGATAGTATTGCAGAGGGAAGTCCACACAATGCCCAGCTCATGCAGCAGGCTTGGCTCTGCCAGGCTGCTTTTGTTGACATCAGTGCTGTGTAGCTGTGCAGGGCACTGCTACTCCACTCAGGCTTTGGGAGGAGAATGTTTTGAACACAGCATCTCTGTGTTGTGAAGATCTTCCTGTGTGTGTAGGCTTCCTAATGTAACCCTCTATTTGCTGTGATCTCACTACGAGCTTTACATTACAAAGTTCTACATGACATTATTTGTGGTTGGCTGTTTGTCTGGACTTATTTCATAGCCTAAGGCACAGAAAGGCAGGTGAATTTAAATTTTAGCTTTCAAGTTGATTTTCAAATGCTGTCAGTTTAAAATATTTAAATAACAGCAAGTTCTCAGATTTTCGTGCACAGTTGACTGTCTTTGGCTTTTCTGAACCAGACTCTATTTATGATAAGAGTTATGGGCAGCACTGTGGAGTCCAGGCTTTGAATCGCTGGGTAAAAATGTCAGTGTTGCCATTGACATGAAAAGGGTCAATGCCTGCTTTTCTGTCATTTATGTTTCAGCTTAGCAATAATGTAGTCAAGGAGGCTTTCTTTGGAAAGATGAAGCAGAAAGAGATATAAGAAAAAAAAAATATTCCAAGGAATGAGAAAACTGCTTTCCTTAGGGAATATAATTTATTTTCTTCATTAAACCTTATCGAAGAATGGTATCAATTGATGGTTGGCAGTTTAGTTTTTAAAAATGGGCATGATGGGCAAAAGATGTAGAGTTACAGCAGTTTATATCAGTTTCTTAAAGGAAATGATTTTCTATTTAAATGCAGCCTATGTGCTTATACTCTCTGTGTGTGTATGTAGCTGTGCACATTGCATGCACGTCTATATTTCCAGTAATTCTTGAAGCTAACCACTTGCATACAAAATTAACACCAAGTTAAATAATTTACTAGTCCCAAAGACAACAAGGTTCTAGAAGTTTTTTGAAGGTAGATGGCTATTCAGAGAAAAAGAAAAGTAGTAAGGAGAGCTTAAAGATTGTAAGATGTCAGAGGGTTCATGTAGGTTTTTTTCCTACCAACTCAAATCTATAGAAAACCAGGCTCCTTGGTTCTGTTGTTCATAGAGCTGGGTCCCTACTTAGTATTTTTCTGTATTTAAAGCAAGTGGAATGAAACCAGTTCATATAAGCAATCAAATGATCTGTTGCTAAAATATGACTGGTGTATTAATCAAGCCATTACTGAGATGCTTTAAATTTCCTCTCTGGAAATGTCTCTCTGTAATTGGGTAATCTCTCAAAATAATTTGCGATATCATTTTACACATTGTGCCAACTGGAATAATCAAACAGAGCTGATTACAGTTATGCTTTCCCAGTAATATTTGAAAAACATGCTGTGTAAGTTTTATATACTTTGAATTGTCTTAGACTGTTACAGATTCTGAGAAGGGACTATTGTCTCTGCACTAAAAGACATGTAAGCTAGTGTAGAAATGGTTATTAATGTCTGTTCATGTGTGAGAAAATGTGAGTGTTACTTGTAGGAAAGATCATGAAAGCACAACTGGGACCCGTGGCTAAATCCCACAAAGTGTGTTGAAGGTAGCAAGGTACATCACCACAAGATAATCTCTGCCAGTAAAGGATAATTTCCAATCAATTGCTTGTGTTTAGAATAGAGTGGAAAGGAAATACACATCTAAGGAAAAGGGGACTTTTTATTTTCCCTTATAGTTTATTGAGAGTTTTTCTTTCTTTGTGTTGTCTCACTTCATATGCTTGCAGGACTATAAGGAAATACAGCTCTGGCAAGGCTGAAAGTTATGATTACATATGTCTTCCTTCTCATAATCTACCTGCTATAGCCTATGTTTAGATTTAGATTTCACTTTAGATTTCATTCATTGCTCATAGAAAAGCAACTGGATTAGTTTTAGAAAATGACTCAGCATGATATGGGGGTGAGGAGGAAGATAGGCAGTGAAAGATCTCACAGCTTACAAGCCTATAAGACTGATATTTATTGTAAATGTGGCTTGGGAAAGTTCTTTACTTTGAATAAGATTTTTAAAAGGCAGTTAGATTACTGGCTACTTTATGGGCCAAAATATATGTAGAAAATCAGATTTATCTCGGTGGAAACACTAAGTTAGAAATGGCAAAATTCATTGTGAACTGTAAAAATGTTCTGTAAAGCCCCATTTATGGAAAAACAAGGCAACATGGTAGGAGTTCTTCAGAAAGAATCATCCATTTGCTGTCCCAGTGCAGGACTGTGGTCTGTTTGCCACTACACCAGTGATGTTCCAGACAGATTTTCCCAACATAACACAGGCTGAAAAATTGCTATTACTGAGAGTATAGGAAAATTCAGACTGTGTCCTGTTTTTAAGAAGGGACAGTAGAGGATACCCAGGGAAGGTGACAAAGAGCAGCAGACATCAATTCTTACCAGTCTTTGGCAGTCCCTAGACCAGGCACATCCTGAACCAGAGATTCTATCCACGTCTTTGTGTTTACTTCTCACTTTAAACTCCTTCATGTCAATGTCTGAGGAAAAGGTAAAGAGCACCATACATACATAAAGATCCAAACTGTCTCCTTATTATGCATCCACACACTGCTGCTGTGGATGCACGTGAGTCCACAGCTAAGGTCCCAGGATACTACTACAACAGAATAATTACTATTAATCATGAATATCTTTGTCAGAAGACTGAAATAGGTTTGTCTAAAATTGCTCAGAAAAATATGCAGTAATGTTGAAAGCCAAGAAATGTAGTGATAAGGTGACAGAAAAGTCTTGGCTCTGCTGAAGTCAAAATAAACTTTGTCCATGGCTTCAGTAAAGCCCAGATTTTTGCCTTGAGACTCTGCCCTGACCAGCTGCTCTTCCTGGGTGTCCTGTCTCTTGCCCAATGGGAAAGTTGTGCTGTCATGTATTCAGAGCAATGGATTTTAACAAGCATGTGTGCACTGTGGATGGCTGTACTGTTCTTTTTGTGAAGAACCTACTCTTTCCAGCTTAGCTATTCATTTTCACAAAGCCAGATCCTGCAGCTGAGCACTTGTGGCTGTCAGTGTTCTCATGCAACTTTGTGAGGGAGGACTGGCAGAAAACATTCAAGTGCAGAGGATTTTGTAAAAAAAGAGGTTGAGTTGCTATTTAGATAGCTCTGGAAAGTGACTGTTGTGAAAAATTGAAGACTTGAGCATATACCACTTTTTTTCTCTAAGCTTTTCCCTCTTCTGTACACACAAATCAGAAAATGAACCACTCCTTGTCCTTTGGGAAATTCTTCATCCATTTTACAGCAAGTGCTTCTGCTTGTAGCTTTAGTACTTTGTGCTGTGGCCACCTTAGTGAAATAAATCGATGAAGAGCATGGCCCAGAAGGGAAGCACAGTTTAGTGCACTGGTGGAGCTGTGTTCTCAGACACTGGATAGGTCTCCTGTGAAAGGAAGATTGAAGGCAACAACCCAGGGATGGGCATTGCTGTGGCCTCACTGCTGCACTCAGACCCACAAGCCTGTGTAGGGCTCTGCTTGCTCTGAGGATTGTTAGTGAACTCTTGGTCCTGTTCCCAAACCTGTCTGTACCAACACAATGGCAAGAGCTCAGCTTCTGCTACAGGCATCAGTTGCCATGTGGGAGAATGCAGCCCACAGATTATTGATAACCACACCCTGGGAAGAAGTGGAGCTCTCCAGAATATCAAGAGTGTATGATAAAATTCAATGAGGAACATGTAATGAAGCCAGGATTAGCTGCACAGAGAAACTTTTTAGTACCCGAGTCCTAGCTGGTTTTGCTGTAATCTGTTGCAGTTGATACCGACAGCCTTATAATGAGGTTAGTTTATAAATTATTAATAGATAATATGAACATCTAGCAGATAAGGAAAACATGGGTTACAAGCTCATCAGCAGATAATGCTCTATTGAAGTAATAATCAACCTGCAGAACTCCACAATCACCTATAACATTTGAGACCTATTTGTGAAAATATCTATTAATTCATATTAAATATGAAAGGAAGTTTAATACAAAACATGGCCATAATGGGTACACATATAATATGAGATCCCCTTTTCAATACTTTTTTGTCTTTAAGCACTTGCTTATGCCTGCCAAGATCCTTCTGTAAGTAGGAAATGTGTATGCAAGAACTCACCTGTGAGGAGAGGGAGATGTATTTGTCCTCTGCTGCTGCATTATTGGGAAGCTCAGGTGTTGAGCTGGGCAATGATGGTCAGGGGGAAATGGTTTGGTAGCACAGAGCATGGAACAGCTGTGGAAGCCAGCTGAGTGATGTGATGTCCTCTGAAGTCACCCTGGCAGCAGCTATTCCGTGTCAAACAAGGGGCATGCCCCAGCTGTAGGTACAGATCTGGACAGCTGAGGGGGACAGTGTCCTTCTGTGCCAGCCTGGTCACTAAGTACCCCATCCCCACCTTGGATCTCATGTTCCTGTGAGTGTCTGAAAAAGACTTTAAAGTTTGTGTTCTTAACACAAATAGCATAATTGCAGGAAGGCTAAAATTCCACTCTCCTGAATCCCGTTATTTTCTAAAATGCCTCGAGTCTGGGACTCAAAACAGTGCTTTTGGGTTTTAGTGTGAGCAGTAATACTTGCAATGACACGTAGTGAAACCAACCCGTGTCCTGCTTTACACAAGGTGAAAAGAATTTTTAAAAATCCAGTAAGTAGTTAAGAGTGAAAATAAAAGATCTGGAGATCCTTTATTTGGAGGTCTGCTGCCATTCAGGTCAGGAGGATTGAGCTGTCCCCAGTGCTGCAGAGCTGCCACCACAGGGGGGTTGTGGATTTAGTGACACAGTTTTCCAAATCCAGCGTGGAAGACCTGACTATAAAAATATAAATATATATATTCTTCTCCTTTGAGAAGCTGAACTACAAATATCCTTCCTGCTCTGTACTGTTGCTGAGACAGATCCTTCCTTAGCTGTGTGGATGCAGCCTACCTGGAATTACAGTAGGTCTTTCTCCATATTGCTTTGCAAAAGTACCTTGTATCCTTCTCAGGAAACCAAAGTCAGCCAAGCAATGGATAGGAAGGATTTTAGTGAATGAATTGGCTTATCTTCTGATACTATAGCAGTAGATAAAATTACACAGAGAGATCCCCAAACCCACAAGACCCAGAACAAACCCGTTCCCCAAACAACAGCCTTTTCAGTCATTAAGTGGAAATAACATGCACCAATAGGATTATGATGCCTGCAAATGCACCATACTAAAATAAAATTAGTTTAAAAAGCAGGGACAATATCATCATCAGGTAGCTTTCTTGCAGGGTGGAAAATAGCTTTCATAACTTCATTGTTGGAACTAGTATAAAAATATAAAAGCTCTCCTCCCCCCAGTACAGCAGTGATTGTGTTAAAAGCATGACCTCTGGGTCTTGAGGGGTCTTTTCATGTCCCCAGCCTATGAAAAACGAGGGCTATGGCACACAGCTGGAAATCAGCAATGCAGAGTGTTGAAATCTCATTTAGAAATGGGTGTATTTCAGAGTACAGAACCAAATGGGAAAATTCATTATATGGGAAGTTAATGCATCATGCTGCCTAGGAAGGATGCTGAGAGGTGGCACAGGAAAATCAATAAAAATTGAAGTTCAGGAAAAACGTGGAATAAGAGCTCCAAAAGGCAAAGAATCCAAAGTTAATATTACCTTTTTGGGACACACTTTTTGGACTTACTTAGAAGGAAATGATGTAATGGGACTTCACTTTCTGTATAATCTGAGGAAGAAAAGAGGATGAGACATGATTCAAGCAGAAAATTTGGGCAGGGGTAGCTGTGTGCTCAGAAGTCACCAGCCCTGCTCAATGCTGTTCATTGCTGAGGCTGTCATTAAATACCTGGCAATAACAAATATCTGCTCAAAGCACCCAAAATGGTGGGTTCTAAGCCATTTGTGAGAGAATGGACTTTTCTGATCTGGCTCGAAGTCTATGGGGATGCAGCTGCCCCAAAGCAGTTCTGTGAACAAACTGGAAACCTCCAGGAAAGCACTGGACTGGGTCAGTGTGTTGTGCCATGTGACTGTGACTTCGTGGTCGTTTGCAAAATTTGCTTTATCACCTTGTGCATTGTTTTTTTACTCAGCTACGTGCACTGACAGGGGCATAAAACCAGAAAGAAATAAGGGCATGAAAAGTGGGGGTGTACTAGTATTCCTTATTTAAGAACTTTGGTGTAATTTGAGCTACTTTATGTAATTTATATTAAATTACCATTTTTTTTTCTTGTCATTTTGGAGCTTGTTCTATTTCTTTTTGTCTTTTATGTGACAAAATTCCAGCTTAATGTCTTTTTTTTTAGCAGTTACATACCTTATCTTCGTGGTGGATACCAGCACAACAAAGTGTTTCAGAAATTATTGAAGCTGATGAATCAAAGACCAGTCATTGATCTTCACTGGGGACTGGAAGGTGCTGAGCCCTGGTTCATCAGGCACCTGTGGAGAAACTGGAGGAGAGTTTTGACAAATAAAAAACCTGTGTTGTGACAGGGCTCTGCTCATCTGACCAGAATAGCTTGAATCAGTTATTCTTCCTAATACACACTGCTGAGAGGTCAATAGTGCTTCTGAAGTTCATACAGGATCTATAGCCTGAGAGTAAACAAGCCACCTGCATCCTTTTTATTTGAGAAAACAGAAGAAGAAGAAAAAAAAAGGTGCAAAGATTTAATTATGGCCAATTTCTTGGGCTGCAATCAATTTACAGGTCACTGGGAGGCTTTCAAGCAAAGGCATAACATATGTCTAGGAGGCTCAAAGTAAGAGGCTATCTAGAAAATTGGATTTAAGTTATAAGGAAGCTTATTTAAAACACTAAAATTCAGAAGGCAAGACATTTCATAACTTAAGGCACTGAACCTTTAAGAGATTTTACGATTCCACCCCTGTCCAATAATGGTGTTTTTCAGCTTGAAGTCTAGTATTAAGCAGCACTAAGGACTTTCCTTGCTAGTTGCAAAGTGTGATAACCTTTCTATACCTAGATAAATAAAGTATCACCTTTTATTTTATGTCACCATTTTTATACAACTACATATATTACAGCTAGAAGCCAACAGTCTCTTTTGGTCACAGTCACACTGTATTCAGATCCATGATGAAATGACATTTAATTTAAATGACATTAAATGATATTTTAAATTAAAATGTTCATCTGATGAATGGACTCAGAATTTGTCCAACAGTTCTGACACTGAGCCAATGCCATTGAAGGTAATGATTTGAACCTGTTAGGAGAATGAAGCTGTGTGGTGCTGATGGTCCCATCAGGCTGCATGTAATGAAGGCCTCCATTTATTGTTTTTCTATGGTTTTCTGTTCCTCTTGATTGTGTGTGTTGAGGCATGATACAGAAAAATGCTCATTTATGTAGTACATGCAGGACACCTCCATTCCATCCCTCTTGTGCACCCCATAGGAGCCCCACAGAAAAAACAGCCAGGCTTTCCTTAAGAGATCATCATTTCCCTCCCATGCATTGGCTGAGAGAAGAAAAAAGATCTCATGTTATCCTGCAATCAAGCTCATCAGCTCTCCCTTTCCTTTTCCTTCTCAGCAAGGAACTGGAAAGGATCACAGCCTTCCCCTCATGGAAGGGACCTGCAGCATCTCAGAACTCGAGACTGACTGACAGAACCTCACGTTAGGAGACCCTGGGGGTCTTTGTGATGCATGGCTGAGAAGCCACTGTTCCTCTGTTATGATGTGAAAATATTTTTTAAGAGTCTGTACTAGATTTATTATTTGGGCTTTATTTGGAGGTTCCCACTGTGCCTCAGTGCCTCATTTCCTGCCTGAGCAGTCAGACTCTGCTGCTCTCATCTTGCAGGGCATTTTAGAACAAAAACCCCAGTGAAGCAAACGGCTGATGGGGGCTGTGCCATGTTCCCTGTATTGAACCTTGGGCCTCCAGCCAATAAGGCCTTCTCCCAAGACAAAAGACACATACCTTCTGCCTTTCTTCTGGTGTTGACCCAAAAGCTCTCTTTCAGCAGCTCCTTAGACAAAGGAACAAAGTATTTATGATTAGATCTAGTGCAAGGATATCCTGTGATATGGGACACAGGACCAAGAGGGTTTGAACTGGGGAGTGACAGAAATGATGAGCTATGCAGAAAGAATGGCTCACAGACATAGAGACAGGGAAATGTGAAATATTTGAAATGGCTCCCATAAGAGGCATGGAACTGAAATGCAAAATCTTTTCAAAATTCAAAACCGTGGCATAAAATACAAATGAAGCAGGCATTGACTCCTAAACATGGATTTCAAGCCATAAGGAAGATAACAACTTTAGAAAAGAAAAGCAAGCCCAGTGACTGTCAGATTGATTGAACACAGTGTCAGGAAAGATTGCTTTGTGAGTGTTGCTTCTTAAAGCATTACAAAGTCAGAAAGACATCAAAAACATTGATTGGCAGCAAAGGGGAACAGAAATCACCAGTGATCAATAAGGTGCCTGCCAGCAGGTGGGGATGACATGTCAGTGCAGGAAGTACTTTGTGGGGCTTCAAGTGGCTAAGTAATAGGACTGGGACCAAGCCATTGATCAGAATTATTTTTATGTTGTAAAAGGTCGTGAAAATAAACCTTCTGGCATTTGAATCCATTTAATAAAAATGTTGCTATTATTTGTGCCTGCTTAAGATGACTGCTAGCAGCCTCTGGAAGCCTTAAAGGCTAAACTTGTTAGCTATTTATTACAGAAGATGTTGGGGTCTCCTGATACCACCAATTAATTCAGGCACATTTTTAGTAGTGGGAAGTGCTGGTGAATCATGTATCTGTTGCCAAAGTATTAATGAACTACTTACTACATCTTTCCACCTGGTACAGGTCTCAACCAAGCCTCTTCCCTGAGCATTCCCAAGCATGGAATCCAAGTACTTTCTCCAAGGCTTTGACTTTTTTTTTTGTCCTCCACTCCTGCCTCTGTTGCTCACCAGGATGTCTTAGGAGGAGCAAGGGCCTCCTGGAGCAAATGCTGCACAACCTTGGCAGTGCAGGCACCTCTGCCCTGTTTGTTGTCTGTGCAACAATGACCTGGCTGGCAGCAGCTGGGGGCTCACCTCAGAGGGGCTGCTGTCTAGTAAAAATGCTGTTTTTTCATTTAAGGAGCTGCCTTGGGGTGTTCTGGTTTCTGTAGCAGTTACAGAGCTGCTTTTTCTGTTCCATGGCTGCCCCAGGACATGGTCCCACTGCCTGACCCCTACCTTCCTTGTGGCTTTTAAAACTCCAGACAGTTACATCCTTCCTTCAGGAGTGGTGAGTAAAGTACCAGGAGACAAGCCCCACAGCCCCTCTGCTCTTCCCTCCTCCAGGCCCTCTCTCTCCATCATTTCACTAGGCAATGCCCCAGCTCATCCTGTCTTTGCTCAGAAGAGTTCCTGCTCACTGACCAGCCCCGTTGCTCTCCTTTTCTCTGTCTTCAGTGGGGATACTTTTTTTGTTTGTTTGTTTGTTTGTTTGTTTGTTTTTGTGGTTCTCCCTTCCCGAAATGAGACAGTTTAACCCTGCTGTGAGCAGACTGGGAGGTGTCCTTACCTGGTCCCAGTGTAGACCTGCCAGACCTGCATGTGTCTACCTTGCAGACACTGGGGTTGGCTCATGTTCAGCTTGCCATCCTCTCCATCCTTCAGGCACTTCCCAGACAAGCAGGATTTACACCTTTCCCCATATTGTTGCTGTGAAGTGTCGTGTACCCACCTACCTGTGCATGCACAGGCTGCCATCTCCTCCATGAGGTGAAACAGCCAAGCTGGGCAGAGGAACCTTCCCCTGGGTGCCTGCTTCTGGTCTGGAAAAGTTATAGAGGGCACTGGAGGTGCTGGAGCATCCCCTAGAGCAGATGTGACAGGCTGGGAAGCAGCTCCCTGCTGCTCATCCAGGAGGGAGCAGGACCTGCTTGTGGGACCTGCTGCTGGGGTGCAACATGAGGCAGCATCATGGAGCTGGGGCTGGAGGGAGCACCCTACAAGCTGGGGGGCTTGGCAAGGGTCATCAGGCTGCTGTGCAGTGTCCTGCTGATCACAGCCCCCATCCAGTGTTCCAGGATCCCTCTTCCTCCCAGTCAACCGGAACACAGACCTTACAGGTGGGAATGCAGCAACACAAAAGGCAGCAGATAGAGTGTATTGATTTTAATCAGCGATTTTACACCACCAAGCAGTTTGAGTTATTGATGTTTTTGTCCCTGTGCAGGTGCTGCTCCAGAGGCTGAGTGCTGCAGTGTTTCTGAAGGTGCTGCCAGCC
Organism: Cettia cetti; assembly: GCA_013401135.1. Taxonomy (NCBI): domain Eukaryota; kingdom Metazoa; phylum Chordata; class Aves; order Passeriformes; family Sylviidae; genus Cettia; species Cettia cetti. The sequence goes on from VZUI01044211.1 coordinate 282,215, forward strand.
TGGGCAGCTGCCGTGCCAGCAGCAGATTGCAACAAAAATCTGTCCACAAACCCAAGTGGCTTCCCCCCAAGAACAACAAAATAGGTAACACAGCCCTGAGCACAGAACCAGAATGGGAGATGGTGTGTGCAGCTGCCAAGGTTTTGTTGCAAAGCAGCAAGAGCATCGATGGCATCTCATGTGCCCACCACAGTGACAGCTCCTGGCTGGAGCAGCAAGGAGGAGTGACTGCTAACACACCCCATGGGGGATATTTGCTGCATTGTCTCCAGGATTTGGAACATCTGTACCCCTCCAGTCTGTCTGAGATGGGAATGAGTAGTTTTGCTTTTCCTGCCACATTGCTGGGGTTGGTGAGCAGTGCCATTCATCACAGTAAATCGGGTGATGGTGGCTTGGTGGAAGCCCCTGCTCCTCCAGGCTGGTAAGCCAGAAATAGACTGAAGGAAGGGCACGTCAAAGGAGCTGGCAAGAAAGCTCAGGATCTGAGGTCCTGTTCGGAATGGAGACAGTTCCCCTTCCAAAAGGGATTTTGATGGGTCACAACTGTCTGGGGAGGAGCCTTGGTGGAAAGGGATGGGGTTATTTACTGGCAGCTCTCTAATAGTCAGAGACAATTAAGAAGGGAACAGTGAACTCCACTGTCACTGGCAGTTCCCAGCTGATTACTGCTTGGAAATTTGAGATCTAATTAAAGCAGGGCTCAGATCTCATCATTCTTCCTGCATGCCTTGGACAATGAAATACTGACTCCTGCATCTGTTCCTTATGTGTACCCGATGCAAATAAGCAAGAAGTCCGTAAATACATCAAAAACCATACTTTATTTTATGTATAGCAATACAATTTACATATTAAATAACACTATAATAGAATGATTTGATATAGTTTAACATAACAAAAAGAAGATTCTTCAAGTTACAAAAAACCCCCAAACAAAAACCAAAAATGAACAAAAGGTCTCCCTCAAAATACTCCCTCCCACCCTTTCCCCAAACCAAACACCACATTTTTATTTTTCTTCTGAATGGATCAATGAGACAAATGTATCTAGTGACTGGCTAAGTCTAAATCCTGTTGCACACACTGACAATGGATTAATTAAAAAAAAAAATCCAACTTTCACAATCACTGCCCCAAAGAAATGACATGTGTGGAAATCTTTTTTGGAGTGTGATGACGGCGTCTCACTACCTTGAAACACAGAAGGTTTGTATTCACATAACCACCACAGAACTAGGAAGGAGGTGAAACTAGAAAAAAATTAGCTTTATATGAAAATATAAAATTCTATGATTATATACCATAGATACAAAGTTCCCAGAAGATGCTTATCTAAGCAACAAAATATTTACAGTTTTAATGACTTTGCTATTTTAAAAATGAAGGAAAAGAAAATAGGAGTACACATGAACCCTTCGGTCTTTAGAAACAATGGCTGCGTGCTAGTCTCAAGTGTTCTAACAAAACAAAAAAGTCACTACCCCAAATGTTGGAGAGTTGTGACATTGTATAAAATTGACTATCTCCTCTTTTGGAGACGTTTATTCTTAAAACTCAAGACATTTTTCTTGAAATTAATTATCCTCTGTAGAAAATGCTTCCCTTTGCAAATAGTTAACAAAAACACTAAAAACAGTTTAACAGCTAAGACAAAGTAGAGGCCAAATCTCTTTATTACAGTTCCTTTCTTTCCTTATTTTTGCATTCCTTCTCCTTTGATAAGTGAAGCCAATGAGTTCACATCGTTAGAATGGCAACAAGGAGAAGAAGAGCAAAGGGGTAACAGTGAATTACATCTGAAAAAAAAGGAGAGAAAAAGAAAAAGAAGAAAAGCAATGCAGTAGATTAACAAATAGGCATTTTCCCTTCATATAAAAATCCACTGGCACCATTTGAACATAAACTTCAGAACAAAAGATCTGATGTCAAAATACATGAATTTGAGAAAGACTGCTAAATATTCAAGACAACTACATTTTTTTTAAATTAAGGTGGTTTTGTTTTGCTGAGAATTAGTAGCATGTATCTTTGGTAGAATCCCTATCTATACTTTTTAGCTTTTAAATAAAATACATTAGCTTTAAAACAGATTAATGAGAAGGCAGTTGTGCTGTATCATAAAGATTCTTCTGCTAATGTACCAATGTATCACTGTGTGTTCAAGCAATTCAAGCAGTCAGAAACTGGAAAAACAACTGAAATTTTGCAGATCCTGTAAATGACTCCACTAACCTAGAGTAGACCCACAGTCCAGAAACAGTCACTTACAAGGAAAAGTTTAAGGGGTTTGGATTTTTCTTTTTCCGTTTCTAAATTAGCATTTGGAAACAGACACTGAAATACTGACAAATGCTGTTTAACATGAATCCTTTAAACAAAAATGAGTTCTTTAAAATTCTTTAGACATTGATCCTGCAGAAGATCCTGCTTACTCTGCACACCTGAGCAGTCCCACCAGCTCCCCCAGACCTTCCTGCCAAAGCCAAGCTCACACACAGGAGTGTTTGGAGGATGGGCTATTCTGAGCCTGCCACCTACTTCAGATGTTCAGACCACACAGAAGCTTTCCAAGCATTCCCACTTGGAAAGCTTGGCTGCTTTTATGGTCTCAAGACACAATTCACGTCTTTGACACGGTCTGTGGGCACAGGACACGTGCAAGACATGGAGAAATGGTATTTTCTAAATGTAGACATGTGTGCTTCAGTCCTTCTGTTCCTTATTTCTCAGGGCTGGTGCTGAGGACCACACTCTGCAGTGATATAGGAATTTTCTCAGGTTCTCTTAATTTGCAGACCTGCACATTGCTTGGGAACCTTTGATGCTTGAAAGACATCCTGACTGAATGGCAGGAGCTGGGTACAGTGGAGGGGTTGGGGTCCCAAAAGCAAGGTGGTGATTTGCAGAGCAGGACTTTGGCTGGACACTCGTGGGAGCATCAGGAGAGTTTATCAGTGCCCATCTCTGAGCAGACATTGCTCCTTCTGCCACTCACTCAGTCCCAAGGAAAGGGTGCAAACCTGTGTTAAGAGAGCAGAACTGCAGCTGCTTACAGGAGGATTGATTTGGCTTTTCTGTGTGCTTAATCCTGACTTTCACAAGCAATTTCTAGCTTCACCCCTTCAAGCCTCGTGCATCACTACCATCTATTGGCTACCTGGCTGTCAGCACAGCACTTAACATACAGCTCCAGCTCCCTTACAAAACAATCCATGGAGAACTCAGAGAACATCAGTGTACATTATTTCCCCATGGATTAAACCCCAAGAAAGTATTTCAGGTGTTGGAAAATGCCAATGCAAATGCACAGATTTCCAAAGCATCCACCAAAGTTCAACCCCCGCAGCCTTCATTCATTGATGTTTCAAACTTGTGAAAAGGTAAGGGATTAAACCAGGGGTATTCAGGCAGTGTGTCACAAACCACAGTTATCTTCCATCATGCCAGTGAAATGAGAAGTAATCACCTGAAAGTACTGAACAAATCCAACCTCTTGATGCCTGCAGTAATTTTTTTGTCACTTGGTTGTCAAGGTTTGAATTTCTAACTTCCCTCTACATCTCCCCAGGAACTTAAAATACTTCTAGATTAAACTGATCCAACTCATGGGTCCCTTTGTGCTACCAACTGGCATTGGCTGGGTCCAGGTTCAGACTGGGGGCACATGGGGGCTCAGCAGCCTCTGAGGCTGATGCAGACTGGCCAGAAAACCACTCAGCAAAACCTTCTAACCCTTGCAGGGAGCAGCACTTGAGAACTTGCTTAAACCATTCTGTTACTGGGGTGCAGTGACTGGAGGGCCAGTCCTAACTCCTACCGACTCCCACCTCCATGCAGTGCAAAGGGGATGCAAACTACAGTCTTTTGAAACATTCTGCATATATTGTATTTGGATTAGCTGTTGCTGAACAGCTTATTAAATTGTGATTTCCTCACTGAAACCATGGGCTTATTGTTTGGTATTAGCAATTATTGGGATCACTTGGATGGAGGGATTCAACAAACTGAGAAGTAAAAGGTGACTGTGTAAAAGGTTGCTGATGAATCCTTGAATACTTTGAATCATTCTCTTATTAAGATAAAAGGCCAAATGTTAGCACATACCAGTTTGCTCAGCTCCTCTGCTCTCAGCAAGGCTGTATCAGTTTGCACCTTACGTGGTTCTGAACCAACATATCTACACTCAGTATCCTTTTAAGCAGTTTGCATTCAGCTTCCTTGTGAGTGAAAATACACAGAACCTTGCCAAATTTCTGTATTTCAGCAAGACTGGACTGGCAGAAATTAATAGGTTTACATTTAAGTGAAAAAAAAAAAAAAAAGTTGCAATATTTTGACAAGTCCTGAAAAATTACAATGCATGTTTTCTGTAGTTTAGAAGTGAAGGAAATAATGCCACATATAAGGGATAGTGCCTTTAACTGTACACCAAGGGTCAGGATGGCTGAAATCACATATTTTCTTTTCCAGGCAGATTCAATAACCCCTCCCTACTCAGCCAAGCTATGAAGGGCACAACTAATTTTAATTTTCAGGAGAATTAAGCATGTGCTTACTTCTTTTGTTAAACAGGGATTGACCTTGTTAATTGCAACCAAATACAAAGGAAGAGGGAGCCAGTGAGGATGTAAACTTAAATGATCCAAACAATAATTATTTACATAATCTGGGGGAAACCATTCAATTGGCGTGGGAGGGAAAACACAATAAGCTAGGTTTGTGCTAAAGAATTAGTCTGGCAAAAAAAAAGAGGGAGAATGTAACTTTATAGGTAGTTTTTTTATTAGTTTGCTTCACCAGTAAATATGGATCAGTACTTTATGTTTTAGCACTAAAGTATGAAAATTACACACCTGTAAAAATGGCATCTAACAGTTATGAAATTAAGAAACGCCTGTCATCATGTAACATACCATTAGGTGTGAGGTCATATTCAAGAAATAGTAAGGAAATTAGATGTGTTTAAAATATTGAATAGCTTAGTAATGTAAAATATTGCTACCTTTAATATATCTGAAAACTGTTCTGATTTTGGGTTGTCGTAGATTTCTCACTGTATTGGCTCCGATGAAAATAAAACCAAAATACTTTCCCGTCACAGGGCTGGTTAAAAACCAAAATCAACATTTTCCTGAATACATGGGGAAACTTTGAAATTGTAAATTCAAAACTTATCACCGCATCCCACATATGAATTGCATCTAATTTATAATTCTATTGTATGTAATTTATATATTCCATGTGAAGCAAGTCTCAGGCCTGTAAGTGTACAACACAGCAATTTGAAACAATACAGAATTAATTGTTTCAGCTCCACAAGGCTGTTAGACCTTCACTGTAGCTAATAATCACCTGCCACATTTTGTCAAGAAAGGATGAACACTGCTCATCCACTCCACTGGAATGCAGAACACCATTACCAAAACTTTGACATGATCACTAAATAATAAATATGGTACGAAGGGGGACAGTATCTGTTGTAGAAAGAATCCATCTGGCCTAGCATTCAAGATTTAAGATTCGAGGGTCACTGTAGTTAGCAAAACTTCACTGCATTTAAACAAAACAGAAAAAGCTTATGTTTGTTGTCATGGAATGTCACATCAGGGCTTGTCGTGTATTAGGATATCATAGGCAGTAACACTGATCATATAGTGCAAACTAGATAAAATTGCGTTTCACTGTGTGAAATAAACAGAGGTGCAAATGCTCAGTAGGATACCATTAAGACATAAAATGGCAAAAAATAAATATCAAAACTTTTATCAGTGTAAAAAAGTAATTGGGTTATTGTATAACCTAGAGTCTGGCAAAAAAGGCCTCAAAAAAGTTCAGTCTTCAGAAGTTCTACAAATTAAGTGCCTTTTCAGGTTTCCAATTAGACAAGAGACTCCATGCTTTCTGCGGGATCAGATTCGTCACTGGCCATCACAGCACCGTTTTTGTCCAGCGTCATGGGACCATTTCCATTTTCCTTAGTGCTGACCAAGCTTAGCATTGCCTTATAAAGAAACTGGTACTGCTCCTGGAAAAGAAAGAACAACTTATTTCAATCCTTTAAGTGTACATAAATGATTGGCATTTTAATTTGGCATTTCCAGGGAAGGTCATGGGTATTTATTACCAGCAGCATACACATAGCAAAGAAATAGACTTAGAGCAATTACCTCTGTTCATCCAGTTTAACTTGGCACCCCAAACTCCAGTTTTGGGTAGATTATATTATTTCTGATATACTACTAAACACTAGGAGGGCAGGACAAAACCTGAGGCCACAGCTCAGCCCCAGGTCATTCCCTGGGTGGCAGATCCTTGTATCACACACACTTGAGGCAAGGGGGCTGCCACTGCTGGACACCCAGGGAAGAGCCTCATCCCCCTGCAGCTTCACCTGTCCTGAGCACCCCTTCAGAGCACAATGTGCCAGATCTAAAGAGCACAGCTTAGCTCACAGGGCTGGCAGGCAGATGGTGACAAGCTGAAAGGACTTGCCTGTATGATGCTCCCCTCCAAAGTATGAGAAATAAGTTTATGTGCAAATCAGAGACTTACAGTGTGGCTTGGAGGTTAAGAAACAATGACAACTACACAAAAAAAGTTCAAATGTAAATTCTGCTTGGTAGCAGATGCTGTAGGGCTTGATAACACACACAATGCATGTTTTAGTTCATGCTTTTGGTCTCAGATGAAAACCTTGTAAACCGTCTATTTATAGTCCATTTAAAGACTTACAATGTCTGTAAATACTCCAGGCCGCATAAGATTTATCATCTTTGCCACCTGGAAAACATCGACAGCATTTTCATTCTCCAGCTGCTGAGACAGAGTGGTAAGGGCACATAGAGTTCCTGCTGACACAGCTCCATACCTGGAAAACCACACCAAAATGAAGAGTTACTCAAAAACACAGTCCAGGCACTGACACAGAGTCATGACAGTGTTGTTACAGTCTTATCTGATTACTGTAGTTCTTCTCTGTATCTACTAATGCTTGTTTTATAGTTGCTATTTTTTTGTTATTTTAATTTATAGAAGAACTTTGATGGTACACCAGTCATCTCAGGTTATCTGCACTATTCAACACAAAGAACTGTATCAGCAGCAGAACATGAGCTATTCCAAAATACCCAGCCTGAGACTGTAACACTGAAATGAGTTCTCCCACACCACATGGGCTCAGAGCATCTGCATTACAGTGGAGTGTATTTTAAATTCATTAGTGGGAGCTCAAGCAAAACATGAGTGATTAGAAAGAAATGAGACTTTGCCTCTTCCTCCACATCTGACAATTGCAGAAAACTAACATGGCTCTGTGGCTCACAAGTAAATGAGGCACATCTCAAAGTCTTGCCTAGGTCTGATTCATGGGTAAAGGCAGCATCCCTGAGGCAGGCACCCAGGAGACCTTACAGAATTTGAAGAGTTGAGCTGTGTTGTCATGTAACAAAACCCCAAGCAGCAGTTATTCATCAGGAGCATGACAGTCCTTGAGATATCCTTGAGATCCTGGTCAGGTAGAAACCTCACTGCTGCAAGCCTGGGGGTGTGCTTAGGCCATAGGTGTAGGTGTGAGGCACCATGAAGGACCCTACAGGACAGCTTTGGAAGAGCCTCCACTCTCCTCTGCTCTCCTGGTACTCAGGAGACTGAAATTCTTTGCTCTGCTCTGTGACTTTGAGGAAGTCTGTGTTTAAATGTTCCAGTGGTAAATGGGGTCATCAGTGCTGACCTGCTCTCTAAGCCACTTGGAGTGCTTTGTCTGAAAACAGAAATAATCAGCAAATGCTTCAATACCATCTTGTATTGCAAGATTACCACTAGGATTTGTACAGCATTCCCATGGAAATCAAGATATATGCTGACTTAATTTTATATGATTTTTGCAAACTCAAACTCAGTTTACCTAGAAATGGGAAACAGAACTCAGATCACAGTAGATGTGCTGTACTGGATGTGAGGTCTAGAGGAGAAGCAGCAGCACCATACAGAGGCTGCAACTCATCTAGAGGGACAGTGGACAAAGTGTCCAGTGCACATACTTGACAGGACACAATTAAATCCTTCTGAGGGTGTAATGGCATCATTTTCACTTGGGCTGGTAATTTCCAGTTCCCAACAATCTGAAGACTTTTCTTGCAGAAAATTATGCAGCAGGTCTCTATGTAGTTGCCTACACTTGGGCAGTTACATTTAAAAATCTTGACAACTGTCTCAGGCTGGAATTTCTGAACTTTAAAAAATGTTATCAAGTTCATCCCACCATGTACTTCCTAAATACCACATTAATTTAGTTATCTGCAAATTCATATATTTGGAATTAATCTGCAGTTGTAATTATTAGTGGATTATGTGATATAGTTGTTGCATGTAGCAAAGGGAAATTTTCATTTTCAGCTACATTTCCTTAGACTCCAATGAAAAGCAGAATCCACATTATGTATTAGGCATAAAGATAAAATCATTGAATATGACAAATAAACCAAAAAAGCAATGTACAGAAAGAATGACTCAGCATTGCTTGGAATGCAATTTTGATTTTCTTTTTTTTTTTTTTTCATCTAGCAATGAAATGCCCAAATCAATAATGTTTCTAATTTTGTAAAACATAATCTTAAATACTGCAAGAGCAGCAAAACTTCACTTCAGACTACCCAAAGCATGAATATTAAAACCAGCATGGAATTAATCAGTGCTGGTGAAAGGCAACACAGCTTAAATTCTGCATAAGCAAGGCAGGAGGAGGTGGTGAGAGAAAAACTACTTGCTGCAGCCCAAGGCACCATTTGCAGGAGCCAGTGGGAAAACCCTGTTGCAGCAGCAACACATGGATGTGCAGGGAAAGCTCTGGCAGCACTGGTGGATAAGAATGTCCTCCTGGGACACCAGCACAGTGCCTGCTCTAACCACTGACACACCAGAGCATGTAGTGAAGCTTTTGCAAAGATTCCCAAGAGCTTCCCAGTGATGCTGGTTTGTGGCAGTGACAAAGCCCAAGGCTGCAGTGCAGGGGGCTGCAGGCAGAGCAGGAGCTTGCCCTGGCTTGGTGCTCGCTCTTAGGACAACACCAGCACTGTCAGAAGCTGGGCCTCCTTGCGATTTTAAGCACAGAATGACTCCAGGAAGTGCTCTGCCCACCAGGAAACAGTCCCTCCAAGGAAATCAGGTCACACCCAGGCTCCAGCCTTACTTTAATGGTATTTTGAAGCTCCATAATGTGTGCAAATAATAATATGCAATGCAGTATTTATCTCCCTTTATAACTGGGTGTTCAAGCATAGCTGGTGGGACAATGCTCACCACTGTGCTACAAAAGAGGCAAGTATTGGGGCATGCCAGCCTGGAGTTAGTGGGCCCCCTCCCTTCCACTTTTATGGGCCCCTTGGATGTTTTTTGGGATGCAAAAGGAGGAAGAATATATCTGCTTTTAGAAGACCTGGGCCCTTTGTGACAAGATACTTCTGCTGCTCATCGTAATACACAGCTGAGCTGAGCTTGTTCTGTCTTACATGGCACATGAAACCTGAGCTGTTAGACAGGAGCTTGGGCTGTTTTGAAACTTTTTTCCATCAGCCCTTATTAGGCTGCTTAGAGCCTTATCTAAACCCAAGCTCTGCTGGGTTCTGAAACAGGTTGTAGGATTTGCTTGGGATACTTCCAGGGGCAGAAGAACCCAAAATGTTTCCAAAGCAAACAGCCTCAGCTCCTGAGTCCAGCTAAGGTTATTACCAACACAAAAACTACACTAAGCAAAATGTATTTGGCTCAGATGCCAACTGAAAACTCATCCTTGGAAGTTTATATATTCTTAATCTGTTCCCTGGACTTCTAAACCCCACCTATTCCTGGACTATTAAACCCCACCTACTCCATGCAGGAACAGACACCAGTCCTAACAAGTGTCTTTCAGCTGAGTGTACAATTTGCACATAAATGGGAGAAAAGTGATGACTTACTCATCATGAACTATGGTGGGGCCATCCCTTGTTAAGGCCTCTTCCTTGATTACATTGATAAGTTCAAAGGTACTGCTTATGGGAGCGTCAGGGTTTGGCCATTTGGGACACTGAAAGTGGCGGACTTCCAGAACGTAGTCATCCTGCAATGACAAAGGCATTAGCTTCCTCCCCTGCACAGGCATCCACTCCAGGGACAGAGAGGGGAGAGCCTCACTGCAAAGTGAAGGGAAACTTTCTTCTTCCCAACAGTTTACAGAGAAAGAGGACACACAGCTCCAGCATGTCTGCAATAGTGAACAGCCTAAAATAAGGCAAGTTTGACAAAATGTTTATCAATAAAAGATTTTGTACTTGAATTCAGGGCTCACATCAAACCTCACTCAGAGTCTTTATGGCTCAGAAGTCAAATGAGCAACCAAGTCAAATTTAAACAGGCTTGCAATTTAAATGTCTTGCAGCAAAGTCCAGCTGCAATCCAGATAGCAAACTAGAAACAGGTTTATAGTTCAAAAGGATCATGCTTACATTTTTATGATTAGTTAAGGCCCCCAAACAATGAAACTATACATGCTGAATTTTGTAAGCAGAAATAAAACAATACACCTTGGTAAAAATCATGTTTTCACTTTCCAGCAAGACAGACAGTTAATACTAGTCTTACTAGCTAGAGGAATCTACCTGGAAGTAGAAGATGTGAGAGGGAGAGGGAGCCAATGAGAATATCTTTCCCCTGAGAGCAACATGCATCCACATGCATGACCCACATTTGAAGATTAACTTTACCTGGGTAGCTTCAAGGATAAAGTCATGGATGATAATTTGCTCTTCATTAGAGAGGCACAGTCTGTCTTTGCTGATAAGGGTCACAGTAAAGGCCTCACAGTTCATGGATTCCTCACGACTTGGCCAGTACACAAACTCATCTTCTGCCTGGAGAAATGAAAGAACACACTACTGCAGCCTTTCAGATACCTTGTGTGCAACAGAAAAATCCAGTGGATCAAAAAATTGCTTTGATAAATAGAGTTGATCAGGAACTGACCTTTAAAAAACACTTCTGTCTAAAGTAAATTTACTGCTACAGTAGGCAGTAAACCTGCCAGATCCTCCTTTTGTGTGTTCAAACAGGTAACATCTGCTTTTTAATTGGTTTCACGGGGAAATGATTATCTTAGCTCACTCATACTTAACCTTTGTATTGTATCCCAGGCTTTATGACCTCCTGCCTACACAGCTTTGTTTGAAAGTCAGATATTTGTTTAGAAAAAACTCATTGACCTTTAAAAATTAATGACTTGTTATTTTTAATTTGTGTTTATCATTGGCTAATCCAAAACTCAAGGTCTGTGGATCAGGCCTAGGTAGAAGATTGATGGATACTTCTGTAGGGCTTGAATTTTTAAGAGTGAGTGGAGGAGTGAAGAGGAAGAGAAAAATCCAAATATTCTTAGCCGTGAAAAAAACACTGGCTAAACTTAATGCAAGTTCTCCAACAAAACACCTCTGCCAAAGGGACACTGTAAAACTTCAGTGAGACTGGGAAGGCTGGAGGAAGTTCAGTGCTGAAGTAGCCTGACTGGCAGGATGTAAGTCAAAGCTGTTCTTTAAAACAGCTGTCAAAGCTGTTTTTTAAAACGTAACTAAGATTTCCTAATTTGCTGCAGAGAAAGGAAATTATGGTCTGTCACCACACACATGCAAAGTTCGTTTCTTCTGGCTTCAGAGGTCTATGTCCTTGCAGCATGAGCACAGAAGCTGCCTTGGCCACGTGCACAGAGCAAACCCATGCCTCTGGACATCCCATCTTTCACTTAAGAACAAACATGAACCATGAACTGATGTCATCCTGCTGTGGCCATGCACTTCTCTCTAAAACCAGGTGTATTTCTGTGGGTCTGTAGCTCTGATGCACAAGATACTGTTGAGATTTGTACTGTCAAGTGTTCATTCTGAAAATGTGACTTGTGGTTTTAAGTCCTTAAAATTCTGCCCTAATTAAGCAGAAGCACTGGGCAGCAGAGTAATATCACCAAGTGCCAGGCAAGGGACCTGTCCTGCCACCTGACAGGTCGTCATGCAGCAGGTACCTTGCATTATTGTCTTGTCCTTTGGGATTGCACATCCAGCACCTTGGTGCTGCCTGAATCCTGTGCCACCCCACCCCTTCTTTCCAGCCAACACGTCCCACACTGACCACTGAGCCAAGGTCAGATGCCACTGCCTTCCTGGCCAGAAGGTGAAACCACTGTGGCTGAGCCCAGGATTCCTCCTTTACCCTTTGATCACTGTGGTTCTGCAGAGCTATTTCATGTGCATGTGAAGACAAGATCAGCCTCTTCATTTCCACCTGACACAGTTTCGTTTCATAAGCACTTTCTGATCCTACTGAATGTCTCTGAGCACTCCTTGCAGTGCTGCACTCCCTTTCATGCCCACACACAAGCAGCATATTGACTGCTGCCTCTTTAGTAGCCCCTCATCACTGCTATTTTCCTGCTGTAATGAAGGTGGTTTCTCTTCCACTTTCAGCTACAATTGTCTGTTCACCTCAGTGAAGCGTGCATGAAAAAACGAACCGATTAGTTCTTAATCCTTTTCAACACGCCCTCTTGAGATGTGCTAGTAAATCTGGAAGTAGTGATTAGCACTTCACCTGTGTCTCTTTATTCTCTCTCCCTGTCTGACTCATTATTTCCACTTAAATTAACATACTTGTTTGCTTTTTACTTTCATTAAAATGGCATGTGCAGCCTTGCACAGTCACAGTCGTGCACGGCCTGAGGCTTAAACTCAGGGGCAAACAAGCAATTATCCTCCTGTCCCTACCTTGCATTTCTGCTCCTCTCAAAGTCCTTACCCATAACCCCAGCCTCTCTATACTTGCATTCTGCCAGGCAGCCCTCAGGAGCCTTGCAGCTGTTGACAGCACTGGTGTGCTGTGCTGCCTGTGAGCACTGTGTTCCCTCCAGCCCTGGATGTCCAGGGGTGAGTGCAGAAGCAAAAGAACAGCCCCTACATCATGGAATTTATCTTTTTGTAACCAGCTTAAGGCAAAGTTTGAGTAGGTGGCTCAAAAACTGGCTTTGCTTTCAGCCAGCCAACTGCCCCAGCAGGCAACTGAGTGACCCTGTGCTGTGCCCAGCTGGGCTGTGACAGTGGCACCACGCAGGGAGGGACAGGGGCGACTCACCAGGCTCTGGTTGTCCGGCAGCATGACAATGATCTGAGCATTGTGATCCCAGATCATTCGCCAGAAATCTTTAGTTGTATGTGGCAGTGGATGTTGGGTTATGATGAACTCATTACTCCTGTAGTAGCCCTTTTGTAGCAAAACAAACACACAGTTACTTACTGCCTCCCATACTTTTAAAGCATTAATTTAATTTCTGGGGACACGTGATGACCCTGTTTCATTTTACTCCATAGTATTTTCACACAGACTGTATTTTCTTAACTCCATTTCAATTCTATGGAGTCCCTACTGCTTTAATTTACTTTAAATCCCAGTATCTATTTGACTGTATCTCACAGAAATACACATACCATCTAAATGCATCTTGTAATTAATTTTTTTAGGCAAGAATCTTTAATAAAACACGGTTAATAGCTTTACATTATGGGGAAGGTGTTAAAATCTCATCTGTTAATACACAGCCATTACATACAGAATTAAGACAATTATAGGCATCTGGTATTTAGCACCTTAGAATTGATTTTACTTTGTAATTAGGTGTTGGCTTCCTCACCATGATATAAGAGGCATTAATGTAATCTGTTCCCTTCATTCCAGGCAGTGGTGCCAAGCCCACTCTAGCACGCTCAGCTATAACATTAAGAAAAAAAAAAAACAGAGAGAAAAAAAGAGATCAAAGTCTGATCATGGCACAATGCAGAAAGCAAGAATTTCTCAGCCGTTAACAAAGCAAACAGTGTGCAGCTCCCATCTCCCTCAGGAGCAGGCCAGCACTTTAACTGCGTTAAAGCTCTGCCTGCTAACACAGGATATAAAAGAGAATGTTGCACAATATTCCCACAAGGACAAAGTAATTTCAGGAATCAAATTTTACTATAGCAAAGATTTTCACAGCAGGCTGAATTACCAAATAACAGTATATGCAGTGATAACAGGGGATTTCAAGTAATTCTTGTGTTCCATTTGTCTCCAGCAGCACACAAACCCAGCTGATTTATTTTGTTTTCCCTACCACTCTGTAGCACTGCCATCTCTCATAGGGTGAGATAAACATCTTCCCTAATGGGGAACCTCCTAGAAGCGTGTGTTTTTCTGCAGATCCACAGTTCCCTGTGTTTGAGGGCTGGGTTCAACATCATCCTCAAACCCTCTGACAGCCTCCAAAAGACAAACTGAAATCAGTGCAGCTGCATGACACAAAGGGCCAAATCAAACAGCCTATTTCTAGCCTGTTCCCAATCTGGTTTTAAGATGTATTCTGATGACTTCCCTTTTTATTAACAAACTTCATGATGGACTGTATCTGTGCCACTATTACTATGCTAGCTTGACTATCATCTGTCCTCTGTGCCCTGTTCTCTGGGTTATGTGATGGGGATGATGTTTTGCCCATGCTTGGTCTGGTGCAAGTTCCTATTGCTTGACAGCCATGCACAGATTCCATTTTAATGGCAGTGAAACTGTCCTCGGGCACTAAATACCCTTAAATCTGGGGTGGCTCACACAGAGAAACTGGAGTGCAGTAGCTAAATTACAAACAACTGGTGCCAATCACTCTGGGAGATCTCACCAGGGCTGGGAGCTGGTATCAAAGTAATCTCTCAGTATTCCATAGATTTATCCCCTACCTAATTATTCAAATTCTTAAGCACTTCAAATTAACATTTCACTTGGACAGTATATCTGGCTGACACTGCAACTATTTCCTTTTGTTCAGTTTCATCAGGGTAATACTGAAAGACAAGACAGCTTGGGCTGAACAAAAGATTACATTTCCCCTTCCTAGTGGCTATGTCTTTTCATGCCTAACATGAGAATTGGGTACAAAAAGTTATGCTAGGCAGTAATCAAACCGAAGATGTGATCTTACATGGCACAACCGATGAGTTCCTGTTCTTCTCTTTGTTGCAGTCTTTCTGAGCACTGAAGCATTCCACGTATTTTGCATTACACTGTGTGACCAGCTGTAAGAGAATAAAGTAGTAAGTCATCCCTCAGAGCGCTCTAAATGAAGAGAGAAGGTTTCTTTGCCAACTCCTGCAAAGATGCATCAGTAGAACAATAAACTGCATTGTTAAACTTTTTTAAAGTACTCAAGGTTCCAATGGAAGTGATCCTTTTCATACATGTTTAATAGATAAAAAAGATCTCTGAAGCTTCCAGCTTTGAAACATCCTGGATATGAAGTTCCATCAAAACATATTTTCACAGAACACTACATTTTGTTCTTTCAGAATATATTTCACAAAATTTCAGATATGTTTAGTCAGAAGCAGTTCTCGAGGAATAAAAGCTAGCAAAATAGGACAACAAAACTTTAGGTTTTTGTTGTTGTTGTTTTTTTTCAAAGTAATAACCAGATCATTCCTGCCGAATGTCTTTTTCTTCTAGGCCTTTGGGGCATCCACCACACTGGCATCTGAAATCTGAGGCCATGGGCTACATTCTCTGGTCTGCCATATTAATTTTGGGCTGCCTAGAGGCACAAAGAAAGGCAGATTTGTATTTGAATACTCTCCTAGTACATGGGGAAACTCTGCCAGAGCAACAAGAGTAAAGGTGGCTTTCACATCTCCTGCACTCACACCTCGTTACTCAGCATCATTTCACTCTAAGATGGTTGAATGTAAATTGCCGTACTGGGGCATGAGCACAAGTTATTTTCTGCCTGCTCTGTGGCAGCAGCAGAAACAAGAGAAAGATCTAATAATTGTTGCTGGTCACATCCCAGTTTGAAATGCACTCTAAACAAGATAGCACTCAACTCATCTATGCACTGGCATAAGCCCCATTAGAAGTTATGGGGTTTCTAAATAACTGTCCAATGTTGTCAAAGAAAGTAATTTCTGAAAAGGGCACTTAGGGTTTTTAAATTTTGGCACGAGTCATCAGAAAACATATAATTTATACATATAATTTAGAATTGTTTGTAAAAGTGCAACGCTTTTTAAAATAACAAATCTTTGCCTCCTACTGCATTTTATGTGGGTGTGCGTGTGCTTGCACTTGTTTCTTTAATTTAGTAATTAAGCATCTGGAATGTCTTGAGTGATGGAGAAATACTGAGATTCCTACAAGTGAATTCAGATTCATTTTTTGAATAGCTTGGCACCTGGTGTAATTTAACAGCTTCAGTTCCTTGGGTAGTTATTAACTGAGTTTAGCTGTGAAAACAGATGTCATGTA
Source organism: Cettia cetti (assembly GCA_013401135.1). Classification (NCBI taxonomy): domain Eukaryota; kingdom Metazoa; phylum Chordata; class Aves; order Passeriformes; family Sylviidae; genus Cettia; species Cettia cetti. The sequence goes on from VZUI01044211.1 coordinate 298,553, forward strand.
TCTCCTTGTGATACAAACTCTCACAAAATATTTTACAATGTATTCAAATAAAGCACAATCAGAAGATCTTAGGTTTCAAATAAGAGATCTGGGAAAAAGAAATTACTTTGGCTAGGAGGGAAGCAGCTATGACATAGCAGGAAACGCAGCAAGCATCATGATTAGCAATGGGAAAGGCATATTGTGTTTCCTGGTTTTAAAACATTTGTAATTCCTTATCTACAGTGATGAAATAGTAGGGGGTGCAAAGAACCTCATCTTTTGTCTTTCCCCACATCTATATGCATGAGAGCCAGAGTTTGGAGGAAGACTTCCAGGCAAGCTAACCACAGACTAGGAAACATCCAAGCCCCCTTGGGAACAGGGAGACCCAGCAGCACAGTCCAAACCAGTGCCCATGTCCCTCTTCTCACCTCTGAACAGCATGAGCACTGATTTCCAGCAGTGAAGCAAACTTTGTACAGGACTCAGCTTCTCAAGATGTTGTGCTGTGCTGATCAAGATTTCTGTTTTGGTTCCTTAGCCATGACAATAAACAGTGAAGACAGGCCATAAGGGTAAAAGAGGGTAGGAAAATTAAGTCCCTCTGGATGGCAGTGATTAAGACTCACCTTGAACTGTTTTTCTAGCCGTGTCTTCCCTCCTATGCCAGGAATGAGGATGCTGTTAACATAACTATGCAACTGGTTTGCAGACACTTCAGTCTCCTTCCCAAGGATGGCTTCCAACAAGGCATCATGAATAAAAATGTACTGCTCCTAGAAAAACAGCAGCATGTCAGGCAGACATTTGAAATAACTAAACAGCTGGCTTTGGCTGAGGAGCAGTGTCCACTAAAGCAAAGGGTGTGCAACATAAGCCATTCATGCAAATACTGCCAAATGCAGAATAAATACTTATAAATGCAGCACATACAAATCTGAACAAAATCTGAAGTTTCTAGTCTAGAAAAAGAGAGATATTCCAGGGCAGAAAAATATCAGTAGTATATTCAATTTTTATAGGGATGTAATTGGAAAAACCTATTCTCTTTTTAATTACAATGCAAAAATGAATAAGGCCTTAAATTCAACCCCATTGCAATTTTTACCTCTGTCTGGACGAGGTAGTTGCGCTGCGTCCTGATATGTTTCAGGAAACCCAGGACATTAACTGTGCTTTTGTCTTTTATCTGCTGCAGCATACTGTCTATCACAATGTAGGTACCAGTTCTGCCAACACCAGCACTACAGAGAACATAAGAGAAACCCATGAAATACAGCCAGATGAAAGCAACTGAAGAAGTAGAACAGAACTATGCAAATATTCACGTATTCCTATTCATGGGCTTCCATTTTCCTCCTAGCTTCAACCATTAAAGTTTCCCAGCAAAATGTTTTGGGTTTCTGGAAATATTACCAGGTATATAATTCCTCCCTTCTGTGGGTACTTCTGTGCTTCAAGATGAGGCTGAACACAATACAAGCCATTACACCTGTGCCAGCAGCATGAGGATGAGCCTGCTGTGGTCCTGGACCTCACGCTCTGGCTGTTGACACTTGGCTCCTGTTTCCACTGCTGCAGTTACTGGTGTTGGCTGGATGAAGCCATACAGAGGTCCACCCTTTGCCAAGCTGCTGCTATGTGATTGCCAAATTTTCTCCAGGCTGTGAGATGGCTCTGGCTGGCTTCAGCCTTGAGGTAAACTTAAGTTGCACAGTGGAGCTGGAAATGAAAGTGGTACCAGCACTTTGGGAAGGTATAAAAGGGGGCTAGTCCTGTGAAGTCAGAACTCCTTACAGTGAACAAGGGCAATCCTGGGCCTAAGAGAGATGGAAGCTCCTCAGAGATTCTCGATTTCTGCTAAGGAGCTGTAATCCCCATCATCCTCTCCTCTTTGATATAGTGCTGTGCAGCACCCTCACACACAGTGATGAATGAAGACCACATCCCTGAACTAGTATATTGACTGATCTACTGCTGTGACTGCGAGTGCTGGTGAGTGTGAGTGTGGTTCAGTGGCAATTGCACTCCCAGCTGTCCATGTATCCACACTGTTGGCTCCCAGCAGAGGTGATCCTGTCCTGTCCATGCACTGAATTGGCAGGCTACAAACAAGCTTTGACCAAGGAGCTTCCCAACTACATCAGTGCAATGCTCAGCAGCTCAGTATCACGGCAACAGCAAAACCCTTTATCAGCTGGGAAACTTTTGCACTGGAGCTGTTTTATGGCAAAGTAGAGCTCGTGTCTACCTGCACTCCATGGGGCTGACACACTCCTCCTGTGTTAGTAACCTAGAGTGCCTCAGGTGGCAGGGAAGAGCCCAGCTGTGCTGTAGCTGTGCTTGCCCCGGTGGTCTGTCAGAGCCGCAGTACCTGCAGTGCACCACCACGGGTCCCGTGTCCGGGGCTCTGGCTGCCGAGGATCTCCTGACGAAGGTGAGCACGGGCAGAGCGTACTCGGGCACGCCCATGTCAGGCCACTGGGTGTAGTGGTACTGAATGACAGTCCTCTCGTTCTGCCGCCCTTTGGGGTTCCCTTTCTGACCCTAGGTACCGACGGTGCGCGGAGACGAGAGAGAGAGGAGGGAAAAGAAGCGTAAGAATGTCATCAGTCCTTCTGGCTTGATCAGCTGAGAAAGTGCTGGACTCTGACAGAAGAAACCTGCAGCTCTGCCTCCTGATGGGTTGAGACAGAGCTCGAGGAAAAATACATGTGGGAACAGGTAATAACAGCAATTACAAGGACACCAAAGCAGAGCACTTGAGAAAAAAAATACAGGCTAAACCTTAGCAACAGGTTCCTCGTAATCCTGTCTTTACTTACTTATTTCCCACCCACCTACCGCTCCAGGTTGCCTATGCAAACACTGAGTTTTGTTCTTGTGTCCTGTACAAGCCAGAAGATGCCTGGATGGGGGCAGCAAAGGCTTGGCTCACCTTTTTCATCTTGGTGTTCCTGACGGTGAAGCGGCGCACGGTGTAGCAGGCGTGGACGTTTGTGCTCTTGAGCGTGACGATGATGTTGCCGTACTCCTCGCTGTTCTCCGTCGGCCAGTACTGGTCACACTTCCTCTGAACACAGACACAGTTGGGTGAGTTGGGTAAGGACCTGAGCTGCTGCTTTGTATTTGTGTCTAGAGCTTTTTGAAAAAAATCATGGCTCAGTATGTATCCCTCTGTTCTGTTAGTTATGTATTATGAATCAGTACTTTTCACCCCAAGCCATTTTAAACAACTTCTGCCCAGGTGATTTGGGGAAGTGTTAAGGAGCAACTGCTAACAAACAAGAAAATCTCTTACTCTTCCTTTTTCAACAAGGTTTGTGATCATGACAATGATTCCTGTATTTTGCTCCCAAATCATCCTCCAGAAATCTTCAAAGGTAGACTTTAAAGGTCCCTGGGTAGCAATGTAGGCTTTTGCTTTGTTGTAACCCTTCAAAGAAAACCATAATGCCAAGTGAGATGAAAGCAGTATCATGGCAGAAAAATTAATATTTTAGAGGTAACAAGAAAGGTGCTTTTCTCATTCAGAACAGTGAGGAATTTGTAGCAAAATTATCAGGTGAAGTTGAAAAATACAATCACATCACGACTGACAATACTTCCTCCTTGTGGAAGGATTCAAAGGTAAAAAAGGTAAAGCAGATAAAAACCATTAAAACAACTTACATCAACATAATTAGCATTAATGTAGTCACTGTGCTTAGAATCTTTCCCCGGTAAAGGCCTTAGCTTCACCCTGCTGTGATCATCTGCAGGATAAAAAACAGAGTGGGGAAACATTAGGGAAACACAGTACAGAATCCCATTTCCTGGGTATCAGGGCTGCCCTTACTAATACACAGAAGAGATTGGCCTTGGACTGGAGTCAAGAGGGAGATGGGAGTATCTGTTCTTGGTCATCTGCTCATCTGCAAGTTGTCAGCCTTCACATCCTTTAAAGTATGTGGTTCATGCTGAGACAGTTTCTCTTTAAAGGACACTGGAGAGCCTCAGGAGCACAATTTCTAGAATCATCTACATCACTCAGGGTAGGGAGATTGAAAGAGCCAGGGCACCCCACGGGGCTGTGAAATGCTGCCTGCTTGGCTCAGCTCATTATCCTCCCCTCAGTGCTGGGCTCAGACAGCTCTGCTGGCTCTGGGAGCTGAGTGAATGTCCTCACTCCTTCTCCACCATGAGGAATGTCCTCGCTCCATCCCACACCATGAGGACAGACTTGAAGCTGTGATCTTTGGCTCCTCTTTTTGTTTCCCCAAATGCTTGATTCCGCCTTTAAACAGGAAAAACTCAGTCCTGTTCCTAGGCAGTAGCACTGGGCTGGTAGTGCTTCCAACTCATGCAGAGATGAGACATGTGAGCCAACTTTAAGCACAAATATTGGTTTCATTTGCCTTCCTTGAGACCAATGGAAAGAGAGGTTCCCCCAGTGATAATCTGGAGGATTGAAGTGCTTGCTTCAGTCCTCCTTCAATGTCACATCTCTGTACCTAGAGAGACCACACATCTATGTCTAAAACCACAGCTGGGACAAGCTCAATGAAAGCCGTTGCTCAAGGCCACACAGCAAGTCTTTCACAGGTCTGGGAATTGGTCCTCAGCCAGTACCTTGATTACCTCTGAAAATCTGTTAGAAATATGCATTTCCTTCCTATGCCATCAAAAGCATCAAAAGCATTCAAGATTTACTGCAATGTTTATGAACATTGATAACTTTTAACCAGTGGGCTCTCCGTGTCTGTTCCTAAACCACAGTGACTGTTACATCTGCTATCCATTCCACATTAAGAGAACAACAGGAAAAAAGTTACTGCACTTCCATTCCAGACAATTTACATTGTAGAGCAGAGTCCAGATTTGCAGTTCTCAGAGGGATACAGGCAAAGTCTGCTCTGTGCTACAAAGATCACTATTTGTCCAAATCCTACACAGAGGTAAAGCAGTTTGAAATATAGCAGATACACTCTGTAAGATTTAGCACCTTTGGGATTGTAGGGTAATCCCAGGAATCATCAGTAAAACTCTTTGCTCCTCCATGCACTTCCTTTAGGCCAGTTTTCAGGCATTAGCAGGCAGGAGATCTCTGATCACCAATTTATCCCAGTTATTCCTCCACAAAATTTCATACCAAACTTACACTTCTAAAACTACGCTTGGACTGTCAAACTGTGAAACATTTCAAAACAAAAGCTGGACTGATATCCTGGCCCTGGAGAAGCCAAAACATTCACTGCCTTTAATGGGGAGAGGATCTCCCAGCCACACTTTCACATGTTTATTACATCCTGTGTAAAAATGTAACCTGGGGCCATCTGCCTGTCCCAGTCACACACACACACTGCAAGAGGAGAGTGCCTTTTTGGGTTGATTCATTGTGCTCAGGCCAGTGCTTACTTACAGGCCAGGATGTTGATGTATCTGTTCTTGTGCTTGTTGTCGGGATGGTTGGAATGCTCTGCAGTGATGTTCATGTCAGCCGTACAGCGCTGCACTTCCTAGGCAGAAAGATTATTCAAATGGAAAACCTGTCAGTCCAAAAAAACCTGAGCTTTTTCTGCTTTTACAACAGCTCATGGAAACCACAATCAGAGTATCAGTATTTTAACTGCTGGGTTAAACACAGAGTCTTTCAGCATTGTCCTGTACGTTGAGGTCTCACACCGAGCTGTGTCAGCAGTCCCTGGAGCATGGTCACGCTCCTCTCCACAGGCTTGGGGACAGATGAGCACCCTGAGAGCCAACTGTCCCTTCTGACCACCAGTCCATCACCTTCTGCACTGCATCTCCTGCCGTGCCCCACTCTGTCCCTCCTTAGAGAGATAAGATAGGGTCCCTCAGATGCAAGAGGGGCCAATGCAGTGTAACAAACTAAAAACAAAAGACATTTCAACGAAAGACTTTTGACTGCTGGACAACTTATCTGCTTATAACCTCTCAAAATGGGGTTTCTGACATTTAAGTTTGGCATTGACCTTTTGCTAGTTCTCTGCAGAGAGATGCCTTTTGTAAAATATAAATAAAATAGATCTCTGAAGATAACAGCGAGAGCTTTAAATACCACTGCTGGGACGCTGATTAACAGCCCTCGATCAGTGAAGAGAAGGTTGCATCCGTGTGTATTTACAAAGCAGACAGAGACCAAGGGTCTCATGAAGCCAGAGATGCAGATGCCTGTCTAGCTGGGGCTGAAGGTTAGATACCTAATTCCCTTGGAATTTTAAGTTCTTAACCCACCCCTTACTCTTACAGAATACAGAGCTATTGAAATGGGGCAATGGAGAGTCTTTTTTTGACTCTGAAGAGAAGCAGCCATTCCCTTAGAGAGTTACACCCTTCAGAGACTGCCCTACAAACTGAATCACTCAAGAGTCTTTTCATCTCCAAGAGACATCTTTATAGTATCTGTTTAACAATAATCTTCCTGAAAAAGAGAACCCTCTTTTTATCACTAGCATTAATATTCTTCATTTAAGGACATATTTTTGAAAAAAAAAAAGATTAAAATTTGGAGTTTACAAAGTTGTGGAAGAAATTATATTTATTCAAATCTTTTGTGACTCCCAGAAATTGCACCAAACAGAACCAATTTCCCCCCAGGATATGTGAGGAAGTGCCAAATTACTTTGTACTTCAGACTTTAAAAATAACAGTATAGAACCTAAGAGGCAAAGTCATTAGGAGCTCACAGCTGCTACAAAGATCATGAGCTAAGTGACAGAGAAAAATTATCACAAGAAATGCTATACAAACAGCAGATGTAGGAGTTCAGCATTATGCAGACATTTCACCAAGGACTTGCATAGCAATTTTGATATCTTCCCCAACATTTACATTTTAAAAGTGCAAAGTATACTAAAACCTTGTACATTTTATAGCTTTTATATCCATGTGACACTCTCAAATAACAATTGCTTTTCTCTCTCTTCCCAGCCCTCCATAGGGAGAAACATACTGTGCTCAAGGAGATGAGCTGAACAAAGACAAAGACACATCAAGCATAACTCTCAGCTGGCCCTAATGGAATTTTCATAGTTCCACTTCTATCAAATAAAAAAGCCCATATTAAAGTGTGCTCTTCCTCTAATTCTGCCTGTCAGGTCCAGTAAGTAAGGGATTTCAGATTACACAATAGGCAGAATCAGTTCAGCCTAAGTCATGGTTGGAAAAGCAGCAATATTTACATGTTAGGTTGATTTAATGTAATTTTGTTTTACCTATTTTTGCATTTAGAAATCATACTACATCACTGCTGTACCCTTACAGGTCACTCCCAAAAAATACCCTACCCCTTTCTGAAAAGCCTCACATCCAACCCTACATCCCTGCATCACTATAAAATTCTTTTTAGAAGATACTGGCATTGAAAAATGTATGCCAAATGCTGTAGAATTTAATACAGATTAATCCAATAAGGTTCTGTGAAGAATACTCTGTGAAGTTATACAATTTACCAGGGAATTACCTCCCTGCTAAGGAATTTTCTCTGACAGTTTAAATACTACATAGTAAATGTATAATTTTCTATTAAATTCTATAGGATTTTTCCATAAGGGAATTGTTGGTGAGGTTAATCATTTTAATTAACCTCTTTATGTTGATGGTGACTGTTTCCTCGACTGTACATGTTCCCAGCTGGCCAATATAAAGTTAATAGAAGAGGAAGATTAAGCTGAGATGGTGAAAAACACAGCAATGGAAAAGGAGGCTGATGATCTGAAAATGGTTTTTCTTAACACATAATATTCTAAATGGTTTTTAATACTCTGGAAAACTGTTGTAATGGTGGATTCCTATATCTGCACAATGCAAAAGCACAGCAAAAAGAGACTGTTATAGAAGAGCTTCCCCCTCACCAGTATGCCCCAGCTGTTTTTGTCTTTTTAAGGTCTTCAGCCCTCCCCTTATGTCCAGAACAAAGGCAAGGCTTTGGGACACTGAAGCTGTCAATGAGAAGGGGACTGAGGACATCCTCCAGTTCCACCCTGGCCTGGGTTTGGCTGTGCCAAAACCCAGATGGGGTTGAAGCAGAGGGTGGGTATCTGTGCTCTCCTACCCTCTGAGGCTCATCTCTCCAAATTCTAACAGCAAATTACTAAACCACAGGCTCGCCCCAGCAGCCAGGAAGGCATAAGTTAACATTCCTCTGTTATTAAAGCCAAGGTGGTCTCCTTTCATCTATGCACAAAAGGCTGCAAGGAGACAAGACTAGTTGCAGTCTGTTATCTGTGCCTCTGTTCAGAGTATTATTTACCTCTTAGCAGAAGAGGACACCCTGATGTTAATAAATAACACCCTGGAGAATGTCCCCTAACGTCCCCATCTTAATTATGCCATTTTACCACATTTATGTATATCACATATTTACTTTCCCAGCATTTTCTGTTGCTTATGCAGTGAACACCCTGGGATTTCTAAACCTTTCTGGCTACCAAGTCCTTTGGTTGCACTTAAAACATCACCACGATTGCATTACTATTGCAACCTGCATTTGCAGGCAGCTCACCAGGTCAGGGCTGACCCCAGGCTGCTCACTGCAGCTCAGCCTAAACAGAGTCCTGTCCCTGCAGGCACAAAACTGCTACTGGCACCTGGAGTAGGACTGATACTGTTTGTATCACCACGTTCATAATTCATCCATAAACGTTTCATCTCTAGAATATTTCCTTTGGCTTTCCTTAATCCTGCTTAGTCTCCTCCACTGATTTTAATGATGGCTGGCTTGCACACTGCTGCTCCTCATGTTTAACTTCCCAGAACACATTACCATCCCAGGATGAATGGATACAGGCTTTATTCTGTCCTTTCAACTTAATCATTGACAACCCCAGAAACCAAAGTACATGGTTTCAATTGACTGTTAGTTACTGTAAGAAGTGTTCTAGTCTACGCTATTATGGCTAATTTACCTTTTAATTATATTGTCCATGCTAATGCTAATTGGAATTTGATACACCCAGGTTTAACGACCCATTTTAATTGCGTTTCTGAAACAAGTTACAGATTAGTTTCTTCTAAACTTCAAAGAATTTCCATTTAAGTGTAAAATCAAACTGCTCCAGTGTCTTGCTGGCAGTATAAGGTTCTGAGGAGGAATTCTTTGCTACAGTGGCTGAGCAGGAACTCGGTCTCTTGATTTGGCCTTACAAAGTGCTGCTGCTGTTGTTTCCCATTACTTCAGGCTGATGTCCTGGCAGGGGCTGAACTGTGAAAGCCTATGAATAGCAATGAGGAGTCACAACAAAGAAAGGATCCTAATCTGAGTGACTAAACCTGAGAAGATCCATAGCTGTGTTTTAATACTAAGGTTGATATTTTTCAGCATGGAAGCAAGTAGTTCACCCACCCCCAATATCAGTTTTGATCTATTATTTTAATCCCAAATTACAAGAATTCTGTGGTAGTGCTCTTGCTGTTTGTTTTATCACAGCAAACATGAAGACAGCATACCAACAGAGACTGCAGATAGTATTTGAAGATATCCCCCAGGAACAGTGTAGATTTCTGTAATGATTTAGCACTGGTATAAACACTCCAACAGCACTCGAGAGAGAGGTGAGTTGGGGACAACCTAGAAAGAGGTGAAAATAAACAAACCAAAAGGACTCAAGACAGGAATAACATCAATAGACAGCTAAAAACTCCTGTAAATGCATATCAGAGGAAAGGATGGTGGGGTAGAGGTGTCTGACCAAAACCTTGCATTGCCCAGCCAATGGCTCATCCAAGTGGGGCTTCCAGGCACAAACCTTGGGAATGGGTGTGGTACCACAGTTAGTAACAGAAACCCCAGATATCTGAACTGCTTTTACTGCTTCTCTTCAACTTCATCTCCTAATTCACAACGCCAGTTTCTCAGGGCAGGTGAAGCAGTGAGGCAAGAATTGAGAACTCCAGGAAGGCACTGCTCTGCAGCAATCCTTCCTGCTCCAGCTTCACAGTGCTGCTTCCCTCTGGTTTCATTACAGCAATGCACAAGCTGAGAATACCTCTAATTAAGGCAATTTTGGGCCAGGGCTATAAAACATTCCCAATGCAGTATTGCCTGCTAGCAGCATGCTTTTGAAATGGCATCTTTCTGCAGCCAAATTCCTTGGTGGAGATGCAGCTATAAGCATGTGTCTGGTGTGAGCTGTGTCTAATCTGTAAGGGATGTCAGTATATCTACACTGGGTTTTTAGTATCTCAAGAAGTGTGCCAAGTGCAGCATTATCTGTTTTCAATGCAACCCTTTGCCAGAGAATCACATTCTGAGGTCCCCAGTTAAAAAGAGCCAGTGACCCCTGCCCTGAGCAGCAGCAACCATGAGAATAACGTTAGCAAATCCCTGCCACGTTGCTGGAAATATAGATTTATGTTATTTTCTTACATTTCAGGACATTTAGAAGAAGGTGCCACTGGAATATAAAGATATTTTCAACTGATGTGATGAGGGAGCTAGACAGCCTGCCTCCGAGTTCAGTGAGCCTGTTCAGACTCCAAATTGGCAATGAATCCTGACGCTCACACGGCCACAGGCAGGAGAGGCCTGCAGAGATTGCCCTCCCCTCTCCCAGCGCTCCAGCAGCAGCACTGACCAGCCCACTCCACAGTTACGGGGGAGGGAAATAAAGCTCCCTGATCTCAAAAATCCAAATGCTGCCTTAAACTGTAAAAATTCACAGTTAGCTTTGGGGATGGAAGGTGATTTCTTGGCTTAGTATTCCTTTCTTAGAGCAAAAGGACACGATTACTCAAAAAAACTTACTGTGTTATTCCAGTAACCGGCCAGGGGGAGGGAGTGAAAAGCTCTGCTGTGGGAGGTGGCACTTCACACTCTTTTTGATACAGGAATTTGGAGGCCACATGTCCTATATACTCAGGCTATCAGGGGAATAGAGGATGAAAATGTGACATCAGTTTTTAAATTGAGATCCAGAAGGGGTTTTAGGCACTGCAGCCCACTATATCTGACTTCTCTGTGGGGCTAACTACAAGACTGCGATAGAGGAGCAGAGCTGGTGAATGCCTTGAGCATGCTGGGGAAAGGTCCCTGAAGAAGTCTACAGGCTGCCTAGAAGAGAGCAGCATATCAATTTTCAAAGTGTGTGAAAAGACCTCTCAGAAAATATTACTAAAAAAACCCTGTTCTGGTTTGGGAGCAAAAAGAAAACTCGCCTTGTGCACTACCAGGTTAGAGGTGGGACTCACTGCCCAGGAATTGATAGTGTTCAACTTTCACTGCTGGGACCTTATGGGGACCTAACCTATTCATAAATGGGCTGCAGAGGACACAAAGTGTGTTTACAATATAAAATTATTCAGGATAATTAGAACAAAAGCTATTTGTGAAGGGAAGCTGAACAATCTCACAGCACTGAGTGACCGAGTGACAAAATGGCAAATGGAATTCAATGTTGATAAATGAAAAGTGATGTACTTGGGGAAAAACAACCCTAACTATACATACATACTGACAGGTTCCAAATTTGCTATTTCCATTCAGTGATGAGACCTTGGGGTCACACTCAATAGTTTTCTGGAGGTGTCAAATGAGTGCTCAGTAGTTGTTAAAAACCAAATCCTCTGTTAGGAAGGAGGAAAGTAATAGAAAACTGAAAACGTCACTGAACTCTGCAGTAAAACAACTTGCCATATACCTGGGCACAGCTGTGGTCTTCCCATGTTGACAAGGTTATGGTAAAGGAAGAAAAAAAGGTGCAGAGGGGACAAGTCATTGCAAGTCTGGAGTGGCTTCCTCCAAAAAATGAAGCGAGTAATTTAGACTGCTTCAGATTTGAAAATGGATTATTAAGAAGTAATATAAAGGCAGACAGAATCATGTAAGTAAACAGGGATGCCCTTTGTAATGCAGAAAGTAGGAGGCACCAAGAGAAGTTATTCAATATGAACTAAAAGCAAAAGGAAGTCTGTTCTTGTGGAACAAATTGTAGAATTCATTGCCATGGGATGCTTTGGAAACCAGAAGCATAAAAGGGTTCAAGAGACAACTAGAATTTTATGGAAGAAAGGTCTATCAAAGACTGTTAAATGTAATGATGCCAAGAAAATCTCTGGCTAGACAAGGAATAGATATAATCTCTGGCTCAGGAAGCCTTTCAACCTCTGTTCAATCTTGCCCTCAAAGCCTGCCCCAATGCCCTTGTAAAAGTGTGGTACCTCATCCTGTATACCATAGCAAGACAGTGCTGGAGCTACCTCAGAGCAAGGCAAAAACCTTCCCTGAATTTTCTTAGTCTACTACTGACCAAACTCGGGTTGAGCACAAAGAGTTATGTCAGGGACCAGCACTACTGATGCAGGATCTTTATTTTAAAAAGCTATTTGTGGTTCAGTATTAAATTGGGTCCTGTATTTCCAATTTATATCAAGAACTGAAAATTCACAGGACTCAAAGGATATCTTTAAAATTCTGTATATACAAGAAAGCCCAGCTACCACCAGACAATAAAGCTGGCTACTTGCACTATGATTACCCAAAGGGAGTAAGGATTCATTTTTGATGTACTTTCCAAGGGAAGATTTGTGAGTTCAAAGTCCTTTTTTCCTCTGCACACAAAATGCTTCCTAAGCACATTCACAAAATATTTAGCTGTAATTACAGCTCAATTTAAGAGGAGGAGGGAGCATTCACACAATTCACTTTTAAAGAAATCTTCCTCCTGTAAAAAACAACTCAACACAGCCCTAAATATGCTGCCAAAAACACAGGAAGTGACACCAAAATCTAGCAACAAACAAATGGGGGAGGTTCACTTTCCACATTGGGCAGTGTATGTGTGTGCCTAGCTTAGCCTTTCCTTTTGCAGCTTCTACCTTAAACCTTCTGCCAAAGAAATTTCTGAAGAGATTTTTGATCCATTTTTTTTAAACAAAATTTCATGCACTGGCTACCTCTGGGAGGATTTATTTATTCTGCAGTATTGATTATTATTTCAGCACCTCCTTGACTTCCCCTTTTTTTCCCCTTTTAGATGCAAAAACCCATATTTTTTTGTATGACTGCAGAATCCATTACCTCTTTTCAAAAGTTCCACAGGCATGAAGGTACGATATAGCTGTGGTACTTTCCACCCAAGGCTAGCAGCCCTGGATTTTCTCTTTTAGCTGGAATTTTATTATTTCTCCACAAAGCATTGGCTAGGTCTTCCCCATAGGTGGCAGATGCATCTCCAGCACATGGATCAGACTGGATGTGAGAAGCTGCACTGCAACCAATCCAACAGCTCCTGTATAAATGTAACCTCGGGTTCCATATCCCCCAGCCACTCTCCAAACCGGGGCTCTGACCTCAAACTCAGTTGGGCACTTGAGAAACATTTTACCTATGTGAAAAATCCTGGGTTTCAAATCAGGCCCACGAGGCCTCAGCAGGGCAGAACACGAGCAGTGAAGGGGAGCTGGGTGGTTTATCCCAGAGAGAGATCCTTGTTCCTGTTCCTACTCCTAACTCTAGCAGGAGATTTCATTTACATTTAGGAAGCTGAGACCTCAGCTGTGGAGAAATACATCTGGAGTAGCTATCCTGACTTCAAAGCAGACGCTCCAAGTTTTAAGCCAGCACGGAGAATAGACTTTGGCACATGCAGTGCAGTCAGAGGAGTTTAACTTCCCTGTGGAGGGGGGACTCTGTGCTCCCCAGAATGGGACTAATTGGCCAAAGCTCTCTCCAACTACCTGCCACAGCACAGCACTCACAGCAGGGAACTCCAGGAGGAAGGGAAAAAATAAGGTTATTAGAGCAGTGTTTTTCTTTGCTAAAACACAGGCGGAAGGTGTCCAACATTTCTTAATAGCAGTGATTTAGTGACAACTGAAGCAAAGCCTGCTTAAAGCCAGACCAAGTTTACAGATGTGTTGCTGATTATTTTGAATAATTAAATGGTGTAAAACCCAGCTGTGATGAATAGCACTGGGGTCGCAATTCATAAATAATTGAGAAGAGTGAGTCGCATTTGATCATCCTGATCAAATTCTACTCTCTGGAGAATAAATGTTTGTCCTGAATACCATCAACATTGTTAAATGCCTCAATATTCCTGCTCAGCCATCCAGCCAGCAGTCAATTGAACTAAATCACTTTAACACCTTACACATTTGCCTTCCTCATGAATACAGAATGTTTCTAACTTACACAACCCCTTTTGGGCATCAGACAAAGCAGACACTCTTTATAGACAGTAACCAAACAGCAACAATAAACGTTTTAAATGATCCCATTAAAAACAATTCCTGCATACAATCTTGTCTTTACAGTGCAGTAAGCAAAGAAGCTGTAGATATAAGGCCACCTATTTTGGTTCAGTGCCTTGTTTGTAAGCAGAGCTGCTGCTCTTATTCACAGGCAGCAGGCAAACACACTTTCTTTTGCTCGTGGGGAAGCCAGAAGTTCAACTCCATGCAATTTCCTGGGGCTTCTCCTGTTTCTCAGTACTTCCAAAAGTTCAGCAGTGACTGTGATTAGACAGTGAAGGAAAAGCCTGACTCTGCTGTCTTATGCTGCATTATGTTTACCATGCTTGCATAATATGGGTTTGGTAACCCAGAGGTAGAAAACTACTTTCACTCCATCAGGATTATCTCCAGAAGACAGCACATTTATAGGTCAGAATCTGTTCTACACAGGTAACAAGATGCAAATTTAAAAATAGTCACATTAGGTAAATACAACCAACTAAACCCCAAATCCTTTCTCCTTGGTTTTACTGGAACAAAATAATCAATGACTTCAATAGCAATTTCTCTTGTCTGAACAGAGCATGGAAAAAGACTCAAGGAACTAATTCACAGTTTGGGTTTTCATCAAAGACCAATTTCTACTACTTTCACTCACTGCAAGCACTACTTCACTACTTTTGGACTACTCAGGGGATATGTGCCTTTTAAGATGACTAAGAGGAGCAAATTCTGGAGCAAGAAGAGTGAAATAGTTGTAAGAAAACCCTCTAGTTAAAAATGACTCTTTTTATCTTCATGTTGTTCCTGGGGGCTTGCAGGCAGCTTTTCCTATTTTATAAAAACCTAGAAGGATTCCCCCTTAAAGGCACCAAATCTGTGGTGGTTAGAAAGCATCTGTAAATGTCCAGTCCCACATTGCTCATAGCTGGTAGCAAATTGGTATCATCCTGTTTCTCCTGATACATTTGAGCACTGCATTTACCTGACATGACAGCCTCACACAGATGTCACACGGTCCCCAATTATTAATACACAATTAACTTTAGGAAAACAACATTTTATTGGTGGGTCATTAAATCGTACCTCAAAGTCTTCTGAGAACCCATGCTGGTTATTAGAATACAGCTCACTGATGTGTTTAACAAACTGCTTGACTGGAATTGCTTCCATATCATCTGTAGGAAAAAAAAAAAAATACTCAGAGTTGCTCTTTGTTTCATGCATAAAACTTGAGGAGAGGAAGTCTTCACTCGATACCATTTAGATCTGAGTTCCCAGAGGCAGACCAAGTTCAATATGCAGTAATAAGAAATCTTGATAAATCTGGCCAGTTTTGAGGAAAACATTTCATTGTATTTCCAGTTCTAAGCACTACAATTATAAATACTGAGAGCCTGTTCCTGGGATGCTGATTTACAAAGTCAAATTTAAGCTCAAGGGTAATCAGCTGTTGCTCAATTTGAAGATGGCTGTGGATGGGATGAAGAAGCCTCCTCTCCTTTCACATTATATAAGAACATAAGAGACCCCAAATATGAAAATACAGTTGAGAATTACTCCCAGCAAGTTTTACCAGACTGAGGAGACACACAGGCCTTTCTTATTTGAAGTTATTAACTTTTCCCTTTCACACAATGATATAGAATCCAAATGGATTTATGAAACTGCTTCTGAGCAAAAGTGCAAGCAAGCACAACAGCCACACTAATTTCAGTTCTCTCTCATGCAGACATTATTCGTAACATTGAATATTATTGAGTATTCCACTGGACCATTTGCTCTTGCACAGCACAATGCAAGTGCCCCTGAATATACCAGTAAATCACCCTTAAATATCTTCTTACAAGAAAGAAGTTGAAGACTCAAACTGAAGACAAACAAGATGGTTTTGAGCACCTGGGACTCCAGGCAGATTCTAATAAAGCTGGGGTGTAGGATGGCTGCCTTATTCCTCTTTTTAGCTCTCAAAAAAGGCCTGGATATTGTTATGACCACCACTGCAGTTGGTAGAAAAACTGTGCTTGCCAAGATTTGCCAGATAATATTTTCAGTCTGGCATTTGGAAAATGCAAATTGCTACACAACTGTGATTGCTTTCAGAATGTGAAATAATCTGTTGCCTGATGGCTACTATTGTCTGACTGCATGATTTTATGGCAATACCCTGTATTTATATAATCCATTTAATATTCTTCTGAAGATAGTATCTAGGTTATGTTTACTCCCAGTAATTCAGTGGTGTATTTTTGCTCCCATTTAGCAGACATATGGTTTGGTGCTACAGCTGCATTATAATCTGGATTCTTTTCCTTTTAAACATCTACATTATGATAGAAAAAATCCAAATATTTCTACAGATACTTAGCAAAATTTAACGATAAATAAATAGATGTGACATTTACTGTATTCAGAGTGAAAGATCTTTGGCAGCTAAAACCTCTAAGCTGTCACATACGCTTTTCTTAGCAAAGGGTATGAAGATCTGTATGTGTAAATGAGGTTCTACTTTGGCAAGAATTTTATAGATCCCTGACAATCTCTGATTTCTTTCCAGTTGATGGCAGTTAATATTGACCATGTCATTACTTCTCTCCTTTTATTTTATAAGGTAATGCTCTAAGGTGGCTTTTTGCATCTATTGACATTTTCAGATCTCAATCAGCTCTCTTCTATTTTATTTACAAGGGCCAATTGTTAAAGATATGTTTGCAATCTGGTCACCTCACAGTATAGTAATGCTACTTTAATTAACCACATGCTCATTTACTGAATAATACAGAATTCAAAACATTTAACAAGTGTATGCTCTTCTTAGCAAAAAGCTGCAGCCTGCAGGAATGCTGGCATTTAAAAATATTTAAGAGATAACATTTATTCTATATAATATTGGGAATATCATCATCTTATAACAACATTTATATCAATATTTTCACAGCCAAGACATTTGAATGGAATGATCTATAGGAACAGCAAGGATCTGTAAAACAGTATTTCCTCTTCTGAAAAGTAACTCCTACATGCTAGATTTCCTTGAAAATAGTTTCTGCTATGATAACAATTGCATATAATCTCACAAGAGAAGTTCCACAGTTGCAATTTGGGTTTTTTCCTTGCATAGTTTTAGCTCAACTGAGACCAGCCAAGATAAAGGATTGGCTGCAGCAGACCGGTGTGTCCAAGCTAATTTTGTAGAAGGCAGAATTTAACTTTAATTGTGATCTGTGAGCCAGAAAATACATTAGAGATAACATGCTCTCCAGTCCATTGAATTCTCACCAATTTCAAGGATGGGTCTGCACCAGAAATCCATGGCAAAGCGTGGTTAGTTTTCTTTTTATCATCATCACTGCATGGTGGCAGTATGTCTCCACCTTTATAGCCACTGCTACTTCACTTCTCTCTTGTTAACTGTCCTTTGGTGTTTCTCCTCCCTTTTTTCTCTTCTGGATTTTCATTCTAACTCCCTCCAGAAGCCTTAACCCAATACAGTTTCTTGCCATATTTGATGACGTGGGTAACAATTACATGTTAAATAATTAAATAGGAAATATTGTTGACATATGAGCTCACTGGGTCAGAGGGAAATGAAGTTGCCCATCAACTCAGGAAAACCATGCCAGAGCAAATATAATTATTGTGTATCAGAAAGATTAAAATCAGAACTATGAACATTAGAAATTTAAAAAACAATTTAAGGTTTCCAGCTTTCAAACTGGTGGGATAACATGGTCCAACATGGTCTGTAACTGGGACAGGCACAGCCCTGAGGGGATGGGCAACCTACAGTGTGGTAGGATGTAGCTGGTCCTCCCTGCACACCCACCTTGCCCCAGCTGATGGCCACAGGAAAGCAGCTGCACAGGAGATAGAGCCTATCACATTAACCAGGGAAACAGGAAAGTGATCTGAGCCGGAATTTTTATATTCATAACCTCCAACTCCAAACTCCCACCCAGGAACACAAATTACTTTCACTGGATACAGGCACACTGAGCCATGGGCAGCTTGCCAGGCCTCTGGCAAATGTGTGCCAACATCCTCAGCACTCTGGAATGGTCTGAGCTGATGTTATCTGGAGATGGCTGTGACCTTCTCCAGGAAAACCAAGAGATGCAGCTAGATGCACAGAATCTGTTTTTCCTTTAGCTATTGTCAGCCCAAAGGCTTTGGTTAAGCCTTCTTTCCATCTTGAAGCAAACAGACTTAAATGACTGTAATTCTTTTAGTCGACTGAGGGATTAATAGAATCCTATAATGGTTAATTAGCAGCTCTCCATCGTTCTGTGCATATTCACTTTGGCACTATATACTTTTTCCCATCAAGAAGCTGGAGTGACATTTGATATTGTCAGTGTGATCCTTACATTTTGCAAGACCTACACGTTATTCAAAGAGAAGAGGGAGGTGTTTTAATAACATACCTTCACCTCTAACACTGCAGATATAATTACATTTCTGTCTGGCTTGGGTTTAGCCATCTGTTTTATCAGTGTCAATAAAGTGATTCTGGATTTACTTCACTGTGAAATATGAGCTGAATTTGGCACCATAATAACGTACTAACCCTTTGTGTTACACAGAGAAAGAAGCATACTCAGATGGACAATATTTTAGTAATATTTTTTATAATCAGATACTACTAAAGTTGACACAGAGGGGTATGTTTAATTTCTGTGCTAAATATTTAACATACTGGTGTAGTTCCCATCTTGACTTGCTGGCCCAAGCCAAGCACCTGAGAGGAGTATCAAATCCGAAGGGAACCACAAGGCAGCTCATTTCCTGCCACAAAGAGACAATGCCAAGAAGAAAATCATGTTTGTTTAAAAAAACGACTGTAGAGGAAAACCTTCACTAACACCTCCTTTTTAAAAAATGGCAATTGCAAATGCAGAATACTTAACACATTCCTTCATAAGACAGACACCTTCAAAAAAAGCCCAAAGCATATAGAAGCAATAAAGTTCAAACAGGGTTATATTTTAAGTTCGGATAATTAGTAATCCTACCAGGAAGGATTTTCCCACAGCTCCCACTTAATAAGCTGCCTTTGTAATATTAAAGCAATAGGGGCCAATTTCCAAAGAAAAATAGGATATCCTATCAGAAATGACATTTCCACATAATAGGGTCTCAGATTCATTTTGATTCATTTATAGTCTGAGAGCTCACCGGATAGTTTAGTGGCATTGTATTGGAATAGATGGGTTTGGGTCAGGAATTAATGAAGAAGGTCAAAACCAAAGTGCTTCCTCATATTACCTGTACTTAGATGGAGTTTTGGTGTTTCTGAAGACCAGATGTTTGACACATGAAATAGCCTTGGTAGGAAAATTCTCCATGTATTTTGTTCTGTCTGTAAACACTTTCTGTTTTTCAGCTATTACCTTACCCAGCCTCCTAAATCCAATATACTCCCTGCATCTTATGCCTTATTCTTAATGTGAAAGCTTATTTGGTTGGTTTGTGAGTCCCTGCACTTCAGTCTCTCATTTACTAAGCCACCTGGACTCATGTGCCATGGCTGTCACGTGCTTGGTCCACCTGCTCCCACAGCAGCCACTCTCTGCTCTGTGCCATCCCTGCATCCCAGGAACACCTCCATCAACGCTCAGCGTGCTTTTCACAGCTGGCTTCAGCCAAAGAATGAAGGGATTCTCCCACTGCCCTCTCCCTGCCTGGGAGGCTGAGGAGTGACTTGAATCCCCCTGCTGATCTGGCTGATGAGTGTAAGAAAGGACTGATTGATTGATTTGTGAGGAGGGGGAAGGGGAAAGGGAAGTTGTTGGTGGGGTAGATGGGTTGATCCTACTCGTTAGGATGACAAATAGTGAAGTGACAGGGAAACTTCTCTTTCTGAAGGCAGCACAAACCTAACTTGGCTTATGATGACCATTAAACTAGTGACATGGTTAGGGGCATTGATCCTTAAGAATCCACTCTCAACAGTGTATCCTTGCGGTTCTCATTTTCTGTAAAAAAGTCTTCCCAAAATATCTACGAGTAAGATTGTAACAGGACAGGATTTGACCTCTTACCTCACTGAAAAATAAGATACATGAAATATGCTTTCCCATATCTATAGTAAACAAGCACCTTTCTGTTTCTAGCAACACTCAACCCTGGGATGTTATTTTATCTTTCACTCTCTTATTCTCCATTCCTAGGAAGAATGTTGAATGCAATCATAGGATTTGTTAATCACCTTCAGTGAAGTTTCATGTATTTTTACCTTTTACAAGGAGGGATGGAAAAACTCAGCAAGCAGCTGGAGCACCTAGCATCAATATTTAGAATGCATTTCACTTAAAATGGAATCTAACAGCCATTGCATAAGCTACAGTACATACCAGAGTGAAGGGTGCCACAGCTATGGCAGTGGAGTAACCATGAGGAGTGTGATATTGTCTTTACAAGAGCAGCTGAGCATACAGAATACTGCAAGGATGAACACCACAGCCTTGGGCAAAATTCTGCCCCAGCAGAGATTATTAAAAATTCCCATCAATTCAATTGTCCACCTCTAGAGAAAAGTTTGGACAAAATTATATAAACCTACAGATTGAGCATCCACTCCAAAGTCCACATACTTAAAAGCGCTCGAAACTTCACATGCTGCTCAAATTTTGGCACAGATTGACTTTGCAATGTCTGAGCAGGCAGAAAGAGCCAGCCCTTGCCCTAAGTCACACAAATACTGGACTGTATGGGTAATTCCACACATAAAACAGGGCAGTGCCCAGCTTTCTTCAAACCATTTTAGATTTAAATGCAGTTGAATTATACACGTTTATATTGTCAGAGCCTTTAATTCTGCAGTATACTGGCTTTCCTTGCATAACTATTTAAAATAAGAATGCAACTGAAGCCATTGTATTTCAAATGAAATAATTAATCTTCCTGACTGATTGCATTTACTTGCTGTATAAAAAATAGCCAGAAATATAATAATAGTTCTATTTGTATAACATTAGTAACAATTAATTTATGATAAAATAATTGAAAAGCCTTAGTATTGAGAAGATGTCTGCCTTCTGTGGAGATTTTATCTCCATAAATACTATAAAGACTATGCAAAAGGTTTCATTCTGGGACATCAAAATGTCTGGGGAAGATCTCTTAAGGGTGACATCCTCCTGAAGTCACTGACCTCAATAATTAAGACCAATTACAAATTAAAATTAATTAAGATTAGTAAAAAATCATTAAGAGTTGATTACTGAGGGCACTATTCCTCATTAATGCTCGCTTTTTTGTAATCATGTGTTTATGAAGCATTATTTTTAATAAAAAAATCAGTTTTCAAAATGAAAAGGCATGGAAAACCCTTGGAACACATTTGAAAGTCCTGGAAAGATGGGCACACTGAAAGAAAAACAGGATTCCTTTCAGAAAGATAATTGCTATTTATTTGTTATAATCAAGTCAAATGAACACAAGGACAGGCTTCTGATAAAGGGAAGACATATGAAAAAGTAGAATATGAAAAAACACCTGTGCAATTCTGCTACATTCATCTCTCTTGCTTCAAGACATAATCCGCTACAATGCTATTAGCCATGTGTCAGTCAGGAATATAAAGATGTTAATGATAAAATTTTATACTTGTCAAAATAAGAGCTCACTTTAAATCTGCTTGTACAAACATTAGGTTATCACTAATTATAAATGTAATAGCAATACACTTCTTCCCTTTAAGAAAAAAGCCAATTTCAGTCCAAGAGAATGAAATAATGTGCAATTTCCCTTAGCCCAGATATTAAACATGATCTTATTTAGTATTACCATCTAAGGAACACAATTTTAATCTCACACATTTCCATCCTCAGGTCTCAGTCCTGCCATCAATTACACACAAGCCTTACATTTGAGCACATGAAGATCCAACTCCAGGGCTCTGCCTCCCCGTGTAACAGCTCTCAGAAAAGGATCTATCTGCATTTCACATGGCCACCATGAAAACACATTCTTCTGTATTGCAGCCAACCCCTGAAGCCTCCACTAGAAGAATCACAATTAGATATCATATCATAAATTCTACTGTGTACTACTGCAGGAGCAGGCTTGGTATCAGAGTAAAAGGAAGGTGGATGTTCCCTAAAATACCTTGATATTTTCTTGGCTTCAGAGGACGGCTGTGTTTGCCATATTGCGTTCATGAATTTAATTGAAGCTGAAGATAGGTACAATTCACAATATGGTGCTGGAACATAAATCCACAGGGAGCAGAGAGCAGAAATAAAGTCTTAAACAGCTGAAGAGCACCACCTCTGTGCTCAGTGAAGAGCTTCATGCCTTTGAGAAAGAAGCCCTCAGCTGCAGTTAGTGCAGCTCCTGTACCTCACAAGGCTCACTGTGCTCAGTGCACTGTCACTGTCACTGCCACACATGTATCCTGGGCTCTGCTCTTTAGCTCTGGGAATGCATACTGTGACAGCCACACTTTAGCAGAAAACAGTAAACACCAAGTCTGTGCTGGGAACCTGCAGTTTCCTTGTCAAATGAGATATCATTACTGTCTCTTAACAGAAATAGTTTGTCAAAGAGTGGATGCTACCCGAACACAGCAGCTGAGCCTGTGAAAAACACATCCAGTCTGACCACTGACATTTGTCGGGAGAGGTTCAAGGCACTATTCAAGTTATTGAAGAGCTAGGAATTGATAAGATGGACTCATGATGGGAGTCCTTGTAACCATGAAGAGACAGAGGGAAATGAAAGATGGTCATGGGTGCCCTGGCCTTCATACCCTGGTGGGTGTGAGGTGGTCAAGGCACCTTTTCATTGCTATTCCTCTTTCCTAGACTTGTACACCCATACTGAGACATTCTTGAAGAACCAAGAGTGTTTCTCCATCAGATTCTGCCACTAGTTTTTTAAAAAACATTATTAATAAACTTCACGACTATTTAAAAAATTAATTTACTGTCATTTAAACCTAAAACTGAACATACTGTGATCTGAAAACCGTTTCTTAAGTCTTGTCATCTAGACACAGCTGAAATGATTGGCATTACCTCTGAGAAGTTTTACTTATACTGAAAATGTAAGATGTGAAATTCTTCTGGAAAATATGGTGGATGAATCAGCTGCATTGGCCAGCTGTTTTGTTCTTTATGATCTGTGCTTCTGTGGACTGTGGTCAAAACCACACAGAGCTCTGAGCTTTCCCATCAGGTCAAGCCTCAAGTACCTCTGTACTGATCTCACCTCAAGTCCTACTGACATCAGTGCTACAGCATCCATTGTGCCCATGGGCTGGGCAAGGAACCAGTAAAGTCACAGCAGGATCCACAGCAAGAACAATGCTCCACTCAAGAGCACGAAAACACTGACACAGAAAAGAGGAGGTGGTTAGAACTGGAATTTTTATTCCTTCCACTGTTTGATATCTTTTAAGTTGCACAGAGCTGCACTTATGCACTGCTGTTGGGGAGCAGAACTTGCTAGGAGAAGAAAGAAGAACTGCTAAGGGATGCATTTTGGCTTCATGGTTGCAAAACACACAGGTCTGCAGCTGTGATGCTGCTGTTGTTACCTTCCCAACTCTACTGAAAAGGATCAAGTCAAGAAGGATCCAGCAAGTCATTCAGATACTGACCCAGCAATAGAGAAGACCAAACAAACAGAAGCAGGAACAGCTTTGCTGAGCAAGATCCTGCCAAGAGCAAATGTTTTAGAGAAGAGATCCAGGCTAAGATGGTGTGAATGTGGCCAAAAATTCCTGAGTGTGGAGACAAAGAGAGAAGATACAGAGAAATAATTTTTTGGGGTGGAATGGCAGGAGAGTTTTCAGAAATCTGCCATTGATTACGGATGCATAACAGTTAGGTGCAAGGCTTATGTCAGGTGAGATTCATACTTCAGCTGTAATATCCAGTGGGTGACTCAGATAATGATAATTCCTTTGTCCCATGTTTCTCTAGATCAAGCCGTGATGATAATTATGAATAATGATAATGATTTGGATTTCAGAGAGAATTTGCACAGATAGGCACACACCTATGGGTGATGTGGATTCCTGCACAATAATTAATGACATAACCAAGGGAAGTGAAATAGAAAATGGATAAAATGATTCCTCTGCAAGAAGATATTTTAGATTTCACATCTGAAAAGTTGCACTGTGTGCCTATAGGAGGTAGCTGGCAGTGTCATTTAGAGCTCGTAGACCTGAGAACACAGAGGGTTTGCATAAACAAAAGCAGGACATTATGGAGAAATAAACACAAAGGCAACCTCTGATTGTGCCAACACGTCACGGAGCAGAGCAGTGGCACACAGAAACACCAGTGCTCTTCTGAAACCCTGAGCTGTGTCAGGACCTCGCCATACCTGGCTCCCAGGCATGTGGCAGAGCCACCCCATACCTGGGCCAGGACCAGCCAACCCAGCCCCACTCAGTTCCCTGTACCCAGAAGCTCACTGTGTGCTGACATGGGTCTTGGCAAACCTGCTGAACATCTTCAGCCACGCTGCTCTAA
Organism: Cettia cetti; assembly: GCA_013401135.1. Classification (NCBI taxonomy): domain Eukaryota; kingdom Metazoa; phylum Chordata; class Aves; order Passeriformes; family Sylviidae; genus Cettia; species Cettia cetti. The sequence continues at coordinate 323,197 of VZUI01044211.1, forward strand.
ACTGCCATCAGTGTGGCTGCTTGAGCTTAACCAGGAGTGGAAGCTGGTCCACTGAACTGTAAAAGGTGGAGACACAGTCCCACAGGGATCTAGCCAAATTCCTCTTGTAAAGATGGGGTTTCACAATCTAACACGGTTACTTGAAAAAACTTGTTTCTGTGAAAATGCTACTTACATTTTGCTTCTAGTATCAACATGGCAAGTAAGACTTTCTCACACCCTGTGGCAGCTTCCAAAGGAAAAGTTCAGAGGCTTATCATTTCATCAGCTGCCATCAATTTAAAGGAGAATTTTGTCATTTCATCTTCTTAAGGCATTTCAGTGGGCTGTCTATGTGGGAGCAGCAGCTGACGTCAGGGAAGACTGTCATCTAGCAACAGGTATATGAGGGGAAACAGCCCACTTCTACATCTCCAAACAAGGAAAATGCCTCGGAGAGCTTCAAGATCTTTCAAGGCAGTATCTCCCATATTTGGAAAAAGCCAACATTGTTGGAATTTTTCTCTACTAACTTGAGCTTCATGGCTGAAAGTATCCATGTATTAACTATGATCCCTGTACAGGTAATAGGTAATAGGTAATACACACAGAGAGAGGTGCTTACAGAGGGTGATTTGGCTTTTGGTGGCCTAAATGGCTTTAATGCCAGTGTGAAGATCTTCAAATTCACCAGTTTATTCTCTTTTAAGATTTTCTGGGCATTATTCAGCTTCAGATTAAGGCTTCTTCATCTAGATATCTGCATTTTTAACTACAAAGCTGCTCAAGGTGTCCTGCAGCCTTTGCTCAGGGTCTGCCTTAATCTGCAGTGCCCTTATCAGGGTTGAGCAGCTCTTAGCAGTACTGAGTCTGAGCACACCACAGGGAGCACTGCAGTGACAGCAGCATCATGTTCCTCACAAAGCTGCAGTGCTCTCACAGCCAGGCTTGCTCTAGTCATGGGAAATGTCCCCAAAATACAATATTCTGTTCGCAGTCACTTTCTGCTGTGTGCCAGAATGGCTGCTGGAGAAGCACTGGTGCACATGCTGCCCTGCCTGCACAGTTTTAATGGAACTTCTTCAGCCTACATTACAATTCATATGAATGCACTCCAGTATTAAAGGACTGACCATCTAAACATCTCTGTGCAACAGGGAAGAACCACTGTCTCAACAACATACACTGCAGAGTGGAAGATGGAGCTTTCTGCTGGTTTTTTTTTAATCTAAGAAAAAAATTGTCTCAATTACAGTAAAAATACTACACATTGGCCAAAGAGGTTTCTGTCTGAAAGGAGAATTTGTCTCCACCCAATGTCTTGTAGACATAATCCTCTGGGCTAATGCTGTGCCAGAGTCCAGCTTAGCCAGCCCTCTCTTCCCCACAAGCTCCAAGGAGGTAGCACACAAGAGCAGCCATGGTGGGACCACTGAACTGACTGCCACAAGCACTCCCAAAAGACCTTTGTTCCTCCCTGTTTCAGAGTAGGAAGAATGGAGTTCTCCAGATATTTAAGTACTTCTGTGAAAACTAATCACTGGTGGTGTAAGATTAAAACCTGTCACCTCCTTTACCCTAAAAGAGGAGGATGACTTCTTGCTAAGGACATGAGGTGGCCAGGATGTGCATTTTAGTCTCCAACAGAAAGGAGAGGGGGCAGTAGCATTTTCTTTATTTTCAGTGGTACAGCATCAGACTGCAAGGCAGACTGCCTAACGCTTTCTGCAGGAATGTAATAGCTGACCTTTTCTACTAGTTCCCATGGGTACTTTGAAAGACTCTTTCTAGAAATAAGTCACACATGTCTACTGAATAAAATCAAGGAAAATATAACTGGACTCTTTCACTTTGCTAGGAAGCAAGTTTCTTCAGTGTCTCAGAAAAGGCTCTGAACATTTTTTTGTAAAATGAACCTAATTAGCTACAGATTGAATCCCAGAGCAAAGATGCAGATACAGAATATGATGAGGAAACTTAAAACACCTTCAAGAAACAAGTACAAGCCTTTGACAGACTGAGGTCAATATAACATTTTTGGTATCTTAATTCTGCCTGTGAGACTGACCATCATGACACAAGGCAGCGGCTGCAAAGGCCACGGTAACACCAAGCTGCTGCTCTCTGTCATCACAGCTTCAAGGCAGCTGCATCGTGCACTTAATAATTCCCAGGGGAAATGCCTCATGAAGAGAGAACAGCACTATACTCTGCTTCCAGCATCACTCTCAGTATAACTGAGAGGAGAATTTGACCTTTGGTAACTTTATTAATACCAAATTAACAGATGGCTTTGGACTTTACACTGAGATTGTTTGCTTATCCCTGTGTCTCATCTCACTGTGCTTTCTGAGAGCCCCAGATTCCACCTCTACACACAGTGAAAGCGGGGGCAAGGCCCCCAGTCTCGAGAGAGCAGTGGAGCTGAATATCCCTCCTCTGCAACCTGCCCTGATGGAGCAGCTGCTTTCACCCTGGATGCAATGTCTCACTGTTTTCAAGACTTGTTACTCGTGTTTTTGACATTTTGCAAAGGTTATTCTGAAATTTCTATTAAAACGAAGTGGGAGAGGTGCCTATGGAAAAATACAGCATTGGCACTCGGAGCCCCATTACAAAGCACATTAAATTAATGAAGCAGCACCGATACAACAAATTTCTACCAACACCCCATGATTTATCACAAGCACAATGTTCTCTTCTTTATGTAATTAAACCACTCTCCAAGTAGTACAAACACAGGAGATTAAGCCTGACTTACCTGGAATAGGTATAATGGGAATACTTTCATTGGGGACCACACGGGGGGAACTGCTGTCCTCCACATAGAAATGAGCAGTCTGAAAACACTTTCTGTTAAAGGAAAAAGAAAAAAAATAAAATAGATTCAGGGTGTGAAAAACTGCTCTCTGAAAAAACTTTTGCACGTGTTCTTTTTCTCCATTTCTGTTCCATACTTTCAGATGTTATAATTTTAAAACATTGATACACGAAAACATATGTTTGGTTTCTACAATTGCAATCCTAATTCAAGATTCTGGTGTGCTCTAATTCACTGACATCTGACATCCACCCATCATAAATGCCTCTATACTTTATTGTTAAGTACTATTGGATATGAAATTATAATCATAAAAGTTAGTGGCTGCAAAACAGGTTACAAATACATCATTCAGAAAGAAATTCTGTACACAAGAAACACATTAAGCATACAATTCAAGCCCAAATCCACCTAAGACATACAATTTTCAGGGAAAATACACTTACTGTAAAAGTTTCTGATGTGTAACAACCACAGCATCTTAACTGCTGCTTATCGTGATGTTCCACTATGAAAGTTATTCTTCAAACATTAAAGGTCTTTTGTTTGTTTTCTTTTTAACTCTAATGCCATATAACCTTCATCCCATCCTCCTCCTGCAAACTTGTATTACATATGCTGGTACACAAAAATCCAATAGACACTTCCCTGGGGCCCCAGGACTCCTCTCTAAAAAGGCCTGCAATGAAGAGAACTTAAATCCACCTGACTCTTTTTTACCTGTATTTAATGCAAAGCAGAGAGCACAAGCTGGTCATCACAGAAAAGGTATTGAGCAGAATAACATCAAGAGATCCGGGGAGACTCTGCATGGTGATGTTAACTGAGGCAGGGTTTTCCAATGCCAGCGTCACTGCTCATTGCTGACTTAATGAGCTGCTTGAGGCTGGAACTGAATATTTAATGAGTCTTGCTTGGTGTGAGCAGCTATTGTGGCAGGAGAAGGGTCTGCTCTCATCTGTCGAGGTGCTAAACAATAGCTCCCCAGTGCAGAAAGATCCTCCTTGCTGTCACCCTTCAACTGCTCCTCAACACCTGGGCAAAGTTTGTGGGGGCCTTCGCCAAGTTGCAGGTTCCCTTGCTCAAGCATATTTGCACATGTGGCTTCCAAGCTGCTGCCTTGCAGTTCCTGCAGCTTGCTGTTCCGCAGCTCGGGCTTTGTGCTCTCCATGCAGAGCCCATCGTCAGAGCAAAGTCATTTGTGCTCCCTTTGTTTCCAACATCCACACATGCCAGAAAAGAAGACACTGAAAAAGTCACTGAAAACCAAACCACTCTCTTAGGTGAAACCAGGATCAAAAATTATCCCAGGTGCTTGCTTTCTATGCATCTGTACTTTCTAGTGCACAGGCACAGCACTTTGTAATGCAAGCACAAGCTATGGCAGCACAAGTACAACTTCAGAAAATCCAGAAGCAGGAGAGAGTGGATTTCACAGCATGGAGTCACTGTCTGGGAGCAGCTTTCTACTTTGAGGCATGATGGCTTGCATTCTTGCTGAAGTTATATATTTAGTGAGCATACTTTTGTTAAGATACATCATAAGGTGAATTCACACATGAGGATGCAAGATGTGCAATAGTCTCACAGCATTTAAAAACACGGGTTGAACTCCCCCCGCCTCACCACTTGCTCCCTGTTCTCATTTTTTTTTTTTTTTGGCAGCCTTTATTTTGGACAATGCACACCCTGGGGGCACGCAGCAGAATAAATCAGTCACACATAAAGAAGAAACTATGAATATGAAACAGGCAAAATGTTCCTGATTTTGATGTATTTGGGACTCCTTCCCTTGAGTCAATACTACAGAAATCCTTGAATGGCTTCTGCTGGTAATGAAGGCCTTAAAAAAGTGACTGATAAAAACCCAGACCTTTATGCAGGGATTTACAGGATTTTTTTAAGCTGATGATATTGAAGAAAAGCAATTTTTTTTTCTTAATTTGTTATTTTATACTCTCAGAGGCTCTGAAAGGCTGGCATTATGGTTTTTATACACAGTCATAAGATGGCTTTTCTTGATAGCCTCAAAACATGTAAATGTGTCAGATAATCTCACTGTGCAATATTTTAAGGCCCATGATGGCAATAGATGAATACCCATCCCATTGCAACTCTGCTGAGCACTATCTTGGGTTAACAATGTATTAAATTAATATTTCACATAGTAATGTTTGCTACAATCAATAATGGAATTAAAAATTCTGCATTGTCCTGGAAGACAGTTTCTGCAGCTGTTTTGCAAAGGCAGAAACCTTAGACTTTGACTAAAGGTTTTCTCAAGTCACAAACATCACACTCCTGTCTAATGTACATATGTAACACAGGAGTTTCACTACTTTACAGTAATGGATACTGGTATGTTAGGTGAAGACATGTCTCTCAAACTCTTTTTTTTTCCTCACTTGTTCTTAATAGCTGTAATTATTTAAGTGTAGCCTCTACAGCTGAGCTTACTGCACACAGGCCATTGCATCCCTGTCCTGGTGATTCCTTCTGTGCCTCATATCTTTAAAAGGTCTTTTATGGATTGAACAAATTCACTGGATGAATTTTCCAGCAAGTTCTGCTTACTGGGTCTATTTCCCACTCTGGCATCTTTCCTCTGTGCAGCTCCAGGAGGGAAACACATCTCAGGGTGCCAGGCAGATGATCCAGTTTGGAGAATGTCCATTCTTCCTGAGTAAGGAAACACCTGGCCCCAAGCAGAGCCTTCTGGAAACTCACATCTGGTTTGTAGTAATAAATACTGATAGCTGCCACCAAGGCTCCTAAGAGGCATTTCAGACAATTCAGTATCTGCCTCCTCCTCCAGTTTAGGATGCTCCTTTCTTGGAATTTCTCCTCCCCGTTACCTTTTCCTCCAGATACAAACCTTAAGTGGCAGCAGTTGCTAAGGCTACAAGAGGCTGCAGTAAATCTGAGTGTGTATATGGGGAGGGCTGGATAAAGGAAAAGGATGAGAGCAGGAAATTGCTTGTTTTGAGCCACCAGAGAGGGGAGAGAGGGGAGTGGATGCAGGGCTAGACAAGGTTCAAATCTACACCCATTTTTACATGAGCACTGCAGTCTGTAACTTCTAACCCCAGTGTGTATACATGGGCAGGTGTTTGTATATCTGTGCCCATTTGCTCAGGAAACCACCACTATCAGCAGAAAAAATTAACAGGCCTTTTTTTCTAACAGAAGCAGTCCATAGTGAATGCACAACTGGGATTTGTCATGGCATATATGATTATTAAAATCTTAACAATTGAAACACTAATTTTAGAATAATTATTGTATTTCTGCAGCACTGGTTGAGAAAAACAAATCACAACCTTGATTCACTTCTAAAAGATTTTGGGGAACCTTATCTCTTCTGTGAAATACCAAAGAGTCTGTTGTCTCTGCAATATGCCCGTGAGCAGTGAAGCACACCATTTTCTCTAGCCCCATATGTTTTTGTGGCTGTCTTTCCCTGGGGTACAATAACTGTGTGAGATTGTGGTGATCAGACACACAGTTGTCACATATGGACCCAAATGCAGAAGTAAAACACTGCAAGATTAGCATCTCCCCAGAGAAGCAGCACAGGCAGGGTCCGGAATGCAAAGACAATGTGAGAGAGAACATCCCCCTGGCCAGAATCTTTTTGCAGAGACACTGGCTGTGAGTTACTAAAGCAAACGAACAGGATGCGAAGTCCAGAGCAGCAGCACCTTATTACTAAGATGAAAGCATAAAAAGATGCCAAGAGATGGTCCTGATTATCTTAAATGCTTGTTCCATCTCTGTGGAGCAGAGTAACTTCTGTATAAGAAGAGATGCCTTGTTAGATTTTGACACTTCAAACAGGAGTGGTTGGAGTGTCGAAATCCTTGGTTATTACTTACTAAAGCTCAGGCAGCTTCTCCTTTATACTCCTCTAAAAGCAAGAGGGAGAACTGGCTCACAACATGGCCTGAAAGCATGGATGCATTTTATTTTCATGTAGAAGGTAGGGGCCTCAGTGTTAATCCTGCCTCCAATGCAAACACAGCTCGGCTGCAGACAATGGGAGTGCTGGGAATTGCTCCGAGGGCACTGCCTGCCCTTTACTGCCCCGTGCTGGGTCTAGCACAGGCAGCATCCCCTGATGTGTGATGACAGGCAGGACCTGTGTGCTCTGGAGCAGCCAGGGCAGGGAGAGGAGGAGCCAGGATTATGGTGAGGGACAAGCAATTGCCTCTGCACTGGCTAGCTGGAACCACCAGAGCAGTGGCTGAACACAGGAAAAACCAAAGGGGAATGTTTCACATTCTGGGGACACCCAAGTGCCATGCCCTGCCTCACGCTGAAGCAACCAGCACATTCATTGCTCCTTGTTCACTTATCCTTCTTCTAGGTGTTGATGTTGGCTGGAGCAGTGTGTATTCCCTCTCCAAGGCCAGATATATATTACTATATTTCTGTACTAGCATCTAGGAGCTCTAGGCTCTCTTCTTGTGTCATTACCTACTAAAGCATGACCAGTTTGGGGGCAGATGGCTTGAAAGGGTCCTGCTGTCAGAGCAGGGCAAATCTTGTCCTTCAGGCACCCTTCCTAAAGAAACAGCCCCCCAGAGACAGAACCTCTGCAGAATATATATTTGTTAACAAAGAGGCCAGTAGTCCCTGCAGCCATCCTACTTCTGCACACAGTTTTTAGCTGGTGGGAAGAACAGGAAGGATGGAATAAGAGTCAGATTAGGATCTGTAAGGGACCTCTAAACCAGGCTGCACAGGACATGGCTTAGTCTTTACCGAATGCAACCTGGATACAGGCATTCATTCCCCATGCTCCTCCATCACGGGGGTGTCTGCAACTAACTCCTAAACAGGAATGTAAAGACAGGAAACAATCCCCTTTCACTACCCCTGTACATTCATTCTCACTTTCAATAGAAGAAAAGCTGCTTCAGATTCCCATTGAACTGTTTTGCATGTTTTTCAGGAGACACAATTAAGATTGGTTTCTTCTGGCACCAAAACCAGAGTATGTATGCAGTCAAGTGTACTAGTAACACATGGCTCTGCACTTTAAACTAGCTTCACTATTCCTTGGCAAGCATTTGTCACTGTCAGAATTGGCAATGACTCCTCAGAAAAGAGCACAGACTTCAGAACAACAGAAGCGCTGCAAATCATGACCATGTCACCAGCAGAGCAGTGGATGGGAGCCTGGACAACAGCTGTCTGCAGTCTGCACTGCTCTGGCTGGGGTCATCAGTCACTGATTTTTATGAGCAATAAAACTGACTCAAGCGTTAAGAAGAAAAAGAGGAGAGAAAACCACATGAAAAAAGCTTATCTTATGAATATGAATAAGTGACCAGCATGGAGCAGTGATATTACATTCATTTTATCAGAGAGGCATCTGCATTTACTATTTTTGGCCAGAAAATGTCTTATATTGCCCTAATTTTCTACAGTTATTTTCCTTCACAGGTCTTAATACTTAATGACCAGAATTCAAAAGCCAAGTTATAATAGAACCTGTGCCATGCTGGAGCAGTAAGGCACTGAATCCTGACTGAACTGGAGCTGCTGGAGGATGTACAAAGCAGGAATGCATAAAACCCAGGAGAATAAAGGAAAGCTGATAAAGGAGGAAATTTTCCCTACAGTAATGCTGATTTTCCAGCAGATCCCACCTGAAGACCATTTGTCTTCTCCCCACAAAGCAGTTTCTGCCTGAAATATTCTTTATTTCTTTATAGCAGTGTTAAGCATCACACAGATATGGTACCTGGAGAGGTCTGGATGGTATTGGGTAGGTTTCAGAAGTGCATGGCATGCCAAGCCCTTGGCACGTTATCCTAGACAGAACAGTGAAAAGTAGTCTGTCCCTTTCAGGGGACTTCCTCTGGGCATGGAGAAGTGCTTTTCACATTAGGGAATTGACCCACACAGATCCACAAAAGACTCCAACTGCTGATCACCTGTCCATCCACAATATTATCTAGTATGATAGGGAAATAAAGACAGGGAAAAGGCTGGGAAATGGCAGATGTACAGTAAAAAATAGAAAGTGGACAAAACTTCGAGACGGTATTTGTGCTGAAGAACACACCACTAGTAAAATTGTCCAGTTGAAAAACTAATCTGCAAACAAGACTGGGGATTTCTGACAGAAAACGACAGCTAATTTAATATTTATGGCCTAAATTTGCCAGCTGACCACACAGCTCTTCACAAAATTAAAAATCCTCTTCTCGCAATCCTCTCCTGCACCAGGGCCCAGACAACCTTTTATATCACATACAGTATTGAACTCAGGCATTATGTGAGACATCATGATTTTTAGAAAGGTATTCAAATAATTAAACAGTTAAGAAATGACAACACCCCCAGATGGGTTGCCTTCATGTCCTCCCCCTTCATCAGCTGTGCAGCCAGAGAGCACCCAGGTGGCCAGTGCAGAAATGCTCTTAGAAAGCTCTTTAATTGCAAATCATGTGGGTAAGTCTTAGTTTAACTCAGCACAAACGTTTTCCACGCTTCCTTGTCCCATCATCCTGGTGTCTCTGGAGAACAGCAAAGGCAATTGTGAAACCTTATTTGTGATGACACTTGGCCCTGTGACACTTGGTAGCTAATTACTCTCCTGGTGACCTCTGACAGGGCCAGAGGCACCAAACCTTCCGCTCCTGCTTTAATCAATACTCACAACAGCTGCTTTGGATACACTCAGCAGTTTTACAGATGACTGAATGGCTTTACTCATCAGTATTTTCTGCTGCAGGAGAACAAGCTCCTTGGTTATATGTATTACCACTCAGAACTTTAATGTCTACAGACAAAAATAGGGTAGACATACCTCTAGGTGGGATCTTTAAAATGGTTTAAAATTGGGCACAGCTTTAAAAACCAAAGGAAAGCCTGACCATATTCATATTCTTCTCCCTGAGCCAACTATTTATGTAATGCAACATTCATAACAAAGGCTAGAAAATTACTGAGGAAAACAAAGACATGGTTTTTCCAATAATAATACCTCAGGCACTTCCTATAAAATGTGTGCTTCCAATGCCCAAAACATCATGTAATATTAAAAAGGAGACCTAAAACTTCCTCACAAAAGAAAGCTGGATTTAAGCAAGTGAAGAGCTGTTCCATAATCACAAGAGCCACAGCAATCAATGAAGATTGCCTCTTACTAGAGAGGAGCTTTTAGCACCTCTAAGATCTCAAAATTTGGTATACTTGATATTATCATTTCAGGACATGAATGCCTTTTGGGATGATGAATATTAGGAAAAGAATTAATAAAAACAAGGTCACACAGTGGGATGTTAAAATGCAAGTAATTTTAAATGCAAAGTGTAATTCCTCTGGATTGGACAGGGTATTATAAGAAAACCAAAAGAGAGATGATCCAGCCTAGGAGAGGACAACAGAAACGGCAGTCTCTCTTTCGAATATTCACATAAATGTCCCTAATTACTCCCACCTAATTACTCTCAAAACAGGGAGCTCTGCTATTGCATTTGCAAAAAAAATTCTTTTCTTCCTCCAAATGGGACATCATGACATTCAACTGACAGATATTTTAGGTATCCCAAGGCTTAGACTGGAATCTAACACAAAAGTGTTGTAAAAATACAAGCACAGCTTGTTCCTCAGTTTTGATGTCCCTGCCCATCTTCAGGCAGAAATGCCAGTTTGTTAACTATAATGCAATACTCAGTGGGAAGCTTCATCTTTCCAACACATGTGTCCATGTGCACCTGGACTAAAGCTGCATGGGAGAACTAGGAAGAATTCCCAACACTGCTGGACATAATTCATGTTTAGCTTACCTGGGGCCAAGATAAATATTAAAAGAGTGATTATTTTCTTTCTCTCTTAATCACTAAGTATTTAGAGGGTGGGCTTTTTTCACTGGCCACTTCAGCAAGAAATAGCTACTTAAAAAATTTAATGGTCTCTCTGTTAATTCTGTTTAAAACACAATTAGAAATGGCATTACACCTTTGGAAGCACAGCACAAAGGGAAAGAAAAGAGCAGCTGGCACCAAGAGCAGAGGAGCAAATTATTTAGTACCTGGTAGATAATAGGAACACTGAAAATACACTACTTAGTGCTGGTGCTTTAACAGAGCTTCGTCCATCACCTCATCATGCTAATATAGACAGACTGGGTGGCAGCCAGCTGGTCCTTCCTCCCCACCCATCTCGCTGAAAGCAAAGATTTGTAAGCCTCCCAATAATAAACCTGGACAGAAATCTTGAGGATCATTAATCTCACTATCAATCAACCCATTTGGAGATTTGCTTCTTGCAGTTGCTGATGCTAATCAGGGCCTGAGTCAAGAGCTCTGGGGAAGCCTGGAGTGTGCATCTCAGGAATTGCTTTAATGAGTTTCTTGTATTCAAAGGTTAACAAATGTGACAAGGAAACACAAATATCAGGGCAATACACTGCCAACCACTGAACCAGACCACTGCGAATTGCCATGCTGTTTATTGTGCTGCAGTATGAGGAATACATTCCTACCTCACTCTGGAGAGACACCTGAGTGTGACCCAGGGACCTCTCTGATGCCAGGGAGACACACAGGTACTACTGAGAGCTTGGACTGCTGCAGCACTCCTTGTCTGCTGGGCTTCCTACCTTGGGCACAGCTCTGCACTAACAGAGCTGTGCTGCACTGTAGCATTTGCTGAAGTGGTTTCTGATTATATCAGGCAGCCAGCGTGGTGTGAACATCCCCACTGAGCTCCCTTCACCAGCCACCGCAGACCCACATCAATTAACAAATGACAATGAAAAATCCTCACATCAGCAGGACCCTTCCAGTAGCATCTACCTTAAACTAATGTATTTTCTGTGAGAATGTTTCTACGAAATAAATAGCATCAACAACAACAACATAAACAAATCCCAAGATAATTAAACTACAGGAGAAATCTTATTAACACCAAAATATCAAACAGCAGCATTAAGCATTGTTTTAGGATACAATGTAAGATGTAATCAAAAATATGTATCCTATCACCATCTCCATATACCATTAAAACCAGGTGGGGCAGTGTTCTTTCTCTCTTCCATGACTCATCCCTGACAACTCCCTCTGAGCAGGACTGTCAGAGGACAAGAGCCACAAAACCACCACTGGACCTTCAGAAGACCAGACCCTTCTATAGGATCACCACTTCGACAGAAGCACACCTATCACTCCAACAGGACTGCAGCCACCATTTAACTGGACTGCCATCACCACCCTGAGCAACAGTGTGTCAGGTTGTATCCTGACTCTGTCAGTTTAAGACAGTGCTTTCTGCCTTTATTTTAATTTTCCTATGAAATTGTAGTTTTGACTTGGAAGCTCTCACTGGTTTGCTTTCAAATTAGTACAAGCATACACAGGCACAATAAAGATGCACAGAAAACAAAACCAATGGATGTGTTAAACTACCATTTTCACAGACCAAATAAGCCACAAGAAAAATTCTAGAAATATTATAAGTAAATAACAGAGGTAGAATCCACTACACCATGAGGCAGAGGGGACTGGAGGCATGATCCTGACACTGCATGAAATAAAGAGAGGAAGAGTCCCCTTTTCTAAATATTTATTAAGAAAAGGACATCTCAGAAATTTCAGGCCTATAACTCATTCAAAGCTTCTTGAATTTTAGTTGCAAGGACATACACACGTATTACACAAAAAGGATTCAAAGTATGAGGCATATCAGAAAAGTTACCACAATATCTATTAGCAGGCTTCTAATTACATACAAGAGCCAAGAATTTAAAAACCATGAAGTAACAGACATAAAAGAGATTTTCCATTTAAAAAATCAGTTGAAATTATTTGAAAATTAGAAACAGAAAATTAGAAACTGGTTTCATCCTTATGAAACTCTTTTGCACTAAGCACACACTCAGGCAAATAAAACATTGTTTTCCTGTTGTCTTGATCACTGTGTAGAAACAGCTATGAATCACAGGAGCAAAACATTATGATTCAAGACAAAAGTTCATTGCACATAAGCAAAACAGAAGAAATTCAGTCAACCTGTGTAAATTATTAGAGCCCTTAACACCAGATACAATTTAATATATTTTCTATTTATGGACTGTTCTCTTTATTTGCTCTACTTCTAAAGTTTAAACCTATCTTTTATTAACTGCTTGATAACCTTTCAGTGCTGTTAAATGTGGGACTGGGAAAAAGGAGAAAAAAAGTCCACAAGAACTGCAGTTCATATCTTAGGAAAAATGTGTTTCTTAATGTATGAAGAAATGTGCCTGGATGCAGGGGGCAATTGCTCAGAAGAAGACATGTAATTAAACACAAGCTCTTGGCTCTGCATTTCCTTTTCCTGAAGCTCAAGAAGGGCCGTGGCTGCTCTGGCAGTGTCCTGGAGGAATGTAGTAGATGCCTGCTCCCAGGTGAGCTGTTCAGCCCTGGCACCTCTAGCAATCCACATCCATTTTCCTCCTGCTGTATTCATGCATTTCATTTCCACGTTCTGATGTGATCTTTGGTGGTGCTCTGACTGCCATCAGACTGTGAGCTTGGGAGAAGAAAAGACAGGAGCCATCACCATGGCCAGCCAGACACACCCAGGTGTGCAGCAAAGGGAGATTCCAGTGGGGACTGAAGTCCTGCTCTTAGACCCACCCCAAATATTTTCATCTCTGCTCATATCTGGGAAATGTAGTAACAAGTTTCTGCTTTATTCTAGTGCTTTAATTCAAGGACTTTTGTGAGCTAAAAATGTTGAAAATGCAGACTAAACAGCAGAGTATTTTGCCACTATTTCTGGTAGTTTTGTCCCAGACATTTGGTTTCAGATCTGTGATTTCCTGTCGAGAACACACAAGTGTGAAATACTTGTTGATCCGTTTATTCATTTGCCTCCTGGCTGATCGGAGCCATTTTGACAGAATGGATAAATTGACTTGCTCCTTGTTGTTTTGGGTTTTTTTCCCCCACACGCTTCTCTATCAGCCTGGAAGCACTGCCCTGGCTATCACTCCTACACCCTTACTTTACATTCTGCACCCTCCTTTTAGAGGGTTGCTAAGCCAATTTCACACAATACCCAGGTTGTCTGAAATGCCACAAACTCTTGCTATAGCAGCTTCTGCAACTCCATCTGCCAGATGAAAACAATACATAATATTTAGAGAAATTATTTTTGAACAATTCAAACTCAATGAATACATCACTCTTTATAACACAAGATATATCTGACAACTGCACTTGGTTTCTTGAGGCAGGACTTACCCATTTATCTACAACACATCTCAGCAAACCTATTTTTCCAAATCATGAACTAAGACTGCAGTTTGGAAAGGGGACAACTCTTGATCATCCTCATTGAGGAAATGGCAAAGGTAACAGCTTCAAGTAATCAGGCAAAAGCCTGTAACATCAGCAGATTTTCAGTGCAAAGTAATTTCAGCAGGCTAACAAATGAGTCTCTTCTCTCTGACAGACATGTAGCAGGACAGTGCATTAACTGATGTGTCCTTTATTGCAAAACAATAAAAAACCCTGTCTCCCTCTGGAGAGGGAGGGCTGGAGCAATGGGATGCAGCATTGTCAGGAAAAAGCAGAATAATGTGAACTTGGCACCACATAGCAGCTAAATGTTGATTCATGGAAATTCAAGGGGACAGGTCCCAGTTTCCAAATTACACTCCACTCTTGTATTGCTCCTGTGTGATTATAACAAGTTTGCATAGGATTTGCTGCTCCCTCTACTAATTGGATTCCTGCAAAGGGCATTTTGCTGTGCCACGAGCTTGTCACTTTATATCCTGCTTTAACTCCAAACCACTCAATTAATATTAAATTCCATTTATTATAAAAGCATTTGTTTTTACCCACACAATGCTATCAGCAGCCATCTCATTAATATTTATTTCCCAAAATAAATGGCAATGTTGATGTTAAGATCTCAGATACAGCTAGTAACTTTAAAAGGGGAAAATATGTGAAGCCACAAAGGTCAAGACAGAACATGAGTTGTAACAGAAAGCATTCATAAGCAACCCATATGTATTTAACTCATTCCTTGCAGAAAGCTCAGTAAAATACAATAATGTTGGTGGAGAGCAATCACAATGTTAACGTTAATCCAGTCACCTGAACAAAATAAGTAGTGAGGTTGCCAATACATCTCTCTCTGTTATGGGAAGTTGCTGTATTGGGCACAACAAGGGAAAATATTCTAGGCAGAGGATGGAAGGGGAATGCTTATCCCCTGCCTCATTTCCCAAAGAGCTGAGCTGCCTACTTTCCAGGTTTATAATAGACAAACAAGACCCAAACCAGGAAATTGAGAACTGTGAATAACCTTAAACTCTGGGCTAAGGTTAAAGTCCCTTTTCCTTAGAATCCTCTTGTGTGCTCATCACACAGGAAATTAGCACAGCCTGTCCCAGCTTTACAGTGCAGAAGCCCCACTGGACTCAACATTCACTGTCCAGGGAGTGAAGGAGGAGAGGGATGCAGATGGGTCTAAGTGTTTCAAAAATGCTGGTGTAAAGCTCAGGGATTCTCTTGCACAGTTTCAGCACAAGGAAGCATTGGTAAGGAAAGAGTGGATCCAAGTCAAGCTCAGACCTTACAGACAGCACTGCACCTCACTAACACACTCACTAGCACACAGATTTTTCATTGCCCCATGGGCCCAGCTGCAGCTTGGGTTATCCCAAAGGCTGGTGGAAGGGATCATTTCTCCTGTGCTCAGTGGTGCCCAGCTGTTTCTCATGCAGAAAGATGAAGCAGCTGCTGAGAATGTGCACCAAATGCAGTGATCTCTTCTGCTCTCTTATTCTCTGCACTTTGAATAAAACTACACTGCAGGGACAACAGGTCTCTTTCTAGTAGTCTCCACCTGTACCTTTAAGCTATACAACAGGGAACTTGTTCTCTGTAGCTCTGTGGCTAACAAAACCACATGCTGAACTCTCACCTTCTGCTATCACAAAGACCTCAACTAATTCCCTGCAGCACATAAGCACTGCTTTTGAAAAGATCCAGGCTCTGCAAAACCCCAGATGGAAACTATACTTATAGGCTTTTAAAGATGTTAAGGATTTCCTCACAGAGATGCCAATATAAATCTTTCTTCTTCTCACCAATTTTTTTTATTAATCTGAGCACACATGGCAAATCCCTCTGTGGCACCACTAAGGGCCCACCCCATCAGCATAAAACCTTCCAAAATTATCACCTTGGGTTTGCCACTGGGATAACAATGCTTTTATACCTAAAATTAAAGAGATTAATTGACACAGCTTTGGCAAATCAATATGCAACAGCAGACATCTAAGTCCAATACTATTTCACTGTCCCTTTTCTTCCCACAGATTCTTCCCACATTCACAACAGGGTATGGCTCAGGAACCCAGAGAAAGCAGAAAGGACTCCTGTTGTACTGCTGTCACCTTTGTGCTTTGCATCTTCTTCCAGATTTTGAAGTACAAGCATATTTTGGAAGCACAGCAAAGTCAAAGCTGCAGGCTCTGGCTCTGACAGCCAAAACACATTTCAGACAGTACAGAGCCCATCTAGGTCAGGTCCCCCCATCCTGGTCTACACCATCACATTATATGAAATGGAATATATATAACAGAAGATTTCACACCACCCATTTTCTTGAAGCTGTTTGTGTGGGGACCTGAGTCAAATTATTCCCTCAAAGAACTGAACTGGCATTTTTACCATCAAGACTGTGGAACAGTTGTGAAGTGCCCAACCATTTTTTGAAGAGCCACTGAGGACCTGGTGCCAGCTCCTTATCCACAGATGACAATCATTACCATAAGCAGAAGAAAAAGGCTTCTGCCCTCCTGACTGCAGCCAAGTGCTCCACAGGAGTTGGCTTTGCAGTGATAAATGTCACGTTTACAATAGATTTTGCAACATGAAAGTCCGTAATTTGCTTTCCAGGGACCTGTGCTTGATTATCAGGAGAGTCAGAAGCATCCACTGAAGTCTAATGAATAGAATTAACACATCATTTAAACAGGGAGTAATATGTATGCAAATGAGAAAAAGTTAAAAATAAGAGTTCAAGCCATAATTTCAGAAAATGTAGACTGCATCCTTATGAAATATGGATGTTTCAATTCACCTCATATCTTTACATCTATGTTAACTGCTTTGCATGTGAACAATAGGGTGCATCAAGCCCATTTTGATTTTTATATTTTAACTTGGACTTATAAAATGGATTATATTGAAACATGAATAATATATATGCTAATTAAAGACTGCATTTAATGACATAAATAAAGACAAAGAGTAACACAGGCTAATTTCCATTTGCAAATTTCCTAATTACTATATTTTCCTTTAGAAAGTTGAAACTTTATTTCCATAGTTTCAGGAAAAAGAAGACAATCTTTTCTTTGCTCAAATTATTTAAAAATCTTTAAATCTCTTTTATTCTTTAGAATTGATCTCCACAGAGATACACTTGCTTTGCCTAGATAGACGCAGTATTAAATAGCACCCAAATCAAACTATGGTGATTTGTGCATGCAAATGGTGTGCTTTAATAATAATTTTTTTTTCTAATAAGGAATTACTGCTAATATAAACCTTTCCATACCATAAACATGTTCAGAATAACTGTGGCAGATATAAACCAGGTAAATGTCCTTGGTGCTTGATAAAGCTGTTCATCATTCTCTCTCTTGCCCCCCAGGTCCCCAAAATGAGAACAACACAGGACAATTGTACAGTTGTAAAGTGACAAGGTATTAGTAGAAAACATGACTTCAACTTCTGTCATGTGAGACCTACAGAAAAGCTTGCTGAAAAATAAACAGGTTGCAGGAAAAGCCCTTTTAAGTTAAAAGGCTTGTCTCTATCTAAAAGTGAGGAAAGTGGTGAAAACCAGTTCATTAATATGAGTAAGAAGCCTGCAATAATATCTAGGCCAGGAGAATCTTTTTTGCTGTTGTCAAAATGTTGCTTCTGTGGATAAAGTCTAGATTCAGCCTTAACTGACTAAACCAACATTTGCAGTTTGCTCTTCTGAGCCTGCAAAGCAAACCCATTTACTCCCTGATTGAAACAGCACACTGAATGCTTCAAAAATAAGGAGCTGTATGAGTGGGCAGAGATTTACCATTTTGGTACTTTTATGTCCCAAGCTTTTATTAAAAAGCAAAACAAAACCCAACAAAACAAACTGAAATAATAAGGCAGGTATGTGGACTGCCTCTTCCCGGCTTTCACGTCATGTCTGTGCTACCAGTCGCTGTTACTGATGAACACTGAAATTTAGGAAACTTTTAAGACTCTGCAGAGTAAATGATCATAATTTTGAATGACGATGTGGTTCCTATAAAATGTGAGGAATTTTACCAGCATTCACTGGAAACTTTCTGATGGTGGTTAAAAAGTGGCTGTAGAGAGCGAATCACTGTGCAGAAATCCATCAATTTAACTGATAATTTGATCAGAATCATAAAACCATTTTGAACCTTCAGAGAATAGAACATTTGTCATTAAGAACTGTTTTGATTTTATTCATTTTTTTAACATTAACAATATTTTTACAATTCAAATTTGGCTTATTTCTACTACTTTATAAATGTCAATTTGTAGGACATTTCAAAAAGGTATTGTTCTTTCTTGGAAAAAACATGGTTTCTAAAACATGAAACAATCCACCAATCAAGACCCAGGCATGCCACCTACGCCTGTTTCAGCTTAAAAGCTGGAGCTCAAATGAATTTTAACCTGTAAGTCAATAGAGTAAAACACATGCTGTTTATAGCAATAGAGGAACTGTGTTTTTTTTAACCAACCAACTCAGCATTCTACAATAAACTGAATGAATTCACGTATTTGCAACATTTGTAATAGCACAATGTGTTGTGCATTCCAAGATCTTGTTTTTCCCCAAATTGCACAGGTTTTAAGAACAGTAAAATGAAGTTCACCCCTGCTTGTTATTGTTTTACTAGTTTGCTGATTCCCAGTATTTATCCAAGCAGCTAAGGTTGCTGAATTGATTTAATATTCTTACCCTATAATTTCACACTCAGACTACGTCCTGCTGTGAAATAGCTGGTGCTAATGTTAGTCCAAATGCTGCCATGGGACTTAGGACAGGAAAGGGCCTTTCAATAGCTATATTTTATGGTTACAAGGAGAGAGAAAATATATAATTTATCTGGTTGCTGTGGTTAATTCACAGTTTCACAGCAGAAGTATACTGTTCCCTCAGGGTACATCTAGCTGTATTATAGGATATTTCATTCACGGTATGTCTGAGACATTGCTCTAGCTCTGAACCTACCAGTTTATGAGAGTGAATCTACTCCACAGATACCTGTATACACTTTAACTCATACTCTTACATACTAAGAATATTATAGAAAAGAAATTAACTAGCAACAGATCAATTGACAATGAGTATGCAAATTGTTTCTTTGAGCTGGGAAGGGGAATAGAAAAATATTGCATCAATTTCTTAATAGAGCCCTCTTTTCATAAAGTGATATAATTTTCCAAAAAACATTTGTGAAATTAGTTTCTCTTTTAAAATTGCTCACAGCTTTAAAAGTCAGAGTTCAAAAATTTTAAAGCTGTATAAGAGTTTCCTCTACAGTAACTTACAACAGACCCAGCAGATGAATAGGAGATGCCAGTGATACCTGGCATCCTCTACCACCACAGTTATGAGAAAACTTACACTCCTCATGGCATATTATTTCTGAGCACTCAAAAACCTGTTCTTAATAGTAATTAATAAGAATATTTTGATATTTAAAAAATATTTGTTCAAACTTAAGCATTGCAAACTATTAAGCCAGTAACTGCACAGATAAGACCTTACTCTTTTTTTTCCCAGACCACACCATTACAATAGCACTGGGGAAAGCATTTCCAGAGGAAAAAATATGTCTGCAATTAATCCATTTAATTAGTTCCACAGAGACAAAACAGTAAGATCGATTACAGCTGTGCAGATCCCTCCTTGCCTGACCTCAGCTGCCCTTGCCCATTCTCCTTTGCTCTCTCTGCAGAAGAAGGTATTTTTGGAAATGTTGGGGAAATTCTGCTACACCTCTAAACAAAGAACTGAGGAGGGATGTCAACAGCAGTTTTCCAACTTGCTGCCAAGCCTTTTGCATAAGCTTCACCTCCTTAGGATGGCCTGTGGGCAAAGTACAGCATGAATGTCTCAGCTCTTATGGGACACATCATATAGCAAATTAAAAAATAAAAATTATACTTTTTGTGTTTGGGAGTTTTTAAGGTCACTAACATGATATTCTGAATTCTAGTCTTCCACACCCAAAGCTCGTATTGCCCTGTTGTGTGACTCATAATTGCATGCTTGACATTATCTTTCAAAATAAAGGTGATGCACATCTAGGCTCCCACTGAGTTCAGTGGCCGCATCCATGAAAGTGCCTGCAGAAAGATGTTCATGCAACTGACCCACATGCTACAGTTTAAGAGTGACAGGCAGGCTTCTAGCCTGTGATTTACAGGGCAGTTTGTCACACTGTACCATCCCTCCTGTTTTCACAAACTTCCATGTGTGCTTTAAAGCAGGCACTGCAGAACTGGAGAGCAGGCCTGGAAACTCCTGATCAGACTCCTGTAGTGCTCCTCAGTGCTGCCTAATCTTGTCTGAAACGTAGAAATGATAGAAATTCCACAGACCACCACTTGATTGTCTTTCCTATCATGAGGTTGTTTCTGATGTCCAACCAAAATTTCCCTTTTGCTGTAATTTAAGCCAAAGGCCCCTCACATCCACAGCAGAAGATCACAGATTCCTTGCAGACCCCTTTCACGTACTTCAGCACTTGATTCCTCTGTCTGCTAACTGCTCTTCCTGCCCCACCTGAAGCAAAAATCTTCCTTGCAGAAAAGGCGAATCACATAAAAAGCCCCAGAGTCCTCTCTTATTTACACCTGGTGATACATCAGCCTGCCATAAAACTGTATTTGCTTTTTATTTACAGGACAGCTGAGAGGGGAACACTGGTTCATGAAATTCAGATGAAGGCTGGCCATGTAGGGCACAGGAAAAAGCTGGCTTCAAATATCTAGCAAGAAGAAATTTGATACTGCAATTACATTACTCCTGAGAACCCATTTAAGATGATACAGGTTCCTCAGTCACATGGACTCAAATTTACAATGGCAAAGTCTGTTGTAGCTGGTAGAAGTTATTCAAGAATCACTCTGTTAACACCAATGGGATGGCTCAGGTCTAAACCTGAAGCAAAATCTAGACATTCCTATTTCCTTGAAATGGGACATTCCTGGGTTGGAATGTGCTTATTGATTTTGGTCCTGATGCTCTATAATTAGAATTAAAAGTAGTTTTTCTGAGCTTTGTTAATATCCTGATAGTTTTGGAAATCACCGCTGATCTTCATTTAAGCTTAGCAAATGCCTGTTTCCCTTCTCAAGACAAAATATGTTGATTTGTAAAGCAGCAGGTCACTATTGGCCTCACCAGAAAGAAATGGGATCTTTCTTGTAGAATTCTGTTTCGTGACGAAAAATTAAACCTAGTGTTAATTAAAAAAGAGTAAAAGTAACAGGCATATAATGAGACACCATGCCCCTTTCCACAGTCAAGCTTTTAACAGATCATCCAGCATGCTTAAAAAGCAACTTTCCATCTGCAAATCTGTCTCTCTCTCTTTTTTTGTCTAATGATCCAGAGTTAGTCTGTTCAAAAGCCCAAATGGGCATCTGGGGGCCAATTCAACAGCAGGGGGTCTGTCACTATAACAACTGGCAACTCCCATGATTTCTGAAAGGCCCTAAAGTAGCCCTTTGGGAAATGGCTACGGAACAAGAAGTTGGGGAGGGATGGTTGCAGGTGCAGGTCCTGGGCTCCTCTGGCTCAGCCATTCCCACATGGAGCCAGCCCCGTGCCCCAGCAGCCTCGGGATCAGCTGGGCCCAGCTCCCCTGCAGGAGGAGGCGATAAAACCCCGAGCCAACATGGTGAAGCGCAGCAGCAGCACCGGGCTCCCGTTTGGTCTTGGGCTCTAGCTGTGGGCTCTGCCCCTTGCCCCGGGCTGTGCCCTGCTGGATGAAAGAGCAGAGATGCTGCCAAAGAAGTTTTCATATTGATTTTCCTCATAAATGAAGAACTATGAGTGCTGAAAGTGTGGTACCAACAGCCAGAACAAGCAAGCAGCGGCTGCCCTGAGCATCCAGCTAGAAAGTGAGGGCCTGATGTTGGCAGAGGGGATGAGGTTGGGTCCCAGATTGGGATGAGAGGGAGCTGATCACAGGCCTGCTCCCTTTTAATGGAAACAAGCAGCATTTTGAGATACTGAACACCTCAGGGCTAAGACTCAGTACCTTTACCTCTGGCACTGGCAAAATCCCACACAACCTGGATCTTCTGCAATAAGAGCTGAAGTGCCTTTCCTGCATTGCCTGGACTGAGAGCAGGAGATCAGAGGACTCTGAATCAGGCTAGGCTGCATCCCACTTACCAGGTAGTGATCTGCCCCATCCCCATCTCTCATCATAGGAGACTAGATGTGGCCATTCCCAGAGGAAAAAAAAAGGCATGCCTTGTTCAGTATGAGCATGGCACAGCTGGGCAATAAAAAAGGAAATGGAAACTGCCAGAAGGTTCAGGTATGCCACTCACCTCCCCTTTTTCCCTTGTCTCCCTGGGGAGTTGGCTGTCTCCAGGGAGAAGGGAAGTCTCTTGCCCTTGTCAATTCTCCTCAGTGCCTGTGGTGACACAAGTTCTGGGGCATTGCCATCCCCAAGATGAGCACAATCACCTGGATGTGGTCCTTAGGCATAGCTGAGGACAATGTTGGAGTGAGCATCCCCATCCATCCTTCTCATTCCTGCATCGTGCTGCTCCTTCAGTTATGCTGGTACAGCTCTGTCCTGTTACCACATGAACCAGACTAGAGCTAATCTGGTTTAAATCAGGACATGAAAACTCCACTCATTTTTTTTAAAAGTTTTTTTTTTTTTTAAACATGGATTATTTCACAATCCATCTCCTCACATGGTTGTACAAACATTTGCAATGGGATCACAGAGGGCAGAACAAGGGCAGGAACAGAGGACCCTGCCTGAACTGCTGCTGCTGAAATAAATACTCATGCAACTGCATCTGAGGCATTCTTAAAATTAACACCCAGGGTCTCAGAAAGTGTTACCACTCAACATCCTCCATGGGTGAGAAAATGAGAAGAATCACAAACATTTTAGAGTAAGCTGAAAGAAGCTTTTATCATTGTAAGCAAACAATTTTACAATGGTCTGTAAATTTGCAATGCTCCTTTTCCAATCAGTACAATATATGAAAAACACATTGTGTACTCATAAAATAAAACCTAGAGATAAGTTCAGATAACAGTTTCAGCACTTTTTACAACCTGGTACAGACAGATTTTTTTTTTTCCTCCCAATTAAGTTTTAATGCTCTCTTAGCTAAGCAGCTGTGCAAGCTCCCTAGAATTTAACACCAAAAGGTAGTTTTCTGTGGCACAGTTATTAGACATGGTAAATATGAGGGTTCTTTACATTGCAGCTTTTGTTGCTATATTACAAGTTGATATACAAATACAGCTGATCAACCTTCTTCAGTGCTATTTTACCAGTGTCAGAACTCAGCTGCTGAAATATTGAACACCTGAGCTTGCTCCCAGTGAGATCTTTGCCACTGAGTTCAACAACAATACTCTCAACCTGTAAGCAACTTGGCCTGAGGTCCCACAGAAAGCAAGGACCGAGTCAGAAAAAAGAACACATCTCCTGGTGCTCAGTGTAATTCCTCCTGCACAGAAAGGCACTGCCAGAGAAGTACAAGACTCTGTCACAGGACGTGTCCCAATGATTCTGTTCAATTTGACAGGATGCTTAAGAAAAACCTAAGAAAACTCTACTAAATTCTATGGGGTTTTGCCTAAGGAAAATTAAAGACATCTTTTTCCCAAGCTGTCTCATATATACACACAGCTATAAAACAAGCAATGCAAGCTTGCTTGCTCTTTGAAAGGCAGCAGCTGCGTTGTTCCAAAAATCCCCCCTGAAAGTAAACATATTAGCACTGTATAAACAGCTTGATTTAATACGAAATGCAGTACAATATTCCCACTTTGTCTTTGGGATCATGATGTTGATGGTGGCAATAATTCAAGGTGAATTATGATATCTGTTCAAAAGAAAGAAAAAGAAAACTCTCCAGCTATAGTTATGAATGAATTTCTTCCTCTTAGCTGAAAATGAGAAATGGCTATAATTTAGTTCCCATTTAAAAGTTGCTGTTGGCTAAACTCTAAAATCTTAATTGCTTCTTAATATTCTCTGCTTATTTTTTCCCTTTGAAACCAGTCTATAGGACTGTAGTGTTTAGATTAAAAATCAGAATGAAAAACAAACAGTGGAAGGTTACCACACTCTCCTGAAATATGTTAGTTTCCCTCCAAATGACAGAACTTACTGTGTATGAACGTATTTCAGTTGATTTCCTGACCCTAGTCACCCTCCTGCACCTGTGTGAAGATAAAAGTGACACTGACCCTAGGTGTACCCCTAAGTATCAATACTCAGGACTAGTTCAATTTGCTACAGAATATAGTGGAAGTTCTAGAAAAGACATGTTTCAAGCCATATTACAGCTCAGCATACTATAGGAACTCATCTTGTTGGAAAAAAACTGAAGTCACACTCAATCCCTAAATAGTTTGGGGGTCACTACCAAACACACCCTGCAGTTCTCAGAGCTCGTAGCAAAGGCTGTGAGAGTAACAGTGGCAAAGACTGCAGACAATCCAAGTCAGATTTTAAACTGACCTTGAAGATCTGCAGATGGATCTCATGATACTAAGTCTGGGTAGAAAATCACAGATGCAAAACAAATGCCCAGAAATGCAAAAATAATGTGTTTGGGAAACAGCACCTCACAACACCCACGTTTTAATGGGCTCTAGACAAGCTAGAAGCACTCTCCAGTGAAGGTCCTAAAATCCCAGTGTACAATTTTCAGAAATACTCAGTTTTTGTCCCTACAGCACACCATTTCAGGAACCAGTATGAAAGGAAAGAAAGCAGAAAAAGAAGCAATGCAAAAGTGAATGGTGGCTCCATATGGTGAGTAAACCAAGGATCTGGTCTCCTCACCTCTTCTGTCTGCTAAGACTCAAATTCTCAACTTGATGCTAAAAGAAATCAATTTAAGCACTAGAGGTCCTGGGAGCAACAGTGCCCTTCATCATGCCCATGACAGCTCAAGGATCAGCCAGGCCAGCTTTTCCTCAAGAGGCATCAAAGATACACAGAAGCAAACTGAACCTACAGTGTCATTGTCCCTCCTGCCCAGGGAGCCCAACTACCAACAGGTGTCAGCGGATGTCGTGGCTTGTGGTCACCCTGTGATTGTGCTCTCCTCATTTTTCTGGGATAAAAGCACAATTTTTGCAGCTTCATTATGCTGACCTAGTTTATCTTCCACTCTACCAACTTAAAATCAAGGCCTCTTTGTGCAGCAGTGCCATTTAAAGTACCGAATCCAGGAAACTTTAGTAGAAAGGTAATTCAGAGCTCTGCTTGCCTGCAAGTTCCCATCCCTTTTCATTATTGAGATGGTCACCACACAAAAAAGATGGAAGTGACCCTTTCTCTTCAACATTAGTCATATACTTTCACCATTTGTCCGGGATCCACATGAAAAAGGAACTGAGAACAGCCAAATTACCTCTGCAAATAAGCGAGTCTTGTTCAGAAATGGCACAGATCATTTCCAAATATATTCAGTTACAAGGAGTCTCTAAAACACAGTATGGAAGCTCAACAGATGGAAAAAGCATATCTTCATCAAACAATGACAGCCTCCTTTTCAAATAAAGGGATCAGAAAATGAAGCTTCCTTACAACAAGCCTTCTTCACAAAACTTACTTCTTTGCTGTATTGCGGAGTGAGCCACAAAGAGACCAAAACAAGTTAATGCTTTGCTGAACCTTCCCAAGCAACTTCTCTAACTCCTTATTTTGGTCCCTGGATAATAGGGCACTGATGAGAAGGAAACAAGCAGAAGGCTCCTCTCTGCTTCATTGTTCTGCTTATGTCACCTCCGGTCTCAAATCATCTAATTCCACAAATGCTCAAAAAATCCAAAAGCAAAAATAAAATTTATTTTACCCTCACAGTGCATTGCCAAGGGCAACTATGTCTCTTCTGCTTCCTCTAGTTCTCTGGGTTTTGACTTACAATGTTTTTCCTAGCACCAAAACAAAGTACTGCTGTGCAAAGAAAGACCCCTTGGTCCAGCATGCCTGGCCCCTTGAGGGTATTCCTTTCATCACAAGTGTTTCTCTGCTGTGCACTTCAATACCATGCTTCCTTTTCTGAAATATCTGTTTCAAACTCGTTTCCGTGCCATTTGCTTTGATGCTGTTATTCAGCAAATTATTCCGTATGTTGCCCATTACATCTTAAGCTTTTTTCCTGAAAATCCACATTACTCCTCCTTTCAAACTTCTGAATTAGTGTCTGCAGTGCTTCAGAATCTCTTTTTGCCTTACTTTAAAACACTCAGAGATAAACATTTTATTTTTTCCCTGAGGAAAGACAATCACACTGCAAATGAAATGCTGTGCTGCCGCTTCAGTGACATGGTCTGCACAATGTGAAGTGTTACTGGGGATGACTTGTGTTCTAGTTGCTTGTTGATTTGTCCTAAAACACATGTCTAATTTTAATACACTCTCTTTATTTGTTAAAAATCCTCAGAACTAGACACAGATTATTTGAAGGTAGTACATATGTCCTCTCAAGTTTGTTCCTTTATTTCTTGCTTCATATTTATCAAAAAACTTTGACTGCTACATGACATAATTTCCATGTCAATATTAATTTTTAATCTCCACCAACTTTAATATCTTCTCAGGGATGGTATTGTTACTCTTTGAGCAAATTAAATACAAATTTTACAATCATTTCTCTCGCTCCACTAGTGAAATTGCGAAGAAATGGAAATGTTTTGTAAACAATGATAGGTACCAACATTCTTCTAGATAATAGCTGTTAGTATTTCAAAACCTCTCCTCCTTAGAAGAGCATTTTGTATCAACACTAGATAAATAACACTAATCCTTCATCCCAGTGTTTTGAGATATACCATATCCTTCCAGGACTTGCCTGGTGTGAATATGACCAACTTTAGTACTCAAGTGAAGACAATATATATTGAAAAACAACACAATGAGATCTTTAGAACCTTTCCTATTTCAGCTTTTGTGCATATACCACTGCAGTTTTATTTACCATCCTACTGCAATGATGTTAATCACTTAAAAATGTTAATAGAAATTCTTTTTACAAGATAATTGCCATCTACTTATTTCAAATGTTCTCAGCCTCAAAAATTGGGCCAACTAATTGTCAGCAAAATGGGTGTAGCTTCATACTTTTGTAATGGATTCTGCAAATATAATGATCAATGGGCTGGTATTTCTCATCAAAGCTACTTTCCACTATCCCATCTAATCAGATTTTGAAATAATTCCTAAATACCTTGTATGTGGCTTATCTCTGGTTAATGTTAACTTCCAGACAAATGAGGTGCCTCTGGGTTCTGATTTTGACACAAGCAGGTGCTACAGGTTTTAGTTTACTCTAAATCAAATGGAGAAGGGTTTGTTGATACTAATCCTAGTCTCCACCACTGAACCAATGTCCACTGGTGTGAATAACAGTGTCTCTTTGTAAGAGGCAATCTTTACTTTCAAGACCTTGCAGGCTGCACTTCTGAACTCTTCACCAATGCTAAAGAGAATTGCTGTGGAATGTGAAAGAAGCTTATCCCACTTTCTTTAAGTACAGTCAAAGGAAGGAAAGAACTGCATAAGATTACACAGGAGGTTTGTGGCAAAGACACCCATGAAACCAAGGCCAGTCCAGATGGGATTTTCTCCCACAACCACCTTCCCAGAAGGCCAAGACAAAGACAATTTTTTATAGCTACTTCAGAGGAACTAATTGTGAAAATATTTGCCATCGTTACAGCTGGCTCTACCATTGGTAGAGCTCTACCAAGCTCATTCTCATGACACAAAAATCAGTATTTAAGACAGCTGAACAGTTAACCAACAAAGTTCTTCTAGCACCCAGAGAACTATCTAATGCATCTATCACTGCAACTTCTAATAAAATAAAAAAACACAGGACCACATTAAAAACACTACCTGAAATGTGTTTCAAATCCTAATCAGTTTCCACTGATAAGGAAACAGGCTTACCTCCAGTAGACAAGCACAGCGATGAGAAGAATGAGGCACACGAAGGTCAGTGCTGAGACCACAATGAGTGGGATGATCCATTCCATTTTACCAGGAGAAGGTCTCGTGGCCATGCTGGAGCTGTTCTTGCCAGCTGTGTGTTAAACACATAACAAAATCAATCACTGGATGGAAAAAAAGAATTACTGTATGGAAAAATGTGTAAACAAAACAAATAGCTTATCCCTTTTACATGCTATGAGTAAACAGAGCAGAGATCCTCTAACTGCAGGGTGGGACTCCATTTGTCTTCAGTCTGAGACATGAGAGCACAGAAGTATGGTGTTTATTGCCACATATGGCTAGGATTTTACTACTGCCTGCAATTACGGTCTCATAGACACTTTTAGGACTCTTTTGTGCAAGCACCTATTATCAGATGTGGAGTACCCCACTGAGCCAATGCTGTGCTCAGTCATCAGTGTTTGCAGATAAATGTACTCTGTTTCTCAACAGTGCAGGACAGCCCTGTTTGCAAAGCTCCGTGTAATACTTTGCTTTAGAAATAAATTTCTTGGTAACTATCTTAAAATAAAAAATCCTCAACATGTTGGGTGTCATGTCACATCATTTGCAGAATTGTCACAATCTGGTGGGTTACTGCATACGAAAGCACTTTTTAGCATATGGATTGTCAAGATGGGTGGATGAATGAATGGATAGGATGTGTTGTAACTGACAGAAGAAATCATTATGCCACAGCTTTTGAACAAAATTAAAGTTCGTCAATACCCTGAGATCTGGCTGAGTTAACTCCACTTTTTGCATGACATCTCACTAAAATTATTGTATCATATATAAGATGAATATCTAGAAGTTCTGCAAGTACTGGAGCCAGTGAGCATAGACACTACACCAATTTCAAAAGACATCTAATTTGTGCAAATTCATGTAGACTTGATGAATAAATTGGTTTAGACAGAATGATAAAAGAAAAACGCAGAAGTGGATTCCATATCTTATTTATGTTTCCTAGCAAACAGGCAGTGGTTGATCAATACCTGTCAACAGGACACAATGGGAAAGGATTAGTACAAACAGTTTCAGATTTCAAGAACTGAAACACGCACACTTGACTTCTACTTTTAAGCCTGTTTGAGTCTCTCCTTACCAACATGCTTCCTTGCCCTCATTCAGTATTGTATTATCATACCTTCTGAAACTGCTGCAAATCCTACCAGAAGAACATAATTGCCTTTTCACCATAGGCAGGCAAAACACAGATAATTGGAAGTCACCAGATGTCACATAATATGAAGTCATACTCTATTTTAATAGCATTTAGATTATACTCCTCCGTAGGCAGGAGTAAAATTCAACTAACGTGGATGTAAAGGTTAATTGTAAATGCTTTTGCCTGACTGCTGAAAACAGAGCAAGGCTGCAGGCTGCTGCAAGCCCAGCAAGAAATCTTCCTAGTTTTGAGAACTAGGCTGATAGAGGTAATGCCCTTTAGCAAGCAGCCTAAATGACATGCTAATCAGAAGGATGTTTGGGGGAAGTGAACGTGCACTTTGATTGAACGACTTTGAATTCCTTGACTAGCAAAGAATAAGGAAAAGAGCAACCCCCAAATTAGAGCAAAGGCTTATTCTCTGTATTTGCCAAACTTATGAAATGCTAAGTCTTGAGGCATCAGTTATTACCAGTGCATTTCAAGTCATTTAAGAGCATAAAAAAAGTAAGCCTTTGAGGTGTTACTAATCAGAATAGTAAAAGGGACAAAGCAAAAAACTACATGGTGTAATAAAACTTTGTAGGAGAGCCAGATAGTCCCACCACCTTATATCCATTAGGGTGTTACTTCAGTTCTCTCTAATGATAGTCTTCTGTTTAGTTTCACCTCCACATCTTTCAACACAAAACCATATGCTTCTGTTTGCATGGGAAGAAAATTCAATTCCATTGTAAGCACAGCATGGGCTGGAGTCCCAATGCAAACTGATAAATTCTGCAGTGCTCACGATGCTCCTCTTAAGTCAGTCTAGTGTGGAGAACACACTTATCTGGCCCTGCCAACTCCCTGTGCCACAGATGTGAGGACAAGAAAGTGCTCAGTATGCTGAGTGCCAGAACAGCAAATGCCATTCCCTAATGCTGATGGCTGGCCCCAAAATTCCAGCTGGGAATGCCCAAGCAGGGATGTGCTTCAGAGGAAAAGACATAGTTCCTATGCTGGCTTTGAAGAAAAAGTCTGAGGTGTTTTCCACTGTTTAAGTAATGTGTTGTGAGAGCTTAAACAAACCAGTGCCAATAAAAATTGTACAAGAATGGCAGCTGGAGCCAGAGGTAGAGCAGTGCAGCTGGAGAGCTGGTGTCTGTCTTGAGTGTCATGGCAGAACAGCCTAGGAAAAGCTGGATAACTTGGAAAAAGATGAAATGAAAACACACACACACACACAAAAAGACAGATCTGGGCCTCTACAGTTTCCTGTTCTCCTATATAACAAGACAGTATGAAACAAAAAAAAGTCACCATTTCATTATTTTCCAAAGCAAGAATGTCAAGCCCTGATAGTGTCAACAGCATATCCTTGTAACAGTGCCCACCATAAGCTGTACTTGGCAGGGGATGGGGGAAGCTTAAAAAACGGACTAGGAAACTCCATTTTTGCTAAGAAATGTAAACAGTTTCCAGTGGCATATGCCTTCGTTGAATTAATTCAGTTTGCCTTTTACTGGCTTGGAATTCATCCCAGTAGGAAAGAATAAAAATTATTACAGCATATCTGTTTCAGGAGGTCCCACATGATACAAGCCCTGCTACTACTAAATCTACTCCTATGTCTGGAAAAGTCCCTAACTTCTGGGAACCACTCATTCAGCAGTTCCAGCCAGGCACTGCATGGACGAGCCCTGGCACAGGGAGTATTGGATGGCCTCAGGCAGCCAGGGAGGCTCTGGCAGTGCAATTCCTGTGCAAAGGTCAAGGTAAGAAAGAGGCATTCTACAGTTTGTGAAATGTGCTTTTTTCCTGTGTATTCTTGGAAATTGGTTCCTGAGAAAAGAAACGTATTTATTTCCCTTAAGTAACACTGCTTGCTATAATAAGCAACCATAGCTGTACTATATAACCTATCTACTTTTATCATTCCTTGCCATTGCACAAACTGCCAGGACAAAGTTTTGTTTGTTGTACCATTTCAGATACCATTAACCAAAGAAAAGCCCTGCTGCTGAACTGCCTCAGACCACACAGTCTCCTAAGAGAAAATCAGCTTGCTCCTTTGAGTAAATGAAGTTATGAACTTGCACAAAGGTATCAATTAATTCTGGACAGTAATATTGGCCATATAATTAAATGACAAAAAGGCAAACCCATGGTTTCTTAAGGAATTATTACCTTTAATACAAGCTTGTGTCATGGTGCAGCTGTGACCCCCCCTATTTCTTCGAGGCACTCCTGCAGTAGTCACAGGCTAAGTAGTCACATGCACTACTAAGCATGTCTTTTCACTGCTTTGTAACAGATGCCAATCATATTTAATCCTATATCTCAAATTCATAGTTTGCAGGCATTAAATAATTAAATTCTTTTATTTTCAAGGCATTCTGCTGTTTGCTCCTGTAAGTTGCCATGTACAGCTCTGAAGATATTTAAAAGCTGCCTGGACACAAGCCTGATTAAAGTGCTACAGGGAACCCTTCTAGAGCAAGGAGACTGGACTAGCTGACTCCAGTGGTCCTTCCCAACTTTATACACTCTGTGATTCTGTGTGAAAATGGCTGAAGTGCCACATGAAAACACAAATTAATAATCCTTGCTGCAGATGGAGAAGAATTACACAGATGTTTAATTATGCTAATGAGGTTATCCCTAGAAGGCTTTTGTAACCTCAGACCTGGCAAAGACTGTTCTAAAATCCACTATTCAGTCTTTGTTAAATGCATACATTGGGCTTGAAATTTAACCCTGCACATCATGATCTCTCTGTCTCTACAAAGTCCTCTCATGGGAGGAACTCAGCAGAGGTGGGTGAACACTGAAGGATGGGAGGACCTGGCTGAAATCTGGATGAGGATTCAAATCTGTCTCTCTGTCCTCAGTCCCAGCTCTCCGTTCTGGCTTTTGCCCCAACCCCACAGCTATTACTTGGCTTACAAAAGCCCAGTTGTTAACTCTAGTAAAAAACAAAGGATCTGTTTAATTGTCTGGCACAATCAACCAAAATTCTGTGGGACAGTATCTGCTTTAGCCTAATTAAACGGAATCATCCTGGGTTTCATCTTTTTCCCTTGCTTCTTTTATTTTCTTTTCTTTTTCCCTCCCTCTTTTGTGAGAGTATAATTTTAATTGCTGTTTTTCTGATTTTCAGGTTTCCGACTCACAGACAATGCTGAGCAGCTGTGTGTGTAACAGTTGCAGATCAAAAGTACAATTAGTCTAATGTGGGCACCAAAACAGAGAAAAGGATGATCCTGAAAATGAAAGAGGAGAATGCAAGCAAGCATTCGGTGACAGAAGACAATCATTAGCATTGGCCAATACCACAGGCAAAAAGAGGCCAATGCCATTTGAAAAGTAATGACATAGCCTCAGGAGAGGTGTGCGTGTATGTACATGTGAAATAAGCACTAAAAGAAAATGAGCCTTGCTGTACTAATTGGCCTCACACTTTCCCTGTAATTTCTCATGAGTTCCCTGTTCTCCTGTAATCATGCACACACTCATGAGTACTTCCCCATTCAGTTATCTCCTTACAACTGCTAATTTGATGCTATATAATTAATTTTACAAATGCACATTGTTATGAAACAATTTTCTACTCTTTAAAATGATAAAACTTTCTACTCACAAAACCATTTTTGAAACCTTGACAGCTTTTTAAAACCCGCTTTTAAAAGATGCAGAAGAGAAAAGATACCAGGAGAAAAGATGCATACAATAATGTTTCTGCCCTCACATTGGGGCAGAGTAAACTGCAGGGATGCCTTCTGCTCACTTTGGAAGTGGCCTTAACAGCCTTAGCTGCCCTGATGCTCCAGAATCCTTTCAGACACTTCTGGCAATGCCCTCTTGGCTTCACTTGTCTTGATTTCAGGCTTACCTTGTTATGGAAAACCTTTAAGGCCCCTTCTCACAGGAAGAGGTCTTGCTATGGCTGGAGTTTCACTGAACTCAACTCCTGGCATGAGTTAGGTCAGGTCTGTCTGTATGAATTGCAAATTTCCATGTTACTGGGGAAAACAATTAAGCTGAAGCAACTAGTCTTAGGCTCTATGCTAGTCTAATTCACCAGCCTGTGTCTTTGGTAACCTAGATCCAGTCTGGAGGAAAGCTCTTTCTGCACTCCCAAGTGTCTTCTCACTCCCAAGAGGCCTCCTTCCTAACACAAAGGTGTTTAGGGCAAGTGGCATGTTTGAAAGCTGCCTGACAGGCATCTCAGACCATAGTCAGTGGGAGCACTGGCCTTTGAGAATTTCCAGCTGGGGAGGGAGAAAAACAGCAGTGTATTTAAAAAAAAAATCAGCACAACCTGTTTCAAGTTCCTCAGCTTCTGCATTGTTAATCTGATCTCTAACAGAACAGTTATAATTCACAGCATTACAGACTGGTCAGCACTTCTGTAATAAACGTTATTAAAGATTGGATTTAGCTTTGTTTTTTAAATTGGTACTGAGTTATAACTGAATGCACAATATCTGCATTTTTGTGTTTATCAATGTAGGGAAAAATAAATTTGTAAGGTTTTTTCACACTACTCTAGAGCACTTTGGTGGCAAAAAGAAAATTATAAAACACTCTACGGATTAGCAAAACAAACAATAGTAGTAAAACCCCCCAAGAACAGCAAACAAAAAAGTGGACTCTCATAAATGCTGGGTAATACACATAATCACTCAAATAAACTTGTCCAATAAATAAATCAATCTAAAGCTAAATAAATAAGCCTAAAATAAATCCACATGCGTGTACTCCATTTGCTTCCTGCAGTTTTCCTCACCAGTGCCCGGAGCTCCCCAAGCAGGAACACGTGTGGACATTCCGCACCATTGGGAGCACCATGAGGGACCGGCTGCAGAGGCCAGCGCAGCAAACCCTGACCACACCAGGCTTGGTGCACATGCAGATCACCTGGGCAGGCTTCCAAGAGCTTGCATTTGCTGTGCACACACTGTGGAGCTGGTGCACACATCCAGAGTTGGAATGTACAGGAGCGCTGGCAATTCTCATCAGGACAAACAGAAAGTATGTGAACTCTGCCTGGTCAAGATTTTTTTTTTTTTCACTAAAAAAGCAGAAGGTAATCCCAGTGCCAAAGATGCCTTGCTTTGGAAGATCAGAGCATGTAGGCTTTGTGTTGAGAAATAAACCAGCAATGATCTTTGATTTGGGAGAATATCTCAAAGGCCAGTCAGGGAGAATCCTGCAAATAAACTAAATTAGCTAGAAGCACATACTCCAAACTTCCTATGAAATGCCAGTTCAGCACAGCAGCTGCTCTTCCAAATTAATTTCACAGCTATAGCTCCTTGCATTCCCCTCCCTTTTTCTCTTCAACAAAGTCCTTGATGTAACACACTGGGAGTTAAAATTTTTCAAGATTTTCTCTTCCAATAAGCTACAAGGATCATGAATCCGTCCCAATGAAAGGATATTCCTTTCCACTCTGCTCCCC
This sequence comes from Cettia cetti, assembly GCA_013401135.1. Classification (NCBI taxonomy): domain Eukaryota; kingdom Metazoa; phylum Chordata; class Aves; order Passeriformes; family Sylviidae; genus Cettia; species Cettia cetti. Next base: position 357,893 of record VZUI01044211.1, read on the forward strand.
CAGCAACAATCTGTGGGGTTGGGCCCTGTGACAACCTGCCTATCAGATGTAGCCAGACACCACAAAAATGCTGTATCTACTGGAAATCAATAAGGAGTTTGGACGATGTTTTCCAACACGCTGGTAAAAACGGTTTCCCCACAGATCACTCACCTGGGTTAATGGTGATGAATTTGTTGTCTGAGGGATATTCCTCCGGAAACCTGTCCACCTTTGGAGGAGGTTTTCTTGTTGTCTCTGGTCTTCGTGGGATCTTGCCCAGGTACAGTTCGTCGGTGAACGCTGGTGGCACTTGGGTGGAAGGGAGCAGCTGGGGCTGAGTGTCGGCTTCGGCAAAGCTCTCCTTCTCGGCACCTCCAGCTGTGGGGGCAACGTTTATGTTTGGCACTTCTCCCGATAGGGTTTTATTTCCTTCTTCCTCAGCAGTCCTGTTGGGGGAAGCCACGGCCACGCTGGGCTCTGTGCTATTGCGCGCCTCTGAGGCTGCCGTCGCCCTGCTTTTCTCCTTCTTTTCAGCGTCCTTCTCTTCCTCTTCCTCATGCTCCCGCTCCCCGTCCTCGCTTTCACTCTTTTCATCCTTCTCCCCCTCCTCGGCTCCCTCGCCGTCCTTGGTCAGTGCCGAGTCCCGCTCGGGCCCTGGGGAGGCGGCAGCGGCCTCGGTGGTGGCCACCACAGCCCGGCCGGCCTGTTTGCTGGGGGCGGCGGCCGCAGGCGGCCGGGTGGGCCACACGCTGCTGGGGAAGGAGGAGATGCCCCCGCCGCTGAAGCCCAGCCCTGCCAGCAAGGTGCTGGTCACCACGGAGGCCACGGTGGCCTGGCTGCCGCTGGAGGAAGGGCCCATGCCTGTGGCCATGGACACGAAGGAGAAGGGCAGCCCCGAGGAGGTCCAGGTGGAGGAGCCGGAGCTGATGGGAGCCATGTCTGCTGAGGAGGCAGGAGATGCTGTGGGCTTGAGGAGATCACCGGCAGCAGAGGGGAAGAAAACACAGCAGAGAGCATCAGCAGGGGCCCAACATACCACTTGGGGTCATCATCTTGCCTTTCCCTACTTCTTCACACACATGCTACTCTCCTAAAACCAGAGACTCAACGCCAGCTGGATGAAAGGCTGAGCCAGGACAGAACATGCCACAGAGCTACCAGCAAACCACAAAGAGAGGAAACCTCCCTGCCTTCATAACATCATCATTAAAACCCTCTTTATCCTTATCTTTATTTTACATCGGGACCTTCTCCGCCCACATCACTACTGACTTGTGAGTAATGTTTCCTCTTGGGGTGAGAAGACTGTAAAGGAGTTTAGTGAGTTCAGCTGCATTACTCACAGTGCTTTAATCCTCAGAATACAGGAGTTTAAAAATACAGTGTTACGTAAGGGCTGTCCCAAAATAATGGCTGCCAACGTGAGCATCCCTGGCTGGTGGGTCTGCTCTGACAAGGAACTCAGGCTCTTCCCACGCATATTGTGAGGACCTCAAAGGATACTATTTTTATGTCCTTAATTTACCCATCAGAATTATTCTCCTAAGGAATGGTGCTGCTTTAAGGCATAGCTCTTGTTACAAAAGAACTGCAGCATGGCCAGCTGGACACTCCTGAAGGACCTGGAGAGCATCAGGAGCCTTTCAGCAAGTCACCACCACTTCTGCCAGGACCTCCAGGCTGTGACCCCCACATATAAACTCCATTTCCCACATCCACAGGACTGTCCCTGGCCACCACCAGTGAACAAAAGGCAGGACTGGCACAGCCTACTTCACTGAGAGAAAGCAGGTAATGAACTATGGACTTTGCATCCTCTGCACCCTGCCAATATTATTCTAATGTCAACCTACTGCACACATGTGGGTCTCTGCATGCGTGTGTGCTCTGCTGTAAATAAAACTCTTAGTACACACATAAAGAACTAAACATTGGTCTATTCATAAAGAACTAGTCCTGAATTACATGTGGAAAAAGAGATTGAAGTCTAAAGACAAGGAATAATTCTATGGAAGAGCAGAGTCAGTGGTTCCTCTGGACAACCTGACCATTCTCCCTGTCTGAATTACTGAAAAATGTCTCACATTACTGAATTCATCAGCAGGAGGACCATTAGCTGGAAAGGTATGCACCAGATGAGGACAAAAAAGGGTTAAATAGGTGCTGCTGAACATTGAAAAAAATTTAAAATGTTTATTTTGCAAACTGAAATTTATAAATTTACAGTATTTCTGCATCTCTGCAATTCCTGGGTTCAGTCAAGCCGTGTAGCTGAAATGCTGCAGCAAACCAAGAAAGGCTGCTTTCTCACGTTATTTTTGACCAGCTGCAATCACAGGGAACCTGAGATCTCAGATGAAAACCTGTGCTTTAGAGATTTTGAGCCAAAACTTTAAATAAGCATCTAAACTTTCAGATACTTATCAATCTGAAACCCTAAGGCACTGTGAGATTTGCTTTTTGCTGGCATGAACAGTCTCAAAGCTGGACTGAATATTAAAATTTGACAGCAGATTTTATATATCTAGAATGCATCTATATATCATTAAACAAACATTAATCATTCAAATGCAAGCTTTGTATATGCTATTTGCTTACTAGAGAGTATATCAAACTGGATCAGAACAAAACCAGAAGCAATGAGAAAATTCAGTAGTATGAATTCAGTAGTATGAATCCAACCCATAAATTTGACTGAACAACTTGGTACACTGGATGCCAAGAAATTTAGGTTATGGATAGTAAATATTAAATAAACTAAAAAGATGCTTTCAAAACTGAAACAGTGCATTCCACTTTTTCTATAAATGTACCAACATTTTTGATTCTGGAACACAAAAGTTGGCCTCAATGACTTGTTAACAGTCTCACCGGAATTAAAATAAAACAAAAAAACCCAACATTTTTCAGGCTTTGTTCACACAGTAGCAGGTATCATTAAAGCACTGAAAGAGCAAAAGTGTTGTGTGTGAGGCCTTATTTCTGCTGCATATACTTCTTCTCATACAGTTAATAAAAGAAATTAAATTAATTTCCATAGTCATCAAGATTTTACAAATCCCCTCTAAATGGGTTGAATAAAGACAGAGGAAAACTTTTTTACGCTTGATTCTCCAGAGGTCAAAGCTTCTCAGAGCCTGAAGCTAGAAAACCATTTCAAATTGAAACAGTATTTTATGCTATAAACCCTTCTGTGACAGGTCTGGACACCCCTTCCCCAGGAAAGCTGGGTCCTGCTGCAGATTTCCAACATCGTGCTGCCACCTGGTGGGAAATGTCCCCAAATCCCCACTCCCTGAATCCATGACTTACCACTCCTGTCTTCACAATTCGGGTCCCCTCGAAAATTCGAGTGGTGTTAGCTGGGGAGGGAAGAAGAGCAGCACGTCAGGAGGCAGAGGAACAACTGCTAAAATACTGCTCAACATGTGGCTACAGAATACAGGTACAGGTCTCAGCCTGGGGCAAAGGCAACTCAGCTCCCTGGGCATTACTCACTCTGCACTTGTGTCTAAACAGACTTGCTTGTCTTTAATTACTCAGGCTTGGCAATGCTGGCTTACTGACAGAAAACAAATTCTCTCCTTCAACCCCAAGCTGGATGAAACATCCTGACTTACACAGGAAGCAAGGGTAACTTGATGATAATAGTATTTTCTTTTTGTCTTAATGATTTTATCATTATTTATTGCTATATATCTCAACTACAAATATAATCAACCTCTGAATAATGTTTTGAAAGCTCAAGTGGATTAATCTTCTAGGTTAGATGTTGGGTACAGCCAGAGATTAGAACAACAGCTCCTTTTTGGGGACATGTGGAAGGAATCACCTCATCTACTCCCACTGCAGATGTGTGTATCACTTCCACTGCATTGAATACAGGGCTAGAACTGGGCTACAGTACCCAAAGGATCTCCTACAGAGCTGTCAGTAATGATTTACTCCTAACTGTGATTTAACAGCTATTGTAGTCAAACTTCAAAGAATTTTCCATTCCATCATCTAGTAAAAGAGGTCATAATAAGCAATAAACCAGTTTCCAACTTCTGCCTGGTACTTAGAAGTGAAGTCTAAAACACTGTGCTGAGGTACCAAGAACAGTGCTACACACGAGCTGTGCTTGGGCAGGACACTTGTCTGACCCCTGCTCTCCCTGCAATGCTGCCAACACGGTGGCATGCCACCACAACAGAACTAAACCATGTCTATAGCTTGACATCCCTCAGACACTAAGAGCTAGCAAAGCAGCATCAAAACCCCTACACTTTCTGAAAATGACACTGAAAAATGCCCCTATTATTTTGTTCCATATACAGCATCAGATCCAAGTGACAACTCTTTGCTTCATTCTAAGGATTTAAACTTTTAACTCACTGCTTGTTTTATTCTTCCATTACCCATTTTGAGGTTTATGCATCTATAAGCTGGAGTGGGAGGGAATGCTCTCATCAGAGGCAAAATTTGCCCTACTTAATAAAAATTGTCATAATGAATTCTCAGAAATGACAAAACTTTAGCACTTAAAAAACCTCCAAAATCATTAAGTTTTTCTACCAAATCTCAGCTTTACCAGAGTTCTCCAATAAACTTGAAAGTAAATCCATGACAAAGGACAGCTTATCATCTAGTTCTTTTGATTTTCTTTAAATATGTATGTTTTGGAAATCACTGAGGTTGCGTGCATCGTAAAACCTGAATGTCTCCACATGTGGTTGTCAAGGTAGGACTGATCTCCTTTCCTCTTTACATAAAACAGACACCGATCAGACCCACACTCTTACAGCTGTGCCTCTGATGCATAAGCAGTCTCTGATGACTTTGTTTCAGAAAACTAGTACCATAAAAAAACCCTCTAAATTCTCCTAAAACTGACAAACCCTGACAGTGAGAGGTGTAGGCAAACTATTCTCACTGGTAATGAGATTCAGATCAAGTCACCGGTCACAATATGAAATTAGCATTGTCTGCATGCATTCAAATATCTTCTGAAATAACTTCACACCATATTGCACTCTGCACAGAAAATATTAAACAAACAAAGAATAGTTCAAGATAAAAATATGTATGTGGCTTTTTTACCTTGAAAGAGCATAGTCTGGCTAAAGTCACTACGCATTTCATTTCGGCAAACTGCTTGAACTCTGAACAGATAAAGGATGTCAGGTGAGACATGGCTAATGATGGCCTTCTGTTTAAAAAAAATAGATATTATTCAGTTTTTTACCCCCACAGTACTGTCCAAGATCAATTTGAAATATATAAAGCATTGTGCTAACACAGAACATTTATGCCATGTAAGACAAGCTATATTTCTACACAGAAATATTCAGTGGTTCCCTGGAGAGAGCAAGGCTGAAGGTTGAAGGGATGCACCTAGACACTGCTGACTCTACCCATGAGAAAGAAATTAACACGTCCCACATCTGTTCTCATGACAGTCTCCATGCCTCAATGGCTCTGCTCTCCTCAGAAAAACTTAAATTTAAGTAATTTGCCTTTACAGCAATTATAATAAAATTGTTTTAGGTGGAGATCTATGTCCCAAACACAGGATGAACCTGGAAAAGTCACTGCATATTCAAACTGATTATTTTGCAACAAACTGGCTAAGGCAGTTTGTACTATGAAACATGATGGCTGAGCATCCTGGGCTGGGATATCCCTGCTTACTCCTAGACCTGAGAGTTGCCTTAGTCCACAATCACATCAGTTCACAGGAGTAGCTACATGAGTCACTTGAAATACTTGTGATCTCTATAGCAAAACACTGTCTAGCTTCAATTCCAGATGGGACAGCCCAACTGTATCTGCCAGAGCACTGAAAACAATCTGCACTTTCCTCTGAAAACAGGTTTCCTTCTTCTCCTGCCCCTAAAATAGACTAAGATGTCGTTGCTTTCTTAACCCACAGCTCTGCTGAACAGCACAAGATCTCAGTGCAATTTATTTCCAAGCTAACACTCCATCACAGCTAACACTACATCACTTGTAATTATTTCTTTTACATAAAACAGGATGCTTTCATGGTGCCCACCTCATTTTTGCTGATTAAGGCTTTCCTCCCTATACCTGATTAAAAAATCTCCCTTAAGAGTGTGAAATTATGACAAGAGAGAGGTTACACTACATCATAACCTTGGGTGCTTTTCAATGGATTCCTTTCTGATTTCATGAGGCAGATTGTTCCCTAATGTGACCCAGATAACAATGTCTAGTGGGGAAATTGGAAATATAAATGGAAATGAAGTAAAAGAAGCTTCATCTAAGGGAATAAGAGAAGTATTATTGTATAACTGATTGAATGGGCCCAGAGGATTGTGTATTTGAAAAAAAAATATGGTAACAGTCATTAGGAATAACACTGTGCTGCTGCATTTTTCATGTGCATATACAATTACTGATTTCATTATTCTAGAGGCTTTCTTTGATTAACAATAAATGGAGGCCTTTCAAACCTGAATATGTCACTCTGGTTTTATATGCAGAGAATGTTAAGGACCAGTACAATACTTGCTTCCACTTAGACAAGAATGACAAGCAGATGAAATCCTAAATGGAGGAGATAGAGCAGTGTTTCCATCTGTGCTGGAACTGTCTTGCTCTTCTCTCTTTTTCTCACACTGCCAGATGTAGGCAGTGCTTGTACAGGGCCACTCCAAAATAATCTTCAAGCCCTGACTATGCAACTCCTGCCTCTGGCAGCACTTACTGCCAGAAACTGCTCCAAAGTCTGTGAGGGGCTATGCACAGTGAAAAGCCTGAGCCCAGAAACAGATTTTGGGGGATCGGACTTTTAATGTGAAAATCTGTAAGCTGAACACAAGCCAAAAGGTATTCAGAGCCTCACCATTTCCCGAGCCAGCTGCTTCTCAGCAACACTACATGAAAAAGTGTCTGCAGATTCAGTCCTTTATGCACTCACATAAACTATAAATTCACACTCCAGTGTTTGGGTAGCCTGTTAGGCAACACTCAACTAATGCTGAACATTTAAATAGCAATCCATTGTGGACCAAACATTAGCCTGCCTAGAAGGTAACAACTGCTTTCCTCCTCTACCTCCTTCTGCCAAGAAAATCACAATATAAAGATAGCTTGATACATATGTCTGGGTTGATGCTGTGCTTTTACCAGGTCCTTGTCACTATCCTTGGTGAAAGTCTTCTCCTTTTCATCTTCGTTTTTAGTCCAGCTATATGAGATCATGTAGTTCATGATCGGAGGGTGGTAAATGGTTTCTGGTTGGTTCCAGGTTACCAGTAGCGCTGTCCTGTTCACAGGCTGCACTTTCATGTTGACTGGAGGAGTGCTACAAGCTGAAAAACAGAAGGAGAAAAGATGAAGTTCTTCTAAATAACTGAGAAAACAAACAGGAAGAACAGTGCCTCACTCTAAGAGCTAGTTGTTTTTTTTAATGCCGTGGCCTAGAGTAACAGCTTAGACTGCAATCCACTGAGACCAATGGGATTTAATACCACCTGCAGCTGCTTTCTGCTCTCCTGAGTAAAGTGAAAAAGAGAATCCAGTCTCTGCAGGCAGGTTGCTTAGTTCTCAACTTAATTCTCAGTCCTGACATTTGAACCTACACTTTAACTTGGTGACTTAAGAGCTCTGCACTGGAACATTAAGAAATACAGCGGACCTGATCCACGGCTTCCCTCATCCCCACCCTCCTGCTGTTTGGGGCTAAATACCCCAAAGTGCTCTGCTGGCCCTGGAAAGAGTTGAAAGGTCTGAAAATGTGGCACTATTGGGTCAGTAAATGCTCTCCTGTTAGTACATTTTTACAGTTATTTTATACTCCTCTTCCTATATATCTTTCTTCAAAGATGCTCTACAGTTTGCCAGTAATGTATTATCAGCACAGGGGAGAGTGGCTGGGAAGAGTGGCATTTGGATGGCCTTGGCTATCTCCTCTGAGCAGGCAAAGGAATGCCCAGGCAGCCCTGCCTTCCTAACCCTGCCTGCAGCGTGGAGGCACAAGTCACTTCTCAGCCATGCTTAAGTCAGTGGGGACATCAGCATAGGGACAGCTTAACCTCTGGGAAAAGCATGGCTTCTGCTTCTAGCAGTACCAAACCCAAAATTCTGCAGGGCAGACCAGGCCCAGGCACAAATGCAGCCCAGCTCCTCGAGAAGTGGGGTGTGCACATTCCCCCCACAGTGCTGAAGAAACACTTTTCAAGGAGTTGCCATGGAAAGGTCCGAGGGGGGATGCACAACACTAGATGGCACTCACACGCCATGGGAAAACTGCATAATCTCCTTCCTGGCTATAAAGAGTTTAGATTTTTTTACCAAGCTTTAAAAATCACATTTAAAATACCCAATTCAGGGCAGATTCTCACATTCTCTTTCTCAGTATAAACCCTGAACCAAAGAAAATCACTTGCAACGATACCTAAACACGTGCTGTGGCAAAGGAGCTGGTCTTTTCTGCCAGGGAAAGGCAAAGTGCCACCTAGCCCATCAGGCTGATACTGTTTGCAGAATTATTTTTCCCAGTACGACTTTTCCTTTTAAAGCCAACACAATGAGCTTGTTTGCACTCTGCAGGTATGTGACTGCGTGTATATTTGGCCATTATTTCACTTCTAAAGAGTCCTAACAGCACTGAAGGGGAAATATGTCCATTCCTATGCCTGGACTTGCAGGTTAGCCATGCAGCACTGCTGTTAATTACTGAAATAGATACAGTTTAAATAAAAATGATCAAATGCTTTAAACACCAGTATTACCAGTACAATAGAAAAATATCTGTCAAGTGCATTTGTGCAGTTATAACTCACATTTTGTAGCTAGCTGAACAAGACAACATGACTTGCAGAAATATGCTTGGGCAGGAAAGATCTTTGATGTTTGTTCTTGCCATGAGGGGTGACAATCCTGCAGTTATGCAGTAGATCCTTCTGTTGAACCCAGAAGGATGATCCAGCAAACAAACAAACCCTACAGTACCCAAAAGCAATGGATAAATGTATGTGAGTTTCCATTTACACCGAGCTGAGGGAATCAAACAGCATCCTGCTGTCAGTGCCACGAAGCCAGAAGCCACACCATGGCTTCCCTCTGGCTCCCCCAGGTCCCCCAAAGCACAGCACGAAGGTGGCCAGGACCTGGACCAGATGGGGCAGCTGAAAGCCATCTCTGTTATCACTATTTACAGAGTTTCCCGATCCTTGGTATGCCTCTCCATGCTCACCTCTTTCCGCTGAGATGGTCAGATCAATTCTCCCTGACATCACTGTTTATTGATAACTGCACCAATAAATCATAACTGCCCTCTTTGACGCCCTTTGTCATCACAGAATTACACTTCAAAATGCCAGGCCAGCCTTTATCGCTCCACCTAATCAAATCCCATCAGAGACAGGAGCCCAGGGTGAAGCACTACCCAGACCTAAAACTCTTACCCAGTCCTTGTCCTCCAGGAGGACATGCTGAGATTTATATATTTAAGGTAATCATGCATCAAATTGTTTTAGAAATAATTCAAGCAGGTAACCTTCCTGAGAGACAGAGATCTACTTTAATTGCACTGAACGATGTCTGGCCAGCTGCTTTTCACATGGGGACCCCAAGGCACCCCAGGAAGAGGGGGCTGCCATGTCCCCCACTCTGTGCCACTCTCTGTAGCCAGCCTGGATGCCATTTGGACCAGCTCATGCCAGGCAGTGTAGTGGGTATTTCCCAAGGATAAACAGGAGACTCAGAGGCTCAGTCAGGAGACCCTCCCTGAACCCTGATCCAAGGAGGCCATGAGCACTTCTAATCACCTGAGTGACTCTGATGACTTCACTGAGGACAAGCCTCATTCACAGCCAGCTAAAATGAGGCTGAATTTACAATACTGGAATTTCTCAGTAAATATTACAAAAATTTTGTGACTTAGTATGACTTGGTTCAATTTACTCGAAGGCACAGAGCAGTATCTGAAATACCTGAAGTAATTCAGTATTAACCAACCTTTTCTGTTCAACCACATTATTTTTAAACAGCTTATGAATGGGCAAAAAAGTTTTTTTTTTTTTGTTTTTTTTTTTTTTTTTTTTATAAAATGAAACATATGTTTTGTTTTTTTTTTTTTTGTTTTTTTTTTTTATAAAATGAAACATATGTTTTTATTAATTTAACTAAACCTGCTTAGGACACAATGGAATAAAGAAACATTTGATCCAATAATTCAATTTGATGATTTAATTAAAATGATACATAATAACCTAGTGAATGTCTGAAAGGCAAGGGAAAAAGTGCAATGATTTGACCATCTATAAAACAACTGGCATTTCCCAGAGATCTAATTTTTCTTTCATTTCTCTCTGTGCCTTGGATTTTTCAAAGAAGATTAACAGAATCACAGGCTAAAGGACCTCTACTGATTTTGCAAAATGTGCAGCTGAAGAAGAGATAGAAATGCAGGAAGAGGTTGGGACAGGGAAGGGGAAGCTTAATCAGGACACATTAAAGAGAAACACAAGCTTTTCTTCTTCTTTCTTTTTTTTTTTTTTCTTTTTAAACAAAACCAGGCTTAATAAGCAAAAAATAATAAAAAAAATTCCAGTGAATTCATGATTTCTTGAGGAAAAAAAGACCCAAACCCAACAACCAGCATTATTCCACACTGAAATAGCATCTCAGCCAATTTTAGAAAAAGATATTACTAATGCTCTGTTTAAAATTCAGATCCCGAGGGATATTAAAATATTGTAGGGGCTTTCAGGATGTCTTTCTGTGGTGTGTGCAATCCTGAGCAGACACCTGCACAGGTCTGGCAGGACACCAAAGCCTCAGTGTCCTGGGCTAGCAGCCCCATGTCTTGTTGAGACAGAAACCCCCAGCTGGGGCAACCACATCTCAGAGGCACGGAACAGGCAAGAGCCTTTGCAGTACCACGGCCATGCCCCACTGTAGGCACAGACAGGCCCTGGACCTCTTGGAGGGGAAAAAAACCCCTCACTTTTCTGTCAGGGAGAACCTTGCACGCAAGCTAGCTCCTGCCTTCTGGAAAAGTCCTGGAGAGCCTGCACTGTGCAGGTACATCTGGAGGCCACCCCTCTGACCCAACTCAGGCAGCATCAGTGGCTCTCCCAGCTGCTGGCCATGTGTGGGGCTGCCCAGCAGCTTCACCCAGGCTCTTCTCTGCAGATCAGCCCGCTGGGGAAGGCAGGGGGAATCCAGCATCTTGGCCAGCCTCATCCTCCAGGGCTCACTCAAGCCTGGACAAAACCTGTTTGCCACTGGCAGACAAATTCAGCATGCTGATACAGTCATAAGCACTGGGCAGGCCAGCCATACAGCACAGAATTATTTTCTTCATGTTAAAAACATTCCAGTGGGCTGGAACAAACAGAATTAATTTAACAACTCTGCATTCATCTCTCCCTTAATTTGATTTGTATGTTGTATTTGGCTACGTAACCTCCACGAGGCTTTTCTAACTGAAAGCCTGATAAAGCTTAATCCAAAAGCTCCTGGCAGCTCCATTTCAGTGAGCTGAAAGACAAAAAAAGGGGCTTGTTGCTTTGCAAAAATTGATTGCTGATACTAAGACACACCCAAGAATGCAGAAATGGCACGTAAGAGAATACTGCAGCTTTTTAAAATTAATATTGTTCCTTAAAATTGTTCCTTTTTATTTCTCTTTCAAAGACAGAAATGCAACACCAGCCAGACTTTCTGGGTTTCATTACACTTTTTGCATTTGCTACCTGTGGTCATGAAAAGACCTATTTAAGAAAACTTTGTGAGAGTGCAAGAACTGTATATTCAGTTGTGGCTTGTATACTTTCTCCCTATAAAACAGGTCTTCATATGATGAATCTAGTTGCACTGGGCTCAGCGGGATTTATAAAATCCTCTAAAAATGTTCTAAGTTAGCTTGTCCATGCATAAAAATGTCACCACTTTAAAGGCAGTTATTTCTAGCTGTGCTATGCCCTCCTTTGAAAAATCCCACTCTCTACCTCCTGCTGAATGTCTCAGCAATGCAAAACTGCTGTTCCTCTCCTTGGTGCCGTGGGATACACGTTGTGTGCTGAAGCCCCGACAATTTTCAGCACAGAAAAGCAACGTGACAGTGAGATCCTGAATCCCTCGTGGTGACATGGGCAGAGATCTTCTAAGGCAATTCATACATGGAAGGGGAAACATCAGCATCAGGATGTGCTCATAGCATGTTACTGGCTCAGAGCTGCTCAGTGGTAACTAGAAGACAGGGACAAGGGTCTTGTCTTGCTCTGGGAGGCAGCTCCTGGCTGTAAGGTGAGAGAGGCCTCATTTTATCTCACTAGTCTGGATACACAGGATGATTCATTCACCAGGATGAGTGGCAGGGAACAGCGTCTCTCCCATAGAAAGCAGGAACACAGAGGGAGGCAGCTGGGGCTTTTCTTCCCCTACGGTCAGTGGAAGAGAAACTGAGAGATCAGTATGGGGGTTTCATGTTTTTCTTTGCCACAGGGGCAAAGAAGTTAGTGGCCAAGTTCTTGGGGAAGAGAAGGTGTTTCCTTCCCCTCTGTCCCAGCCTTGGGAAAGAGCTGGAAGGGGCAGTCCTGCAGGACAGATGCACCACTTGCTGCTGTAATGACACCCAGCTCAGCCACAGGCATCCCAGATGATTTCAGAGTGCCTGAAAGCTGTAATCAGTGCCTGTGCTATTGCCAAAACATTGCACCAAGTTCATTCAGCCCTGTAACCCACAGGAACTCAACTGCAGACAAGGGAAAAACAATGCCACCGACAGAAAAGGGAAGAAAAATACCTTCAACTACATCCATACTTATATACACACACATATATATTCCTTCTCATTATTAGATCCTCAAAACTTCAAATAAACCCTGAAATGCAAAAATATGGGTTATGCTGCAACGAGAAAACTCACACTGGCTTTCAGTGCCATGGTAAGGGAAGTGATACAGGGGCAGATTCAGCTACACTGAACTGGTGACTCAGTGGAGGTGCTCAGGAGGAGACTCTGATCCATACTAAACAAGAGCATGCTTTGGGCTGTCAGATTCAATCCCAGAGTTCAGCGAGGGCTGTGCTCCCAAAGGATAACAAATAAACTACAAAGATCATATGCAGAGACAACACAGGCTTTAATATATCAGAAAGTGCTAAGAGGCATACTTATAACATTTTCCCCCTTATTTTACTAATGTTTGCAGTTTTTTGGCTTTGCTTTAGTGTACATTGTTGACTTCTCAGAGAGCTTATAAATGACATTATTAATACATAAGGATAATTACTTTAAAGACTGGCACACATTTTTCCTTTACCTTTGCCTGCATTTTGCCAGCAGGCATTGGCAGGCTCCGGAGCATGCTGTACACACAAATATTTGTGTTGATCTACTTCAATCCACAGGCAGAATGTAGCTAGGAGACAGACTATTTATCTTCCCTGCTCTTACCTTCCACTGTGCTTCAAACAGACAGGGCTGTCTCTTGAGGTGTGAGGGACAGACCCCACACTTGTTTTATGAGCCCTGTGAAATAACCTCATGAGCAAATGGGCACATGGGCCCCTCTGACAGAGGATGTCTGGACAAGCTGGGGTTTGCCCCTCTCTTGCTGCCCCATGTCCCAAAGTGTACACACAACCAACATTTGGATTAATACCTGCATGGCTTTGTAGCACCTAAATTTCCATAGCATCACAGCAGCAGCTCCTGTTTTACTGAAAGGTATGGACTGTGTGTTTGCACCTAAGTATTTCACATAATTCACAAATTTCCACAGTTGTGGTCTGAGTCCTCAGCAGTGCAGATCAGCCTTGCACCATCAGATGCCATGCTGAGCTATGCTGATGTCCAACAAGGACCTGCCCTGCAGGTTTTGTGTTTGTACTGCACACATCCATGTGTGCACACAGAGGGTGACCTGTGTTTCAAATGTACACCTGTGCCCTTATTTACACAGTGTGTTTGTGCCACATGTGTGACCACATTCAGTGATCACAAACGGTATCAAATGGGAGAAAGAAGGATTTCCTGCCAGAAGGACACATATTTGCTGTGTTAGCCAAGCTGACCTTTCCAATGTTCTGGTGAGGGCTGTTTGGCCTGGGGAGCACAGGAAGGATAGGCCAATATATGCCTGTGGGATGCCCAAAATCAGATTAGGAAAGCAGCTTTCCTTTCATAGTTTCTGGAAGCTTTTTCCAACACAAAGGATGAGCTGCAGGCACTCATGGTTCAAACTAAAATTACTCCTTCTGTGGGCTGAACAGCTGGGCCAGCAGGTAGGCAGTGCAGAAAGGAATTCCCTCCAGGTGTAAATGGAATAAATCATCAGGCTCAGCTCTTCCAGCTTTAGTGGCAGCTGTGAACCCAAACCACACCTACACTTTCACACTGAATTCCTCTTTCTCTGTTGGTTTGGACCCTTTATAATCTCTGAAGAAGTGTAAGCAGTGACTTAGTGCTTATAAACAAATCTATTGATAAGGTTTTTACAACATTCAGGCCCAGACACACACACTCCTCACATTACAATCACACAGAAGCTACTACAGGTGTAAAACAGAACCCCGCAGAACAGAACCACTGCAAGGGAAGCATGAAGTCTCTGCCAGGCATAAGTACCACACCTTTTTGCATCTGATACCCCCTGAAAATGGGTCAGTTTTTTAAATGAAAAGCTTTGTGTTCCACCTGACCTGAAACCCTCTGGAAGGCAGAAGCCTGTCCTTTCCTGCTTTTGCAGGACACTTTTCAAGACAACTGCATACACGAGGACTCAGCCAGCACTGCAGAGCAAGACAGGGCTGAGGTGGAAAAGATGAAATATGCAGAGGGAACACGCTGATTTCTGCCTAAAATGCGCATTCAGCAGCCACTTGAGGCTCAAAAAGAGGCTCTTGGAGCTGCAGGTGAGTACCTTTACTTGGAGCACAAGGGCAGTGGCAGATGGGCAGGTCTGTAGTGCAAAGATTCAGGGCAAGCAATGAGCAGGACAGAGTCACCACCCTCAAGTATGACCTTTTCCTCCAGCCAGGCTGCTACACCAACAGAAGTCCTAATGATGGGACATGAATTCATTTGCACCACACCTAGTAGGGTGCTGACCTGATTAAAGGGGAATAGAATTGGGAAATTATAACATCCATAACAAAATGAAATCAAAAAGCAAATAGGAAAAGCCCAGTTGTCCAAGGAAATGAGAAAGGAGTTGTTAATCCATGAAGAAATCTTCCAAGATTCTTCCAATGGACAAAAAGAATCAATGCTAATGGTAAATGTACCGCAAATTAACTTTAAAAGGTTCTTGTTTATTTCCATTCCCCTTGAGATATTTAAAGAAAATAAATAGCTAAATTTTGCATTATCCACCCTGAGTTAAATTTTCAATAATGAATCATTTAAAATTTACCTTGACTTTGTTGTTGTTTTGGATATGTTACATATTACTACAGAGTAGTTTTACTAATTTAGGTTTGACTAAAACATAAAAATTACATTCTGCAAGAGTAGAACTTCTCTGCCTTCTGGACTCCCAGAGAGAACCTGAGGGCACAAAGAGAGTGCCAAGTTGTTTTGAGACAGTTTTCATAAAACATGGGCATTTAGAAAGCAAAACCAAATTACTGGGAGTAATAGCAGAGGCTAGAAATGAGACAAATAACTTGTTCTCATTCAGAAACACTGCTGCCAATGCTTTAGACTATCTGCCTCGAAGTGTTGATGTCAGTGCACTGAATCTCTGGACCTTTGGATGCTGCTGCATGGGAGGTGTACTCCAATGCTGTGCAGAAAGGCAACCCCCTTACTGAAGGCTGTAGTCTCATTTCTGACATCAGGAGGCATGAAATGGTGAAGAACTAAACTTCTTTGCTTGAGCAGTGCAGTACCTTTAGCTGCAGGCCACTGGCCTGAGCCATGCCTCCAGCACAAGGCACGCAGGGGAGAAAATCCAAGTATCTGCTCTCCATGTTTTAGTGGCATTAAGTTAAAAGGACTTCCAAACTGTGAATTACTACCACCTAACAAAAAGCAGTAAGGAAAATGATCACCTGTACAGTACTAGAGAAATGTCCCAGCTGCTAATTTAGAGTCCAAAGCTAAGTTTTACTAGAGTGAATTTATGACTGCTCATTATTTAACTTAGTGTAGGATCATAATTACAGATGGTACTCTGAGGCGAAATCCCACTGATGGGAAACAGCATCATTTGAGACTCCAGCAAAGAGTAATCAGACACCTTTGGGAAAGTAATCAGGCATCTGTGAAAGAAAACTCTGATGTCAAGAGCCCCTCACATGGGATGCTTGTTTAAGTGTTGTAAGGCATGCAGCACATTTAATGAGATAGAAAGGTTAAAGGGTTTTTCTGAGTGTTAAAAAAACCATAAAGAAACAACATTTGATGTAATCAGCAGCAAAATAAAACAGGCAAGTATTATTGCACATGGGGTACTTCCTGAAACAAGGAAATGAAACACTTTTTCCTCCTGAGTTTCCATGCCTACACCTTTACTAAAGCAGGTAATGTTTTGTAAATACAGCTCTGCTTGATGGGACAACATGTGAAAGTGGAAAGGATCCCCTGCAGGCCAAGATCCTTGAACTGGATGGACTTTTATGTAAGAATTCTTTTTGGCCCTGAAGAGCAATGTACACTATTAAAGCAATAAATAATTAGCAATCCCTCCACCAGGGCTGCTTGAAAGCAG
Organism: Cettia cetti; assembly: GCA_013401135.1. Taxonomy (NCBI): domain Eukaryota; kingdom Metazoa; phylum Chordata; class Aves; order Passeriformes; family Sylviidae; genus Cettia; species Cettia cetti. Next base: position 374,551 of record VZUI01044211.1, read on the forward strand.
CCCAGGAGCTGCAGGAGCACAATATATGATGTGACAGAGCAACACAGTCCTGAGCCACAGAGGACAGGCCACAGAAGAAAGGAGGCAATTTTAACAATTTGTTGTGTCCAAAGGCAGACACTGCCACAGTCACTGGTAATTACAGTATCTGACTAATGCTTTACAAATGCATTCTTGGCTTAGAATGTCTGTACATTCTAGAGAACCTCTAACTTTTCAAAACTTTATATAAATTAGTATCGCAACATGGGTGAGCCCTCTTGTTAAACGATGATCTGATTTAACAGTATGATCTACTGTATAGCTTGGATCTCTGAAAGTTTCATCCTCTTAAAAAGTATCACTGTACAAGGGTTCATTATCAACCCACCAGTTGCAACAATTACATCGCTGAACAGTATTTAACCTGGATGGTGTATCTCAGAAATAAGATCTTTAAACATCATCTGTATGGTTTTTTGAAATAACTCCAGGGTCAACTTAAAAATTAAACTCAGCTCATGGGCTCTGATTCAGCAAAGGTCTTATGCATATGCTTTTATTCCAGGCATACAAGCAGTCCTCAAGAGAACTGTTTCAAATCTGCTTTTGCCAATAGGAGGAAGCAATGAGATAATAGAATAAAGGAAAACTCTCCTTGTTAAACTCTGACACAAAAGGAAATCTGGAGTTTTCACTTGTGAAAAATTAGTCCTATTTCAAATTAGCTGAAGTATTTCACCATCTTGTATTATGATGATTGAAAACAATGCCCCTGTCTTCATTGCCTCTTTCGAATTAAAACAAGAGAGGGAGAGGAGAGTAACTGCAAAGCAATAGGTTGGTAACATTCAGACTGGTTAACAAACTGGATCCAGATGCACTGACCTAAAACAGCCTTTCCCAGAAGACATTTTGTTTACCAGATGCCACAACTTTGGGGCTTTGATGAGGAAATACTCACAGGACTCGTACAGAGTGAGAATGTTTTCCTCCAGTGTATCTGCAGGTTATGCCACTGGTCACAGTTCTGTGACCTGAGATAGCTTTGACAGCTGAGAGAAAAGACACTCCTCTTTGGTCCCAAACTGTGGCAGAATGGCACATTTGCCAAAGGACCACTGCTTTGTGTTGATCTGAATTTCCCTATTCACCAGGGAATTCTGAAAATTATTCTGAACATTATGCAAATTGTTCTGGGCACATTTTCCTCCAAAATAAGAAAGGCTTACATAATGAATGCTACGCTGTTTTCCAGATTAGCAATACTGCCCACAGACTTAATAGAGTGTGACAGAGGAAACAAATTGCAAAAATTCACACCGACAAACATACCCAAACTTACCCTGCAGAGCTGAAGACCATCACAAACCATATCACCTTGCAGCAAGTAAAAGACACATTTTCGTGACCATGCCTTTTTCTACAACACACAAATCAGGAACAGGGAGGGCAGACAAGAGCCAATATGTGACAGCCATTGGTCACATTGCCTAACGCAATGTGGAAAGCACTGAGGTGCAACCAGGAGGTATGCAGAAGAATCTGCATAAAAGAAAACTGTTATGCTAACCTTACACTCTTCTATATTTTATGCAAGACTGTCTGGCTAGAAAGCACTCCATGCACTTGGGTCCTCACTACTTTTGCATGAATGACACTGTATAAAGTGGTACTATATTTACTAGCTGAATAAACAACAGGTTTTGCTTTCACTCAAGTATTATGACTTCAACTCATTTTATTTATATGTCAGTAGTTCAGAATGTGCAGTGGACCAGGCACATCATCACTGTTCACCTTTGTCAAAAAAGGGGCTGGAAACATCCACGTTGTTATATTTCTGGGACAGCTATATCTCATCTCTCTAACCTTTGGAGGATATACTACAATCCATTTTGTGTTAGCAACACTGTGCCGACCTATTTATCTTAAGTTCATGAAAAAAATGCACCTATTTTCAGTGTCCCCTGGTATGCACACAACCCAGAAAGTGACAAGCTAACAGAGCTGGTACAAAACAACCAGCTGCCCAGACATTAGCCTCCTAGAGCATAAGGAGGGGAGGGAGAAATCACCAACTCCAGCCTCATCCCTGCCATGTTGTCAGACCATGGGAAATGCATGTCCCCCACCTGAGGAACTCTCTTGTCACAAATTCAGATTCCCAGGCAGGCACAAACACGGAGATTTATGGTACCTGAACGTGATGGCAGAGGGCCCATAGAGAACCTGCTCAGAAAACCACTCCCCAAGAACCAAACCACATAAACATGGGCTAATGGTTGTGCTGGTCTCTTGCTCCTGAAGACTGGCTCACCTCATGATAACTAAGGCACTTGTGTTTGGTTCTTAAAGATCAAAGTGATGGTGAATCTTTCTGGTTATTCAAGGTGCTCCTTTGGACTTGACAGTTACAAAATCAAGATCAGCCCATTAATTATAGACCTTAGTGTTTGTAATGCTCTGGCAAAATTGTGGATTTCAGTTATTTACTGTGGTGGTGAAAATCAACCCAAGATTTTTTATAGTCTTAAAAACAATTCAGCAAGGTGAGGAATATGCAGGCGTGTGGCCAAAGCAGTTAAATCTCCTTGAATGCTATATCAGAGGTACCTTGGCTGCACTCAAAATAAAAACCAGTCAGTTTTGTCACTTTTAACATAATGTAAATCATTAACTTTCATTGCTGTTCTGGGTAAATAATATGTACAGAGGATATAACTGAAGAAATTACTGACACATGTTGCTGTTACAACACTGATTGAAAACTACAGGCCAGAGCATCCAAGCGTAGCAGAGTTTCTTCATTCCCAAGATCTCCTTCTCACTTCTGATGTAAATTCTCTGTCCCAAGGCTGCCTTGTACATGAGGTTTGTGTACGTGTATATTATATATATATAAATAAGCACGCTCAGAGAATAATGAGCCCTGAGAAATACACTCTCCCAGCACTCTCTTGGGAAGGTGAGGTTGCTGAACGCAGCTGTTTTCATGATTCACATCCTCTAAAATCTGCACTTTCTGTGCCTGGCCAGGTGAAAATACCAGGTAAAAAAGGGAAGCTTATAAATCTGCTTAGCTGTTTCCTTCTGGCAAACTGCCCCTCTCTTCTTTACCTCTACTGGTTAAGCACCAAGCACTTCGCAAGACTGAAGACTGGAAAGTACATGTGATTTCTTCTACCTATAAATAACACCAGTCAATAAAATAAAGGCAAATAAAAGTAGTAAATTATATTTATTTCTAGACTTATTTTATCCAGAACACATTTCTCTCAGAATTTCTGATGTGCTCCTCTAGCCAGGGCTGCCTGTGCCAGTGCAACAGGAACCTCCCTCCGCCCCCCTTCCCTCCAGCTCATTATCCAGTGTCTGACAGAAGCAAGTGCCAGGTGCTCTACAAAAAGGCACATGAAACACTTCAGCAAGACATTAGAAAATCACCTGCCTAAAAGGAAGAGATTATTTTCCTCCTGTCACCATTACCAACAGACTGGTACAAACGATGAATTAAAAGGTCTGCAGTTCTTCAGAAGTCTTGTTCCTGGAGAAATGAAACCCACAACCACATCTGGATACTCTGCTTCCATTCAAACACCCAATGCCTCAGGGCTAATGGGGCTGAATTTTTACCTCTGACCTTGGCCCTTCAGTTTTCCCTTTTTGTCTGGCATCTCCACAGCCCTACAGCCAGTTGGCAGAAACAGGGACACTGCCAGTTTGAGACTCATATTTTGTGGCTTTGAGACCCACATATTCTAAGGCTGTATAGTCATGTGACAGTGAGTTCTACATGCATTTGCAGCAAAAGCAGAATTAGTTAATTTATTGACACTTACAAACAAGGAATGTCTGCAGAACCTGCATTATTTGTTTGGTAGCTCACAGCTGTTCTTGACACCATTTGATAACAAAGTAGACAGGAAAAAAAATCACCCATTAGTCAAGTGTAAAATTCTAAAGTATAATCTACCTTTGGAAGCTTCTGTGCCGAGTGGATTTTCCAGCATGTCTGTCATATCTTGGTTCCAAGCATCCTTCACAGCAGACTTGGAAACCTTCCTGTTGTTCAGGCTTTGCTGTGGTCGGAAGTTATTCCTCAGGTACTCCACAGACTTGACATGGTCTTGCTGCTCAGTGGTGAAGATGGAGTAAAATGCCTCCAGCTGATCACAGCCATCATGGCAGGAGAGAGAAGGGATGTTAATTATGAAACAATGTGGTGAAATCCGGGTGGCTGATAAGACAGCAAAATGGAAGGAAGTAAAATGTTGATGCCAAGACTGATAAAACCACAGGGGAAGTCAGACTACCCAGTGAAATTATTGCCAACCACCTTATCTCAGCACAGGGCTTATCCTGCCCAACATGGGAGAAGGCCTTCTAGAACCTGTGGACATCTGTCATTGGCAAAGGAACATTTGCCCTTAAGATCCCTTTTGTGTGTGACAGCCTTGCCAATCCCTCCTCACCGCTGGCACTGTTTTGTTTCGCAGAATTGAGTCAGAAAGTGCTTCCAGGTCATTCCACATCAAGAGCCTTCTCCTGGATAAGGCAATACTTCCTTATCTCTGAACACCTTATGAAGTTTAGCTGCCAGGCTAAGCTTCACAGGCAGCTCGTGCCAGCACTTTTAGGCACAGCTAGCATATACTCCTGTGGGAATAAGTTTCTTCTGTTGGATTCAGATCTGAGCTATTTATAAGAAAATGTATTAACCTGTAAGAAAGAACTGTAATTGGAAAACTTTTCTGTTACTTTGTATCTTAGTGTTTCTTAGAAAAAAAACCTCTGCCAAACTAAGGTGAAAATATTTTCAGCTAATATTTTTCTCCCAGCTATCAAGGTAGCTACAGCATTTGCTGTTACCTTGTTATCATTCAGGACAAAAACTAGAATTAATTATCTTGCTGCTGGAAAGACTGACCAAGACAGAGCAGAGAAGAAATCAGTCCTGATACTATTTACATCACATCAGTTACACATATTGACAGTATGGATTTTTGGGAGCACAAAATCTGGCCCAGAACTTCAAAAAGGGACTTGAGTAACATTCATAGCTTAATGACAGGTCGCTGAAACTTACACACTTTTCATTAAGTGTGTCTGCTCTAAAAGCTCTGGAGAAGCATGAGAGCCCCAAACCTTAAAACTGGAAGAATTATCATGGCAGCCTCAATTGATAAAGCTGATAAATATAATCAAAGAAGTGTGTAACAGAGCAGTTAAGCATCCTCCACTGACTCATGAGGCACCCACTACCATTATTTAATTTCCCTTTAAACAATAACCTGAGCAGGGGATGAGCAGGGAGAGGTGACCACCAAAGACCAGTTCCCATTGCAGGCAGGGAGCTCAGGTGCCACTTCCAGAATTCAAGTGTTGCTTCCAGGCTTGCAGGTGTGGATGCTGGGATTTGAATTGTACTTTTTTTTCTGCATCTTATATGAATGCCTTATTCCCAGGTGTTCAACACTATTCTGTTTCTGTTTCTTTCAAAGAAACATCTTGAAAAATTATAAAAACCATTTCCTAATTATTAGCAGGACCCCCTCAAAAGCATAGAAGGACGGATTAAAAAAGATGTAAGAGGATAGACTTACACTTTTGCCTTAAAAAATACCCCCACAACAAATGATCCTGCTACACCCTTCCATAAAAGCACAGATCAAAACTGTTGTGCTTATTTACATACCTTTTGCACTTCGTGCACTGGAAGCAGTTTTGATGAAGCCAGCTAACAGGGCTTAAGGTGACTTTATAAAAGCATAAGAACTTGGGTAGTAACTCGTTCTCTGAAGTCAAGTCTCTAGGCTTAGACATCTGTGACATTAATTGAATTTTTAAACTTTCAGAGAGAACTTTTAAAATATTTTCTTCTGCCATGCTACCTTGGGGAGGTATAATTGCATTTTAACAACTGCCAATTCAAACATGATTTTTAACCTTCCACTTTTTATGTGTTGAAGTATATATAAGCCATTTCAACCTCACTTTCACTATAAAAATATTATCTACGACAAATGAGAAATTAATTTATCTACAGCTGCCAGAAAAAAATAATATTCTAAGATCTGCAGTCAAGGAGCTACATTCATGCTCTTCAAGGAGTACAAGAGCTCCTGTTCAGAAGAAGAAATTAAAAGCTCTTGTAAGACTATTGTAGATACAGGGAAACCTGATCTGAAACTCTGAGTCATGCAATTACAAACCATTAAAGCTTGATGTGTAGTTTTCTAAGGGTTGGATATACAAATGGCAATTAAAAATACTGAAACTGTTACAAGCACAATGAGCTACTCTGAGGTATGCATTACGAGAGATAATGCCATGCTTTGGGTCATTGAATGCACTTAGCTTTACAATGCATCCGCAGGGTGACACAGCTTGTCCTGGTTTGTTGTCTAATTATCAGGGAAGATGATGATGATGGAGGACTGCAAATAAAATAGAGAAGCCTCCACAAATGGACCACTTCACTACTGTCCTTTTTCCAGCAAGGTATTTTGCACAAAAGCAAGAATTTAATTGAAACAGTAACAAAGCTTAAACAATATCACTGTCATCCCCTGGGATTACAGGCTGCTTCATGGGGCTTGTGATAAAGAAGGTTAAACTATGGCAATGGATTATGTTACACTGTTTCTGTTAGAGGAACAAATAATAATCATAGCAGTGGCAGGGTGGCAGGCTCTTGAAACACACACATCTAGAGCTACCAGGGAGGGGGGGGGGATACTATTATTTATTCCACATGTGTTGTAGTATCAATGAAAGTCTGTCTACACACAGAATTCCCAGCCCTTCAACCACACACACATGCACAGAGCAGCACAACGCCAAATTTTAAAGGCTTGTTTTGGAACAGTTATTCTCTACAGCACAGGAAAGGCGCTGTGCCAGGATAAAGTACCTTTATACCGACAGCCAAAATTGATATTTACCGTTTTATTTGCATTTGTTAAAAAAAAAGTCGTGACCCACCTGATGTGCACACAGGGTATAAAACTGAGAATGGGCCAGGCCTTGCAGCCACCAAATAATAAACAGTAAACTTATTGATGTAGTGAAAAGCTACAAGGGATTGTAAGTATCCTGCAGGCAAGGACAGAATTCAAAATGATCTCGACAATCAGAGAAATAGCCTGAAAAAAACAAGGGGTCTGATTCAGACGGGACCATGTGCTCAGGCTCCAGCCAGAACCGGGGGCTGCCTGGGGGCACAATGTGCTCAGCACTGCCAGAGGGCTCCAGGGACAGCCTCCAGCAAAAGGGTTCCTGCTGACCAGGAGCTGAACACGGCCAGGACCTGTTCGTGAAACAGGCAAAGTAACACCAGGATGGGTGGCTAGAGACATGAATCCTGACATGTCCCTCAGCCTCTGGAGGGCCTCAGCTGAAGCACTGCAACTGATTTTGAACACAGACTGTCAAAAAACAGATGAAAGAATCCTTGGGAGAAGCAATGAGATCTAGAAAATAGGAAAAAAAAGCCTGGAGCGGGGGTATGGCAAGTGCTTTCCATACTTCTGAAACCTTTGAGCACAACATCTGTCAGTCAGGATCACCCATGAACTGTTCACGTGCACTTTATAGAATTAGTAACGCAAAAAGCTTGTTTTCTGTGAGTTATGATGGATGAATAAGAGGCAATACTAAGTCCAGCAGGTTGGCTTTCTAAAGACCACAGTCTTACCATGTCAAAATACACTGAGCTGGCAAACATTTGACTTCATCTAGACATTGCTTTATCAGGATAATTCTTCAAACTCCAGACATTGTGTCTAGTTGCATTAAAAGCTGCTATGTGCTAATTTTAAAGATTTGTACACCAGCTCGCTGAGCACATAATGGCAGCTTTACTGTGTTATAAAAACAGTTAAGCATGGAGAATTAATGGAAAGATGTCTTTTCTAATGTAATTAGTTCAAATTACTAAATCTGAGCAGAACTGAAATCACTCACTTTACTTTGAAAAGAAAGTTTCAATTAAAAAGAATAAAAGGGAACTCTATGTAAGTATTTACATCATAGCTTAATTTAATCTTAACAAAAACAATATGAAATAAATTACTGAAAGGAAACCGGGTTTCATGTTGTACTGTCTTCTCAAGACTGATGGCTTCTGTTCAGAAACAATATTACTTAAGAGAATAAAAAAAAAAAAAAATCACAGACACTTCCTTTTTTGTCAACAGAAACATTTGTGTTCTCCAAGCTAAACCGGTGGGTTTTGAAAACACTGTCTTAAGGAGGGCAAATTAAGAGGGGGGCTTCACTGACAAAACAAACACACCTGATGGTAAGAGATGGGCACAGGCTTCCGAAAAACGATCCACTCCACGATCTCGCTGCAGGGAGGAGTTGTCAGGGAACCTGTGTAGCGATAGTAGCTCCCCAGAGATGTTGGCAGAAGTTCCCTCAGCACAAAGGGATCCAGAAAGGTCTCCTTCTCTGCAGGGAAGATTGACAAGCAGGATTACACTTTTTTTTTAATGTGTCTTTAAAACAGACATCACATTGCTAGGCAGCCTAACAAGGTGTAATGGCAACAACATATTTTATCATATATGTAGGGAAAAATGGAAACCCTCTGTTAGAGCTGACGCGTGGCTTCTTAAAAGAGCAGCCAAAATGCTAGTCAGCCTCATCCCAAACACACACCCTCCTAATCTGAACGTGTGCAGGTGTGAAATGCACTTGCTACCCCACTGGTTTATGTCAGTACAGAAATAGTCAATGTTCAGCACTCTGTACATGTAGTCAATGGTTCCAGCACTCAGTACCTGGCTCTCCAGCTTGATGGCAGCAAGACAGAACCCAGTGGGACACAGCCAGGCCCAGTGTCCAGCCTGCTGCTGCCTGACCAAAGAACACCAGGCAGTGTATCTGCCCCATCTCTGCCAGGGGCGGAAAGGGATGCAGGAGCAGAGTCAAACCCTCAGTGGATAGCTGAGATGGAGGAGGCAGAGCCATGCTGCTCAGCCAAACTTCTCTGGGAGCTGCCAGGCAGCTGGCTGAGGAGCAGGGACACAGGACACTGCTGACGCTCAACGTGGTGCTCAAAGCAACATCCAAGCAGTGCTCGCTCAGGCCTGCACCCACCCACGCTGGCACTGCCAGGGTACTGCCAGACACAGCCAGCACTGCACCACAAACAGGTTTCACAGGTAAAACTGCTGCCCCTTCTCCCAAATCCAAGAAAGTCCTTCCCAGGGTCCAACAGTCTGGGGACAAACTTTTCTCTGAGAATCTCCATGGACAGCCTGAAATGCAGACCTAAGCCCTGGAAGCATTCACCTACAAGTAACAGTGACAAGCTGGTAATATTTAACACCATGAAGAAAAATAAATAAACAAAAGGAAGGAACAGCTGCAGGCAAGGCAATTTCCCTGCCATCCCTGAGCATTTATCCTCTGCAATTCATGTTGGTTCAGAGGCTGAAATGCCCTCTCAGCCTGTGCAAAGGTGCTCACTGCCTCGGGCAGGCTGACACGCAGGGCTCTCTTGAACATCTCTGTTCCTTACTTTCAATATCCTGCATGCCTCAAACAGAAGTCCACACTTAGGCAGAGGGAACTCATTTTTCTGTCTCACCAGAGCTGCTGAGCAAACCCACTGCCACCCCCTCCCCACCCCAACAAAAGGGAGAAGCAGGTGGGCTGGTGATTGACACATATGTCTTCCAAATAGGATGAAACCTGCAGAATTCACTTCCACAGCATCCCACAGTCTTCTAGAAGACTTGATCAAGTCAGGAGTTGCCTAAACCTCTTAGCAGCAGTCTGATAACCAGGGGATTTTTTTTAACTCCTCTGCTGCTCCATGATGCCAATGATACATACACGTCAGGTATCTTCTATTTTCTGCACAATATCAACAGGTCTGTGATGTTTTCATAGCTTTTAGCATTCCAAAATGTGAGTAATTCTATTAAAGTTAAGGCAATACTGCAACCTCTTGGTGAATAATTCCTTTCCTTCTAATCCAAGTAGATTTTAACCACATCTGTATATCCAAAAAGGAAATAAACAAATAATAATCCACTTTTTCTTTTTCTCATCATAACATACCTGTAATAAAAAGTGTGATTAAATAATAAATACTAAAATATATGTTACTGGCCAAAGGTCAAAGAGATTCTCATCAAGAAGTCATAATCACAGCAAAAGGTCGTATTTAATTTAATTGGCTCATTTTTATGCAGAAAAACTTGGTTAGAAAAACTGGAAACTCAGTCACAGGACTTGATTTCCAAATGCAGTACACAAACCTTGACACTTGATTTCTATTTCAGAGCTGTCTCGCTATATCAGCACTCAGCACACAGTGGGCCACAATGAATCCCAAAGAGTGTTTGAATAAACCAACATCCTCTGCATCAGCAGCCAATGACTGCTCACTCATGAAAGAGCTGGGAGGCAGAGGCACATTTTGAAAAGTGCTTTCCTCTCAAATTCAAGAAAAAATGCTGCAGTTAAAGTTAACAATTTAACTCTTTCTAACTTTCTAACCTTTTATGACAATGATGGAATCACTTAAGATGCTGGATAAAGGCTCTGTGCAAAACCACAAATATGGTATTCCTTTATCAAAGGATGGCAGGAGAAGGAAGCTTATTTTACACTTTCAAGGATTTTTGTGCCATATGCTGACAATATTATATTTTAATAATTAATTGTTCATCAAAGGAAAAGATGAAGAACAGGGATGCTAAATTCAAAGTTATTCAAATTGCAAAAATGAATAATGCATAACTTTTATATTAAATACACACTGTATTAAGTAGTCTACATTTCATCCAACTCTGTCTTTCATTTTTAAACATTTTGAACTACAATATGAATAATCAAGTAAAGGAAGCTTATTTAGACAGAGAAATACCTTATTTGAATGCAAACTGGAAATATCCGACTATGATTAATTTTTGGTTATCAATTAGGGAGGGTTTTTTCCTAGGCACTTGGGAAGTCATAGTCAGCTGTGAAAAAGAGTATTTCTCAAGGAAAAAGTAGCTTTGCTAATACACAGTTTAAGTAGGGCAGAGTGTACTCGATCTAATTTTTCATGGCTACAAGCAACGCTCTAAGTTTCCATTAATGAATGCCCAAGATTAAAATGAAAAAATACATATAATTGGATTAAAATGACTACTAAAATAGATGATAATCAATTGATTATGCTTTAATAATGTAACACTTTTGAAAACATATAATTCTTTTGTATCGCTTGCCATCTAGATGCATGATGCAGAGTTTTAGAAATCAGAGTCACAAAGATCTTCACATGAAGCTTAAAGAAAAAGGGACTTCGAAACTCCAGTGCCTGCCTGCCATATCCTTCAAGAGTATATTGAAACAGTAAATGCCATGAAATTAAAGTTCCTAAGAGCTTGAGACAGTTTTGAAAATGGCATTTTGAAGTCATATAATTTTAAAGATTTCAATGTTAAGTCAGTTATTGTTGTTGGTAAAACTGTAAGGAGGATAATTTCCAGCCTAAGCAAGAGCATTCACTGATTATCATAGAAATATTTTTTATATATACATACACACGCAGTTGTGTGTATGCATATATAGCTCTTACTACATGAAAAAGAAACAAAGTTGGAAATAATAACTGTCTTATACTACCAGCTCCTATTTTCCATTTACAGTGCCTGGGATGGGCATGAACTGTGTCCAGGAGGCTGAGAACAGACTGAGTGGAGTGAGGAGGAAGAAAGTGGAAAAGGCTGGAAACTACATGATTGATGAGACAGTGTTTGCTGACAGGTACTAGGAAATAACTGGCAGACAAAACCAATAAAAGACAGCAAAACAAATGTCTTCACCTGCAAACACCCGTGAATCACTGCAATCAATGCTGCAAAACTGACCCCTGAGCCACCTACTCACTCTCACACATAAACCAGAGCCCTGCAATGCTCTCTTCTGCTGCTCCTTGTCCTCCTCCCATCTCAGCACCTGAGCACCCAAATAGAAATGTAAACAGCCAGGAAAGCAGAGCACCAGAGATCCTGCCCCTGAAGACAGGCCCTTGAAATACAGAGCATTCCCCTGGGAAAGAGCAATAACCTGCTGCTGCCACCAGTGCTCCCAGGTGATGCAGCAAAGAGCAGTATCCAAAACATCGCCTCACTAATGCAGTTTGATGCACAGGTAGCAAACAGCAATGCTTTGTTTACAGCACCCAAGGCTTGGAAAAACATATTCCTTCTAATACCTCAAAAGTAAAAATAGCAAGCACCACAGATTCATTGTTGGCCATTAAGACAATGAATGTAGCATTTAAAATACTAGGTGTTCCACAGTGTGAAAGGACAGTATTGTATTTCAACTCTTACATTCACAAAAAACAATTAACTGAGCCAGCTGGTAACACATTTGACCTTCTGATACAACATTCACATCTGCCTCACAACATTCACGTCTGTCCGTGAAAAGTCACACCCAGTATATTCTTTGTTTGGGCTGAGAAATCTCCCCAGCATTTTGCATGGGACAAAGAGCCATTTTCTGTACAACCTGACCCAAGGCAGAGCAACAGCAGACATGCTTTAAAAGCCTGACCTATTTACACTCTTTGTCAAGTCATCACCACTAGGTCTAAACTAATACTAAATTGTGCACAATAGTTTACTGAGCAGAGGAAAAAATCAGATGTTAAACCAGATACCAGCAGTGGATCTCCACCAACTAATGCAGTTTTCACAAGCTGGTGCCAACAAATATTATATTGGAAGAGTCATCAGTTGAACACTTTGCCTTCAAGGACTGACTTGCTAAAATACAGTCTGTTAATCACTGGATAAAGATAGACCTGAATTTTAACCAAATCACTAGAGTAAAAGGCTTCTTGAGATATGCAGGTAAACAGCATGCAACTATCTGTGATCAAAACTCTTTTAAATCTAACAGGAACTTGGATTGGACATCACAAGAAAATAACTATATGCCAAGTCCATTTATATCTCATGGAATGAATGCTTTGGGACTTTCATCATGATTTTCAGTAAGAAAACAGGAACTTGGCTGCATTGAAAACAATATCTTAAAATGAGCTTATCTTCAAAATTAACGTATGTGCAGTGCCTGATAGGTACCCAGCTATACTTTGAATAACTGAAATCTGCAATACCAATATGATGAGCTTTGAAAGTCTCCCAAATTTGTTAAACAATATTATTGCCAATTTCATTTTCACAATGAGCCAAGACATTCTAAAGCTTCTGCATTCAAACTTTTAAAAAGCAAACACACAAAAATAATCAAAAGGACATCATGTTGCATACCCACTGAGCCAGAAGCTCCCAGATAAAGCAGGCAGCAAAGCACAGCCAAGGACCAGACTCATGGGGGTGATTTTAAAGATGAGATTACAAATGTTATATATTACTTTAAGTGAAAGGATCATCAGATGAGTGCTTGCTGTGTAAATCCTGCAGGAAGAGTAGTATCTGACAGTCCTCTGTACTCAGGGTAATTCTTGTCATTTATTGTGCAATTATTTTTCTCACTTTTATTTAGGTTCTTTTTTTTAAAAGAGCCTCTGCTGAGCAATGTAAGGAACTGTAGGGACACAGAAAGCACAGCATGGCAGGGACGAGGGGAGTGAGATAATAACACAATCCTGCAGACTAATTTAATCTGAGACAACCAGTGAGAGGTACAAAAAACCAGGAGGAAGGAATAAAAAAGGCAAGTCTCTTATGCACAAAAAACCATTTCCATGCCACGTGTTGGTCTCAGGCTTAATTTTTCTCACTCCATTTCTTAAAACAGCTTAGGAGGAAAAGGTTTAACTGCAGAGAAGAGGTCTTAACTCTTTAAAGAAGGAAAAGGTTATTCTGAACCCTTCATGCTTGAGCAGTGCTGATGCAGAGCAGCTGTTGGCATTCTAGACTGGGATGAGACTTCTCCAGGTTTCACAAAACCTAACCTGAGGCAGAGGTACATGAGGCTGGACAGGCAAGGAGACTAAGAAATACAGAATAAGCACCAGCAACAGGAGGAAAAAAAAACTATGATAAAGTTTAGAGGAGAGGAGGATCCCTGGACAAAGCTGGACCCTGGCAGATTCTAAAGTGAAGCACAAGTGCCCAGAGGAGCATGGATTGTTCACATCTGCTCCAGCAGAGCCAGAGCAAACCCACACGTTCTCAGCCTTCTCCACCTCTTATTTCACAGCGAACATCCCCCAAACCCACCAGCATGGTACCCAACTCCTACTCCCTGCAGATGATTTGTTCACATTCAGCATCAGCTTTAATACTTAACTTTTATAAGTGCAATCTTTTTTGTTAGTTTGAATTAGATTTTCTGTGCAATCTATTAATTCTCTGTCAGCTTGCTGGTTGTTACTCAGCTGTGACCAGCACTGCTTTCTGCAGAGCAGACAGGTGAAGGACCAGAGATTTCCAACACTTCCACCATTTATTCCTTTAAATGATGCAGACTCCTGCAGCTATGCACAGAGCTGCCCTATATAAAGGTGTGAACTTATCACCTCTGCTCTCATCTCCATTTCCCACTTCCCTCCTCCTCCCCTTTGCTCCACAGCAATGGTGTCCTGGCCCCTTTCACAGAGCTACTCTGACTGTGAACACAAGAACAGATCAGAAAACAAAAGAATATATCCAGCTCATCCCTGAGGAAAAAGAAATGCTCCTCCACGTTTCCTTCTCAGCTTAACGTATGGTGCTGCTCTCTCTTTGATGGCCCTTCCTTGTTCCAAATTGAGCTGCTGCTTTCTTCAAAGATTTCCTTTCAAAGATGAGGTCCCATGGTATCACATCTCACTTTCACCCCTCTCCCCCACCCTTCTCTACAGCCCCATGATATCTGGTGTAGAAGGCCAACAGCTTGTCAGGTGGTGTTATGGTTGAAGTTCAAAACAAAAGAAAAAATGTGTCATGGTGCTAATGGTGTTTTCTTGTTATTATGCCTTCTGGTGTGATAGATCCACAGGGTAACTAACACCGTCTAGATTGCTTCTTTTTTAGTGCTGATTTATTTTAACAGGTTATTCACTGATTTTTCACCTAGAACAACTGGAGAGATGTGAAACATATTTATTCTCTATCCTTTTTCATTATTAAAACAGTTGTTTCCACTGTATTTTGGTAAGTTCTTCCCAGCAAGAGCAGAAATTTTAGTAATCACTTGCCTGATCACTTCTGGCCCATCTCAAGGGAGATCCACAACTACGCTCTTCTCCATACTGGGTTCTAATTACAGCTTTTTAAGACTTTTTTCCAACCTGCTTTTTAAATAAACAAAGGTTCCTTTCCTTCCCTCATCCCACCTCATGTTCACAAACAAGCAACAGATGCCATTGATTCACTTTGTACCTAAGCTTTTGATCTGGTAGCACTTTGATTTTCAGAGCTCTCTTTTGACAAGGAAGGGAATAAGAGCCCCATTTTTGTGACATTGAGCTTTTTCTGCTGTGGTAATTTATTTGTGCTCTAATAATTTTCTGCTGATCAGTGTAGATTCTTGATGACAGCCACAGAGAACAGGACAGGGGGACAAAAACATGGTTTCCATCACCCTGAAATCTTTTCCAGGGGCCTGGGGTAGTGTGGGCTGCTGTTCCCTCTGACAACACTTTGTCTGCACAGTAAAACAGGACTGTGGTCCTGTGCAGACCACCCGTGCCAGGCTGGGAAAAGGTGAATGCCACACAGCCTCCAGCACTGGGTGCAGCCCCAGGACTGACATCAGGGAAGAAAGTACATTTTAATGCTTTCCAGGGAGCTGGTAAAAACAAGGAAAAGGCTTCTCTAAGAGGCTTACATACAAAACGGCACCAAAAAGGGCAAACCAAAGAGAACAAAGGTGGGAAAAGCAATATTTCTGTGCAATAATAGCTCCATCCTGCCAGGTGTTCCTCTGAGACCTTGCTGGAAGGTGTGGCAGGCAAAAGCTTTCATAGCCATTTTAATGCGAATCAACTGTATAACACATAACCTGGTATTTCACAGTCCCCTATTCCCACAAGGCACAATTATTCCCTCTGAGGCCTCACCAGCCTCCTCAGCTCTTGCACAAGAGCAGCTCCTTCCTGGCCTGAGATCCTCAGCATCACCAAGAAGGATGAGGAGCAGAGGGGGGCTCAGGGCAGGGCACCCAGCTGAGCACATTGGCAGCAAAATGGCAGAAGAGTCAGATGTGCAGCACCAGGACTGCCCCACGTGTGGTGCAATCACAGCCAGGCACCAGTGACTTCTTTACCAATGATCCAACCTCAATGAACAACAGGCATCATCTGTCCTGCCAGGAACACCATTGCTGAAAGACCCTTCCCACCAGCTTTCATGATGAGAAGAGTATTTGCAGAGGATTTAAAAAAGACCCCCAGCAATCAGAGCTGAACAACACTGGCAAGTCAGCATCAGAAAATCCAAATCCCACCTGCTTGTACCCCATCCCTTCCCCAGGGAGGGCTGCCCACTCCCAGCTGTCAGTCCTGGCTGGGCTCCGTGGCACACATGCTCCCCATGTGCCCTGGGGCATGGAAAGCAGGAGTGAGAAGAGCAGGCACCTGGATGGCAGGAGGTGTGACAAATCCTTGGCAGAGCACAAAACCAAAGGCAATTTTAAAATCAGCATCAAGCATTTGACAGCTCCTGTAAGAGCCTCCTCAGTGTTCCTGTGCTGCTCTTTGAGGGCAGATGCAGGAGCAGGGGAGAGGTGTGGGAACATCCTGTCCAGCAGGAAGAACATGGGGCAAACCCCTAAGCATTATCATAGATCCAGACATCACCTGGCAGTTTGGTACACCACGGTTTTCCTTCCTAAGCTAAGAAACTTTATATGGTTGCTCATGTAAAATTAAGTTTAATGCAGCCATTAAGATTCTACAAAATTATGCCTGGAGATGAGGAAACAAAATCAACTAAGTAGCAACTAAGCCTGTATTGATTTTTATGTGTATGTTTTTCTATCATTGTTACTAAGCTGGTGACACTGTGAAGGGCACAATTATTTATGTTCCATCAAATTAGTAAGTAATTCAAATCCCTGATGAAATATCAAGCAAAAATTGCTTTCGCTTCTACAGAAAGTACTTCTGACTTTGGAAATGTTTGCATACCCCTGGAAGGGCAATATAAGAATACAAGAACTTCACAGAAAAAAAAAAGAAAAAGCATACAAAAAAATTTGAAAAGCCCCAGCTCATCATTCATGAGTACCATCTCTCTATCCAGATCTGTCACCACTATGGGGACAGGCCAGAGTGGGAGCCCTGTACAGAGTGGTGCAGACTGGAGTCCCCATACAGGACCAGGCCTTCTCGTAAATGACAAAGTGAGGATGATGAGGCTTTGTGTGGGTGTGCCATTCCCATGCTGAAAACCGAATGAGTGCTCTGCCAGATGGAGGGAGAGGGACAAGAAAACCCCACCGTTTGCATGTATTGTTAATTTTCACATCATATATATGTGCCTCTGTATTGTGACAACCACCCTAAAACCAACACGGTAATGGAAATGTTATAAAATGCAAAGACACTTAAGGTTTCAATTTTGCCTTTTTTTGTTGGATTCCTGCTTGATCCAACCACTCTATTCAAAAACCACAAGAGTTTTCCACTGTATTTGAGCCAAAAAGCCAAAAAGTTGCTTAGGATCTCAGCTGAATGCGGACAAATGGAAGACAGGAAGAAGCTTTTCAGATAAATTCATAAAACTATGCTCATGTAAGATGTAAGTAAATCACATCAAGAAAAAAAATGAGAGAATCTGGAATAAAACCCTCACATCTTTACTGTTATTCTATATAATAACATTAAAAGAGATATGATATGAGAATTCTTCACTGAAGCGTTCTCTCAATATTTAAGTTAAAGAGAATGATCTCTTTCAACAACTGCTTTGCAGGAGGAAATTCCTTTACTCTAACCACCAAAAGAGTCTTAGAAAAGGCCTTTAATCAGGGCCTTTGAAACAGGAAGGAAAGCATGATTTTCCTCTTTTTCTTCCTTAATGTTTTGAAAAGGAAACAAGCTATTGAAATATATCAAGTGATTTCCCTTACTTGAAACACTAGCAGACTTCTGTGTATTGTGTGCAAAACAAAAATAAATGCCTTTTATCCACCCAGATTTTGCTGTGGGTAAGACAGCACGGAGATGGAGTGATCATTTTGTGGTCAGGGAATCACAGCCTCGGGACCAGTCACATCCTACCCAAACAATTAATTTTGGGAATGGAATAATCCTCTTAGGAGACACTGGTGTGATTATCCATGAGTTGCTGTTTTGTCTGTGAGGAGCAAAAAAGGGAGCAGAAAAACCTGATGAGGTGGCTAAAACACTGTGTGCTTGCAGGGGGTTGGGAGTCTTGGAATAGAAAGCAGGTAAAGAACAAAACTAAAAAGAGATCCCAGTCCAGTCAACTGGCAGCTTGGCTGCAGCACCAAATGATGCAGACATTGAAAAAACCTTGCAGTCTAACGCATCCCAGCTTTGCTTTTGCTGGCCTGTTTTGTTATCCACCAGCAGTGAGGTAATAACTTCTATTTTTGTGGCAAACCACACCAGTTTTTCAGCTCAGTGTGTTGTTTTTATTTCACGGCAGAACACTGCAATTTATAAGCAGCAAAACCTAAGGAAAATTCTCTAAAAGAAGGACTTTATGGCATGTTATCATTTAACCCATTTTTCACTGTGTTTGGATTTATTTGCCTTCCCAGTTGCAAAGTTAAATGATTCTGAAAGGAGAACAATTAATTCAAAATCCTATTTGTTTTAATCTAACACTGTCAACTAGTTTTAGGTTTGCAGTCAAGAGAAAAAAAGTGTCTGTTAAGCTCTATAGCACTAGCTAATGTCTAAAGACAATCCTCAGAAAAGGTGCAAAGATGCTTTATCACAGCACTATAGATGGAACAGAGATTTATTATTGCACTGAGCACCATTCCAGCAGATGCCTTTTGAATTACAATGAGATTATTAAAACTTTACAAATCATTATTTTAAAACCTGACAAGAGTACTTTGGGAACTGGAGCATCTTGATGTCATTGCTGATGATGCATTACCTACGGTAAGGCTTCAGGAAAATTCCCAAGTAAAAGATTGGTTATAAAAGTATAAAATATATTAATATTTATTTTAGTACCTGCTATAAGTTCAAGGATAATAGGTATATGCATCAGAACAGCTGAATGATCGTATTTATGCCAGCATTAGAAAGATGTTCATCTGCAGCAAAGTTTAATTAATTTTCATAGATAGTTAATTTTCTGTTTCATTATCAGTTCCCTAAATTTGAAAGACAAATAATTTATTAACAAATAGAAACTTCAGAGAGGTGTATTTTTAGAGTAAACAGAAGATAAATAACAGAGTGAAGAATCCAGGCTGCCTTCGAAGTTCTAATACAAATGATAGATTGCAGCAGGTTGTGATTGATAACTTATGCATTCTGGAGCACTGACTGAAAAGAAACAAATTGTTTACTGTTCACCCCAAACCATTCTCAGGTAATAAATGACTCTGATCTTTACCAATCAAATAATGGCTGTGATGCCCTTAAACATAGGTGAATGAGGAATGTGTAGGTTCACTGTGTCTTTCCAGGGGTGACCTGATCCCCTAAGAACAATATTTCTGCCCCTCTTCCCTT
Source organism: Cettia cetti (assembly GCA_013401135.1). Lineage (NCBI taxonomy): Eukaryota > Metazoa > Chordata > Aves > Passeriformes > Sylviidae > Cettia > Cettia cetti. The sequence goes on from VZUI01044211.1 coordinate 394,169, forward strand.
CCCAACAAATAGAAAGTTTAAGCAGGTACTTACCATGATGTACAACGCCCTTCAGCCCATGGATAATGGGATCCAGTGCTGAATTGTCCCTCTGACTGACCTACATGCAAAGGATACAGGATTGGTTACATCTACTCTGGCATTAGGCAGAACAGTTTCAGTTTACTCTTCTAATGAGAAGAAAAAAAACACGTCGTACCTAACAAGCTGCTTAGTTCTCACATTTACAATGGATCTTCATCAAATGCCAAAGGCACATGGTGTCACAAAATAAAGTGAGGAAGGTTAAATCAAAAAAGGTGTCATCTGCATTCTTGAAAACGTTAACCACATTATCAGCCCTGCATAGCCTAAAAACACAGAGCTGATTTTTCTCCATCTACTCCTGCTTTCATAGAGGAGAACTGCTGTGATAAACAGAAGTCATCTCGGACCAGCTCATTGCTTACCAGCATGGCCATAAATCTGATGCTGCCACTGCAGTCAGTGAAGCTGGATTCCTTTCAGCCCTAATGGAGTTTGGCCTTGGCATCTCATTGCTATTAGTATTTTTAAACTTATTTAATTTAGTGTCAGTTGGACAAAGGAAAGGCAAAAAAGCTCTGTGAGAAGATCTAGGAAAAAAAACCTTCAATTTTTGACAGTGTAATTGCCTGCACTGCGAGACCAAGACCTGCAACATTCCTTCTATCACTCAGAAATTGCCCATGTCCTCCAAACAGTGAGATCCAGCACCAGAGAGAGGAGGGAAAGGCAGCAGGAAGGATTAACCCTGTTGAGCTCCACGACTTCCAAATTAAACTCATCATTTCAGTCACTTACTTGCACACAGCGAAGGAATTTACAACCAAAAATGTAACTTTTTTTTTTTTAACCTTTTGCCTCTTCAGAGGTGTTGTAGGAATAACTCACAATTTCTGTGAACATGTTCCATTATTTAAGGTACTTGCCAATTTACTTTTGGGAGATAAATACTGCCATATATCTTATTCATGGGGTACATTCTTCTTTTTTTTTTTCCCAACAGTCAGCTTCAGAACCTGAGCAGTGTTGATAACTTCTGGATAGACAGCTCCTAATGGGAAACACATCAGATGCAAAAGAGCTGCTCTGTATTTTACTGCCTGCTGATGACCTCAATGTCATGAGGAAAAACAGAGTTTAATCACATTATGGCTATGTATTAATGTATTTGGAAAGGAGTGGAGACAAAAGAAGAAAACCCTGAGAAAGGACCTTGTGATCTAAGAAGGGCAGAATCAGCTTGGAGCTGTTCTAGGAGGAGGGACCACAGCACATCCAAAAACTGGGCTGTAAAAATATCACAAATTTTAATAGCCTGACAGGAAAATTGGAACCCACTGCCCAGGTTTCACAAGCACAAGCACAAGCACCTCTCATCTTGTCCTTCCTCCCCATAACTAATTAAGAATCTGAGAAACCTCATTATCTTCTCAGCCAACTGCATTGAGATAAACCACAACAAACCATTTTTCTGTTTTCCATTTATTTGCCCTATGAACTACTCTGGACACATTCTCATGCACTTCTCTAGAGACAAAATAGTTTGGTGTTATAAACAGAAATTGAAAATCCTCTCCTCATCATAGTACTCCAGAACTTGCAATGATCATCTAGGGCAAGAAATGCAATAAAATTATCAAAGCAGCAAAAGCAGCTTTGAAATATATACAGCTCAGATGTTACTGGACATAACACCATTACCCTGAAGGCTGCAAGCTCTTTGAAGCATGAACTTTTATATGCCCAAAGGGGTGCTCTGTACACTTTGAATCCTGTATAAATAATAATCACAGGACAGTGGACCCAATTACCCACTTTGTAGGTTCTGTCTGACATCTGACAAATCAAAAAGAAACACTAAAAATGCAGAGCCTGTTGTGAGACACATTCCTGCATGTTTTCCATTTATCCAGGTTTCTCCAACCATGGGCACCAGAAAAAATAAAAGATTATTAAAATGCTACCAGCATTTAAGTACAAGAACATAAGAAATCCGTGCTCTGGAGTTAAACCATGTTTTATTTATTGCTGCCTAACCATAAGTGGTAAAGAGTTTTATTTCGTTTACTTTGGTTTTATTTCTGGTGACAGCTGCAATCAGTTTGAAGAAAGCAAATAGACAGAAAAGATCATAAAGGTTAGAACACTTCCTTTTGGGATTTTGTGTCAAAGTAGATCAATCCTTAACCTCGCCCTGGCAGCGCCCCTTTAATCTGAGGTGGTGTGGCTGTATAGATCCAGCCATGCAGCCTCTTTGATAGCACAGTCTGCAAATGTGCTGTGTTCCTCAACAGCAAAACCCAACAGGCACAGGATTTCTATGGAGCTGGAAGGGAAATGCTCCATGCATCTGTAATCATGTTTTCTCCAGGGCTATGAGGAGAGGGATCTCATGTTTCTTTAAAATCTTATTCAAACAAGTACCACTTGCAGAGATGTCAGTTCAGACCTGCATGGGATATAGTTTTATTTTCCTTCCACATACTTTCCTTCTTCTTACCTTACATTCACACACAGTTCTCTCACACTTCAGTACAACTGTTTCAGGATCTTGGCAAGACCATTAGAAAAATGACCAAAAGTTTTCTCATTTTGTGGAGGGTTCAGACTTCAGAACAAAAGTTTTCTTACATCTTTTTCTTCTTCAAATTCTTAAACAACCCAAAAAAACCTCCTTGAATTTCATATCTCTCTCTCTCGCTCTTTTTTCCCCCCACTTCTTTGTATCCTTTTTCTGCCTGTGTTCACAGAGGAAATCAGATTTCTGAAATCCAAAATGTCAAGTTCTATCCCCATTGCTGCACATCTCTGGTTTAACTGGCCTGCAGCTACCACGCTGGTTGAGATCAGAGATTCACTCATACAAGAATCCTGTCTCTGATAACAGCTGATACTTAAAAGAAAGGAAGTGAGGAAAAAAAAAAAAAAAAAAAAAAAAAAGCAGAAGGGAAAAAAAAAAGCAGAAGGGAAAAAGGAAAAAAATCTCCAGAATAAGAAGTGTCCTTCTGACCTGCTTTATGATTCCATGTCATGAAGCTTGAGGTTATATCCTCCTACCAACTGCTTTTAACTTTCTTTGTTATATGTGTTCCAACCATGTATCTTTTTTAGTACCTTATGAATATATCCTGAAGGAAAACAGCAATGAATTATTCAGATTGACCTTACAATTCTGCATTTCTGCTGATACCTTGAAGAATTAGAGAAAGATCACACATCTGTAACTGGGTCTGGGCACTTTGGTTTCACCCAACACATGTCTGCCTAAGCTGGGCAAAGCTTTTCTTTTCCTGTGAGTGAAGAGCCATGAGTTTCCCCCCTACTTCTTCAAGACCTTATCAGAAGAAACACCAAGAATGACAAATTTCTTAAGCCACAAGGGTTCCAGGCACAAACACAAGTCTACAATGCTGCAGAGTGAGTATTAAGAGACAGATGGAAAAGCATCCTGAAATTGCCCTAAAATACCCACAGTACCACTACTACAAATGTTGTTTCCTGTACAAGATGTTTTTGCTCAAAACTGACTAACACTCTATAGGTCTGCAGTAAACAGATTAAATAATGCTTGTGTGCATCATTTATAATTGAAAAATGCCTGTAATCCTCTTCAGCAGAAATAAATAGGTAACTATTATGCTAAGCACAATGGAAAAACAAACACAGAGATATCATTAAGCAGTTTCCTGTGCTAACAGAGCTCTCACTATAGGGTAAATATGGGATGAACATGACATGAAGAAGCAAAATCTCTTGTTTATTGTACCCCTTGAGTGACTTCAATACCTGGTGCACATGCCATTGCGAATAGAAAGAATGGCTTGATGTTAATGCAATGAAACAAGACAAATATTTGCAATATGGGAAAAGGCAAGGCACAAGTGACCCCGTTCTACAGTCATAAACCAGATATGTTCTTCACATGAAGTCATGGTGAAAATCATACTCTAGACAGGATAGATTTACTTACAGCTCCTGCATCTGATGACTGAGAAATTATTCCTTCTTCAGTGAACATGACTGATCAGCCATGAACTCTATTGACAGCGGAGTTAATGCCTCTCAGCAGCACAATGTGTTGTCCCTGTGTTTGAAAGTGCTGTTCCTACTGCTGCACCCTTTGGAGGCAGGCCAGGGAGCTCAGCCCCTTCTCAGGATAACATTAATGCTCCAAAGGGAACAGTTTCAGTGACTGAGGAATGTGACCAGTGGTCAGACCAGAGCCCCTCAGCCATGCTGACCATGCTAGTCCAGCCACCAAAGCACAGCACGTGAAAACAGACTTTACTGGGCAAGGTACCAGCCCTGTGTTGCAGCTGTACTGAGCTCAGCAAGTCCTCATGAGCTAAAAAACACCAACCTGTTCTCATTCTCTATCACTCATTGTAGAGCAGCCAAAGCTCTCTGTTCTTCTGGTTATTTTATAGGACAAACTCAGAACCTCCTGAAGACCCTGATTTATCAAAACTCAGCAGACTCATAAAGCGTTAAAATTTATACCACATGCTGTATAATTAAATCCATATGCTAAAGTCATGTAAGTAATCCATGATCTATCTGTCAGCTGGAAACAGTTCTATAAAGCTGAAAAAAAGATCTCAGGCAAAAATACTGATCTTATCATGCTTATTTTAGAAACAGTAACAAATAAAAACAAGGGACCCCCCCTCCAAAAACACACGGAGGCAGTTAGAGAGGCCACACAGCAACATAAGACCTTAACTCTAAGACCCCTGTCCAAAGGACCAGACACTCTCCATTGCCCAAAGCTCCAGGCAACCTCTCTGAAACTCAATTATCCTCCCACCAAATAAGGAGATCTGGAGGGAACACCACAAAGCTCTCTAATGATCACTGGTACCAGCTACCTTGTGAGAAGTAGGTGAATATTAATCATTTGAACAGATCAGGACTAAGGAATGCACTTTACTTTTAAAAATATGTTAAAATAGATGTTGTGTGGAAGAAAAGGGTGTGGAGAAAAAAGAACTGAAGAAAACTCACTTATTTGGGTTGATACAAAATATAAATTTCTCTTTCATTTCCACCTTAAAAAATATCTGGCATTTAGACATTAAACTGTCATAAATTTGCAGCAACTGCTTTCAAGCTCATTAAATGGGCTTACAGACAGTATTGCAAAGCATCTCAAAGTGAAGGAGAATGCCACAGTCGGCTATATTGAAAGGTGAAATGACATGCATTTTGTGAAAGGCAGAGGAAAATGAATGGCAACAATTTTGTGATACAGTACCTGAGCCTTTCCCCTCTGAATAGTGATATAATTTACTTTTCTCTCCCACTGCAACATTTGGCCCTTGACTTGGAAACTAAATCTTCAATCTATCAAGCCTTACCCATCTGCTAAGTAAAATGGCCAAGAAAATCTGCATGCCTTGAATTCGATATAGCCAGCTGCTCCCAGAGTGCTGAGCATTAACATCCAGAGACCATCCTCTCAGGCTGCAAAGGACGGTGTCTGCCAAGGATGAATGACTACATACTTAACCGTGGCAGCTGAAGCCAGTGACAATGGCTGACACAGAAAGATGCCAATGTGTCAAACTCAACTTTCAATTACAACAGTGAAAGTCAGGGGTAATATTCCCCCAACCGTGTGCCTTCAGCTCCCATCCAGCCTGCAGTTAAGATATACAGCTCACCAGCCAAAAACCAAACCTCCAAGCACTCTGTGCAAACAACTAAGAAGAAAAAGAAAACCATTATGAATTAACTAGGTTACAGAGATTAAATTGCCCTGTAGGGTTTCAGGACAATCAACATGGTTAAACAATTTATTCTTCTAGCAGCCCAGTGATGTTGGACAGGTGCCTGTCCCCAATCTCTATGGGAAAGGACCTGATTTTCAGTGGTTTAGAACAGAAAATAGAAGAATCCTATTAATGCAAACACTGTGCCACACAATATGTATTTTAACATCACAGCAACAGGATTTAAACAATCTAAGATAATCACCATCAAAAGTAACGTTATTTTTTCACTAAAGGGAAAGCACTATGGATATTGCTTTTGCAACTCTTCAAATCCATGTCTTTGGGGCCAAATACTTTCAGTGCTAGCTATCAGCTTGGGCATCCTAGTCCTTCTGAACAGCGATGCTTTAACCTGCATCAGTCTGCAGCTCTTGGAAAGGATCCTGGCTTTGTGGTCCACACCCTTCTGCTCTGCACTAACTCCATTGTCCCACCTCTTGCTTCTCTCCCTTTTGAAGTCCACATTGTAAAATCTGATTGTGGATAAATATCTAGTTTCTTAAACATTACTGAATAAAAGGAAGTGAAAGATTTCAGCCAGATCTGGAATGTGGATGAACAGATATGGAAAGTTTACATGTGCTTTGCTTTGAAATAAAGTAGGAAATATTTATCTGGAGCTTTCCAGGGGAACTGACGGGTGAGAAGGGATACTGGTTGACACAATAGCACACTGAGCTATCTGTGAAGCCAAGAAAATGCCTACAGAGCTCCCGACATAATGATAAGCTAGATTTGGTGCTCTAAGTTTTTCACCTTCGCAAGCACTAAATGATCCAAGAATGATATATTCCTGCTCCTCCACAGATGATATTTTCTTCCATCTCCCCCATATAAGCTATAATTGCACATCTCCCATATGAGCTGATGCAAAAGGACAAATCTGGCCAAAAGCCTGCAGCCTGACAGAGGTGAGCAGGGAGGCAGAAGGCATTTGCTGTGTAATGAATGGACTGCCCAAAGTAAGTATCCTGCAGAATATAAGGGAAAACAAGAAATAGAAACAGCCCCCTCAATACTTCAATTTTCTACTCATGTGTAAAATCAAAGAGAATAACAGGTACCCAGGCAAGTTGTGACACTGAACCTTACAGTGGCACATGCACTATTTCACACGGATACTACCATGACCTTTGATGTTTTTTAAACAAATGTGCATTAGAGCTGATTTTGTCTTTGCCAACGGCAACTGATTTCAGATTTAGGGATTTGAAGGCAAGTCCTGTTGAGTTAAATTTGGGGTTTGGCCTTCAGGTATTAATAATCCTGCTATGAATGAAAATATACTGAAGTCATAGAGATGCATATGCTGGAGTCTTATTCACTGTGTTATTTGAAGAGGAAAAAAAATTAGTGAGTTTTCCAATGATTATTTAAAATAGAGTAATGGGTGTGCATTGATCCTTCTAGCTAATTCCACTTTGAATAACACATCATTCTGACTGAAAGCCTGCTAGTGATGTATTAACTTCATATTTCACTACAGCTTTGGAGGATATCTACTAGCAAGGTATATTAACTAGCAGTGCCAAAGAGGAAGCTGCACTTTTTCCTTTACTTTTTTGAAGTCCACAATGGTTTTAAAAGCTATTGAACGAACTTTGGGGTCAGGTGTTCTGGCTGTCCCTCATCTTTGGTTGAGTGCAATGAAGCTGTTTGCAACCACTGCTCCTCACAGCCTTTAACTCTGCCTCTGCACCACTTTGTACCTGCTGCCTCTGCACCAGAGTTAGTTGCAGACATCCTGGGACTAGGATGGGACAAAGTAGGTTATAGATCAGCAATTTCCCCTTTATGTCCAGTAGGGATGCTTGAAAACACGAGGAGCATAAATAGTTACTTTTACACCACAGGTTGGCTGAAATACCAGTGTCATAAAAAGAGCAAAGCACAGAACACTGAGCAGAACCTGCGTGTTGGTGCAACATCCTGACACAAAAAACTGTATTGAATAAAAGAAGCAAGATCATGAAACTCTGAAGTAGAGTGAAGTCTGCTTAATAACTCAGCTCAGAGTGCTGTGTTTGTGCACACTGAGTTCCTTTGTTAGCAGAGAGGAGCATTGATCGTGCATTGGAACCTGCTGGCAGTGGCTGATTGGAGCACCAGGCTGAGGAAGACTCTGCAGCTCCCCCTCCACAGCATTTCCACCATTCATTATCACAAGATTTGCATCCAGCAGCACGGTAAGGAACAACAGACAATGTATTTTCCTTTCTCTTTGTAAGGCACTCTTTTGTCTAAACTTTTACTTACTCCATTGCTAAATTAATTATTTTCCCCAAAGCATTCTTGCACAAATGCAGCTAATTTACTGCAAGTGAATAGCACATTCAATTAACAAATTACTGCAACATCATAATACACATATATCTAAGGAAAAACAGAAGATAGGTTCAGCCCAAAAGCACAATCTGATTAGAGCAATAGAATATCTCAGATACAAAGTTCTGGAAAAGACAAAAATGTAATTGCAACACAGAGGAGAGGCAGCTTCAGTGGCAGCTTCTCAAAGCTGGGAAAGCTTGATTGATAGACTTTACCATCTGCAGCTGCGCAAAAAAGGGCTACAGTAGCTGCAAGTTTATTTAAAGCAATTTCAGTGCACTGAGCCTACTTGTTCTCCTTTGAGAAAATAATATGATTTCTTCATAGAGCATGTAGTCTATTTATTTAAGCAGCAGTGTGCAAGATCTCTCAATCCTACCAGCAGTTCAGCTGGAAAAATGACACACCAGGGGGTAACATTTTATCAGGATGGAGGCTATTTTATAAAAACTGCCATCAGGTATAAACGGTTCTCATCCTCCAAGTTAAAAAAAAAATTAAAAAAGGGGGCAAAAAAAAAAAGAAGGGTTGGGTCTCAGATTTTTTACAATTTGCTCAATTTACAGTTTTTAGGTAAAAATAACCATTTTGACCTAAGTAGGGAGGAAAATGAAAGTGTAATGAAAAAATATAACAGGCATTACAGCCAGATCATCTTACAACACCCACTCCTTGATGTACAGCTTCACACATTTGGAGAGGCTAAACTCAAAACTGTGAAACCACAAATGGAATTTAGCTCTCATTTTCTTCTGCTCCTGGCTTGAATTTGGTACAAAATTGTGCGAGTGAGAAAAAAAATATCTCCAGCTTTTTTTTCTTATTTTTTTCTTTTTTAAAAAAATTTTCTTCTTTTTTTAATGAAAAAGAAAGCAATGAAGTCTGATGGTTAAACAGGAAAATTTCCTTGGCAAAATGCAAAGGCTGAAAAGGGACAGCTCAGATGGACATCTGGAACTCCAGCATTTTGCAGGGGTTTAATTTAATTGCTCCAGCTAAGCTTGCCTAGGATGCAGCAGAGATTTCCAGCCTTTTCCTCTTTTTTAGCCAACACGAAGTATTTTGGTGGGAGAGGTCACATCAATCTCTCCCTTAAAATAAAGAAAAGGAATTGTCTCAGCTGCCCAACATCTTTCATTCATTCTACAAGAAAAGTCCTGTCTTTTTCTCTCCCAGCACAGCCTTGGGCTCCCTCCAGCCAGGCAGTACAGATGACTCAAGCCAGCATCTGAGTCACAAACACAGAGGATGCAGAAATGTCAATTAAGCTACACAGTCACTTCCCTAATGACAACCACACCTCAGTTCACAATTAAATTAGAAATCCAGTGAAAAATAATTCTTGCAGGACAGTTTTTTTGTTTTTTTTTAATCTTATGCTTTGAAAAATCAAATTCCAGCACAGTTTGTTCATGACTCCTTTTACCTAATTTCTAAGGAGGCTGGTGTAAACTGGCCTCCCAAAACTGCAGCAGGAATTTTTGCTACACCTAAATTTTTGCTACACCCCATTTCTAAAGCAGCAGCCATGGGCTGGGAGGGCTCTCGAGCTTCCAGGAATCTTTGTGATACAAGGACCCAAAGTTAAACCAGTGTTTTTCATTAATACCTTCCAGCACAAAAGGACAACTGCAATACAGTCATGTATTTGTTATTTTCTTTCAAGCAAGTTCTTCCATCTTTACTTACCTTTCTGTAAATTTTCAGTGCCATATAGTTCTTGCAGGTGCATGCAAGCTTCGCAAAATGCTATGAACTTGCACAGTTTGGTGCTCATAGTACCTAAGGCAGAAAGCCTACTAATTCTCTGAGTTTCCTCACTTCTGACTCCACTTTCATGTCTGAGTTGCCTCCCTCTTCCTTCACAGACCTGCCACATCCTCCTCGCTGTCTCTTTGCACCCAGTGAGCTTTCTGTCTCCTCAAATGTTACAGCATCTACCCTTCCCAAACTGTTCAACACATTCCCTTGAGCATCCTTCCACAACTCTCCCACTTTTCCTCTCCACCTCCTGCCTCTCCGAGGAAGCTCCTTTGCTCTTCCACCCCTGAGCTGTTCTTCATGGAGACAGGAGAAAGAAGTAGCTTTGGCTGCTGAGGATGGTGAGTGGGTTTGTCCAGGGGAAACCTGGATGCCAGCAGACAGGGTGCCAAGGGTACCAGCTGCAGCACTGCCAGGGGTCCAGAGCCAGTGGGAATAAAGTGTAGGTGCCTCAAGAGAAGTTACAGGGCTGTCACTGGGCAGTCACAGCAGCAGAACTCCAAGAAGCAGGTGAGAGAAATGAGGCAGTCCATCTCAATCTTCTTCAAGCCACTGAATTAACAGTGGCAGGATGTGGCCTGCGTTTTATTTCTCAGCTACTTCTAAACTGCTCAAGTTCCTGCAGCAAGAGAAGAACAGCTCAGCCCCCGTGTTTCACCTGGTGTAACACTAGACAAAACCAGTGAGGATCATGGTCAAGATGTTTATTTTTTCTCTTGGTTAGCATGACACAACAACTCATTTGTTTCCTTAAAAAAATATTTCAACAAGTATCATGGCTCATGTTTAGAACAAATGGAGAAATTTTGTGCAGAAAAACAGCACTTAAAACACAAGTGCATTAAAAGGCTGGCAAACATTCAGTTTGTGGCAGCAGTTTCTTCCTCTTGAAATACAAAGAAATACAAAAACTAACATGACATGTGTGCTTGTTTCAAGATGTTCTACATTTCTGCAGTGGCAAAGTGATTGCTATTCAATCACTGAGAGTAGGTGATAGTCTTAAAGCCACAGAACTCCTCAGGATTCTCTAGCCTTCATGCCTCCATAGGCTTCTTACAGCTTTCCTGTGCTCCTGTGGAGCATGACCCATCTATGGAGGGCATTTTCAAGCTCTGTCTCTGGTCAGGAAGCCCTCCTCCCACACAGGGTATAACTTTAAAATTGCCAAAATCTAAAAATCTCAGGGAAAGTTCTGAGAGAAGAAGTAAAATACAACTGAACAAGATTTAAAACGAAACTTAAAACAGGGTTAGAACAAAAGGTGTTCTTTGAACAAGTCTAGCCTGACCCAGAAGAGTGAAGATGCTTCCTGCAGGTGAACGGACACAGGAATGATCTCAGGAAGATTCTTCCATCTCATCTACTCTCTGAATCTGCTCATCAGAAAACCTGGCTATTAATTTGTTCCCTTATGTTTCCTTACCATTTTTCTTTCTTCTTGCACCCAGCACTGTAACTCCTGGGTGTCCCCAGCTCATGAACAGTGGTTGTGATCTGATCCCCAATGCTGTGGCAGGTCAGCTGGACCATCCAGGCTCCTGGCACATGCTTTGCCACAGCCCCAGTTTTGGTGCCGGCCTCTAGAAAAGTCTCTTATTTCTCTCCCTAAAACCTGTCAGGCTGCATGGTCTCTTGATGTCACCACCCTCATACAACCACCTGCAAGTCACACCACAACCTGCATTAGGTTTTTCCCTGCCAAAAAGCCTGATTGTTATGGAGGGAGCTAAAGAGCCAAGGCTCTGAGAAGGCAATCCACAGAGGGTAGGCCCTGAGGGCCATCTTCACTGCCAGGCTGCACAGGCAATTGAGCCCAACGTGCCTGAGACCCAGCACAGTCAGAATGCCAGCCCAGCTGTAACAAGCACATGAGGAGCACTGCACTGCTGGCTGCTGGGAGGAGGAGAGACTCCAGAGAAGCACCACAGCCCAAAAGCTTCATGCTGGAGCATCCTGTATTTCCCAGAGTCTGCTCTGTACCCCCAGCAAACTGGTAGGATGCACCTGCACTTGCAGCTCTCTTTACACTCAGATTTTAAGGGGGGAAGCAAATATATATAGCATGATAACAAAGGCATAAAAATATCTCCTATTTTTAGGGGCAAGATACTAAATGTCTCAGTTATATGTCTCACATGCAATGCAAGCAGTAATGAAGGAAGCAAGAGGGCACTTTCTAAAAGGCAGACATAGGCTGGGCACTTAGGACACAAACGCAGCATTTAAAAAAATTGCTTCTGACACAAGAACAGCTGACAGAGATAATCTCCACAGCTCAGCATGAATTTATACAGTCTTTCAACAACTCTATTAGACAGGTGTGGTAGCAGCCAGCTGTACTGCATGCACAGACCAAGTTTCTCTAAAACCTGAGTGCCCATATGGCCCTGCAGCAGACTGAGGTGGTGCCCAGGCATCACCCTCCTCTCCCACCACCATCTGTCCATGGAGAGGGATCGGTACCAGCCTGAGGGGCAGTGCAGAACTGGTCTAGATAATGAGTGAGTTCAGACTCCAAAATGATGGATGCTCCCTCCACAACACAGGGACCCCCAAACAGCTCTACCCAGACAGGTTTGAAAGCCAGCTTTACTTCTGGCCTTTAATTCTCTGCTGAAGTTATGAGCAGTGACAAGTCAAGCCATAAGGCAGGGTGGGCTGCATGCTATTAGGAAGGTAAGCTTATTAGCTGAAATGTAATAAATCTCTGTAAATATCTGGAATAGAAGAAGGCAATAGTTTGCTTTGCCATATCACTAGTAATGAGTTGGCAAGAGGAGAGCATTCCAAAACGTTAACCTAAAGCTTAATTTGACTGGTATGCACTTTGGGAGACTACTTAATAAGACTGGTTCACCCAAGATGGGGAAACTATCTGTCTGTTCATGCCTCTCATGAAATGCAGGAGGATATAAAAGAGTGTGATTTTAGCAGTTGAGAATACAAAATGATGAGGAAAAAAAATTTTTTTGAAAAGTGATTGATGCAGTCTAATCATGTTTCACACAAGAGCATTTCAAATTATGTTAGATATTTTTATAGGATCTAGATATGATAAAGTAGGTTTGCCAGGCAGCAAGGTAAGCAGGAGGGAGGAAGGAGTAAGAAAATAATAAAATTATTTTCTTATTTTTTACACAGGCATATGGATAATGCCATACAAACCACAGATAAAATGCACCAAAAAATTGCCAGCTTAGCTGTTAAGTTTATGGAGCTTTGCTTTCTAATCAACACTTACCCATAAAGCTGTTTTTTAAATATTGATCTGATATCATGATCCCAAGGGAAAATAAATATCAAAAGGGGTGATTTAATTCAATCTTCCTGGTTCCTGCATAACTATGATCCTATTTCTTCAAAAACCCAGAAAGCAGTTACTTAAGTGAAGCTTACAGATCAGCTAATATATTTACAGCCTTAAAATAACATGAGACACACTATAAAATACACTGAGATCCAAAGTTAATCTCTTTTAGCAATATTCTTGCAGCAAGTAAAGATGAATTTTACGGTGAAAAAATCCATTTTATCAGGAACAAGACTGAGCTTTCTAATAACCAAGCTCCTTTCTAATGTGGTACATCATTTTACTTTACTCATAAAGAACACTTTGCCAAATCTCCAGTTAGGCTTCATTTGATACAGCAGAGATGTTGCAAAACCACTACCCTCTTTCAGAAAGTCTCTTTAGACTTGATAATGACCACGTTTCAATGCATTTTTGATGCACAGAAATGGTGAAGTTACAATCAGCAGCTAAATACTGTTCTGATAGTGTCAGCCAGACAGCTTTTCCTTGGCTCCTCAGAGCTGTGAAACAGTTGCAAACACCATAAGCTCATAGGAAAAATCCTGCTCTGTCAAAACTCACTATTCAGAGGTGCTGAACAGATTTAAGCAATCTTCATTTAACATGTTTCACTTTTCTGCATAGAATAAGATGGTGATTGGCATTCTTGACTCTCACCTATCTCCAGCAGAACATAAGAGCACATCCCAGCTTCTGTGCTGGTTCTGTTCTGGAAACTCTGATACCTGCACACCTGGACTTAAAACAAAGGGAGGTTTAAATTACTCAAAGCAGGACCACTGAGCTCATTTAGAACTCATCACCTTAGTCAGATTAGTGTGCTTTTCAGTGAATTCCAGATGTAGAAGATACATCTGAAAGCTACTATAAAGTTATGCTGTAAAAGGGTTCCCAGGTTTACACACCCTTAACTCCACCCCATAAAGCTGAAGATTTCTGATTTAGATTCATAGGAGGTAAAATATCAGGTACCAGGATTGCTCTGGGCAAGCCGCCATCTCAGCTGCAGAATTATTTTGGGGATGATCTGCCATTAGCATTATCAGCTAACCATCAGTTATACATATAAGTGTCTACATCTGTACAAAGACATCAAGAAGAGACCAGACTAGATTATGATTTACTTTCATTGCCTTTTTTTTGACCTCTAGAAAGAAAACCACGGGCTCAGAATGCCCTCAATAATCATCTCTCCCACAGTCATCCTGCAGCACAGAAACTACAGATGACAAAACCCAGCAACAACTCAATCCTCTGGCAGTAACCTCTAACACTGGATTTCTAGTAATTTAGGACAGACGATAAATAAATTACTGAGGGATATTTTCCTGCATGCTTTCTCTGCATCATGTGTAATGTTTAGGAATTGCACAAGAAACCACACATATCATTGGTGCTTACATGGACACACCAACCTGACATCAATCTGTGTGACCCCAAAAGCTCCCAACCATCCTCTCCTCTCCCTTGCATGCCTTCATGCTTTCCACCACTTCTGATCTGGGAAAATACTGACATTTCAGCCAGAAATGTGATTCTCTGCCTTGACTAAGGCTGAACAGTGTGGGCAGCACAAAGACACAGTCAGGATGACTGTGTAACCACCTCACTGACTGTACAAAAAATGACACGTTCCATTTATTTGTACAATGAGAGCCCTAAGTGATTCTAACATCTCACGGCAACCTATTAACAAAAAGAGATTTTGTGAATGGAGTATCTGGGTAAACACTTCAAACAAATACATCAATTATGCATAGTCCGTACACTTTTTCCACCATAGGGATCAAACTGGAACGAGACTAAAGAATTATGTTTTATTTGTATTAAAAATGTATCAGCTGCTGTCCGAGAAGGTTTTCCAGAACATTTGGTATGCTACCCAGGAAATCCTGTCTGAAGCTTGTATTGTTTATTCTTGCCAATACAAGGAGAAACGTGGCACTGTTACAGCTGAGAACTAAAGTAATAATTCTTCAGGCAGAACAGCTTGTATTTAATAACTTTTTCATCTGAGCCAGAAGATCTAAAGGGAAAGGAAGCCCCGGTTTTACCTATCTATTTTATATATTCAAACTTTACAACCAATCTCTCTTTTACGGCACAAAGTGAAACTAGGCAATCATTTATGAATAGGTCCTGTGCTCACCTTTGCTTAAAATGTGCCATAACACTCTCTGGTAACCAGAGACATAGGAAAACTTTGCAGTTTCATGGAAGATACAGAGGCCAAAACCAGGTGTGACTTTTCTAAGGGTTACACAAATCCTGTTCAAAATCCTGTTCAAAATCCTGCAGAACTGGGCAATATGTGGACTGGAGAACTGGAGTTTGCTGGCTGAAATGCTAGATTTCTCAATCGATGTCCCATGAATGTAAACCGCAATCAAAATTTGATTAATCCTTTGAGAGACAAATGGGTCAAAGAGCTAGATAAATACAGAGCCTGTTTAAAAAAATAGTAAAAACAAATAAAGTTAAATTTTAAAATGAGGTGGGCAGAGAGGCATAAAAAACTATTATCCTGGAATCCAGGCTGGATGTCTAAAAACTGGGAGAAGACAGGGACTTCCCAGAGGCAGCTGTTCTGCTTAGTAGAGAGGAGATAAAAGGAGATGAATGTATATCTTTGATTAATTTTTCCAAAACTCTCCAAAAATGTAGCTAGCAAAAAATAGATTCTTTATTTACAGATTTTCTCTCTCTCTTTCTTAAAGAAAAGGTCAAGTCAAAATGCACCAGATTTTGAACATGAAAGAAGGATAGGGCTGAAGCAACCATTGCTGTCACAAAGTTACAAGCAAGCCATATTTGATGGCTTTTCAATGCTCAGAGACAAAAAGAGGGGCTGTTGTCCCTTCCCCAAAGCAGTGATGGAGCCTGCAGGAAGGCTGGGGGTCCCTCCACGCTGTCTGAGCTCTAGGTTTGCCTTGTGATGTTTGACAAAGTGATCAAGTGATGCATCAACAATGCACAACAGAGACCAAAATACAAAAACTACTACTATAGTTAGGGAACTAGTTTGTTTTTAAGTCTAATGATAATAATCAGTAGACTTCCTGAGTCTCAATCTTCCTGAACCACAGAAGGGGTGAGATTATAGGCTGACAACTGTAACCTTTACATATTACACATCTAAGCGTCATTTTCAGGAGTCTAGCAATGAAAACTCCACAAGACATTTTCTATAAATTTAATAATTTTTATAGCATGGTTACAAAATTGTTTGTTTTGTTTTGTTTTGTTTTTTTTAACAGGATATTTTTAAATCACAGAGAAGTAAATTACTGTGTTTAAGAAACTGACATTAGACACTACAAATATTCCTAAACTGATTTCACTTCTGAATATCAAGAATGAGAGAGAGGAATGAAAAGAATACAGAAATGCATGCTGATCAAGTTCTTGAGGCAAGTAATTCAAATGAAAACACTAAAATGTAAGGATACAGTTATGAGAATTATTGCTAACAGGTTGGTATGTAATTTAATGAAGCAAGTTAATAATGGCATCCTGCTTGGGATCAATTTCAATACATTAATCAATTAAGAATCATTCAGAAATTAAAAAAAACTGCAGGCCAAAAACATTTACAGTGCTGTAAACTGAAAGACAGTGACCTTAACATTCAAATGAACATTAAACCTGAAGAGCACAGAGATCTACTCCCATGCTACGCATCAAACCAGCTCTCATTAATGGTTATGACTGATGGCTCAAGACATTGAGGACAGAGCCCATAAAATGTGCAGAGGATTTTTCATATTTGCAGCATTGCAGAACATTTCTTAACAACAAGAAAGTTTGTAGTTCCTTCCTAACATCAATAATTGTGATTTTTCAATTAAATAAATAGGATCAAAGGAATGTGATTTATCACAAAAAGCAGAAGTCACTTGGTCACCCATCCCTACTGTTATCCTCCCTCCTTCCTGCTGCATCCAAACCAGAGACAGCACAAATTTTGAATTGTGGTCTCAGACTTCACAGTTAAGAAAGCATTGGTAGTGCATTTGGGAATAAAAAAAAAAAAAAAAAAGGATCTAATTCTAATTTTTTACCTTCAATTAGATTTTTTAGATGCTTTGGAAATTCATTTCCCTAGATATGTCTGAGATTAAAACCAAAATAAAAGCCAAAGACTCTCTGTGCATTCTGGTACTTTGCTCTGTACTGTAAAAAGAACTGCATGGCACCGCTTTCAGTGCAGCCCATATCCTTTAAAACTCAATCTAACAGAAATGCTTTAATTTAAAGTATTGCGCTTTGGAGGTCATCAGACTTTTTGCCTTAGTGGAAAATACCATGAACAAGTTCATAGAGTGAAGAGAAGAAGGGAAAGGAAGACGATTGCTTGGGCACTGAAGAAGATAAGTGCACATAAGGTAAATTACCCTTCTACACTGCACAGTCAGCCTGTGGATAGAAAAGTTTCAACACAGCAGGTTGCAGCCATCATGATCTAGAGACTGCAAATGCCTCTTGGCAGAACACAGGCAAGCAGAAGTGGAACGATGTGTTTGCTTCCAAGAACGATCTGTTTCAGCCGCCCTGTCAGTCTGTGCCTCCAAATCCAGCCCCCCTTTCGCTCACACATTTGTACCTCACTCTTCCAAGCAGGCTTGCTCAGGATGTTCAGGCTGCTATGTGAACACCTCTGCTCTTCACACACACGGATTTAGCCACATGAGCTCCTTCTCATGACAAGCCATGACAAGTGTGCAGCCATGTGAGGAGAGCCCGAACGCACAGCACCCTGCACACAGACAGAAACTCTGCTCGTGTTTGCAAGGG
The DNA here is from genome assembly GCA_013401135.1 of Cettia cetti. Classification (NCBI taxonomy): domain Eukaryota; kingdom Metazoa; phylum Chordata; class Aves; order Passeriformes; family Sylviidae; genus Cettia; species Cettia cetti. Next base: position 412,166 of record VZUI01044211.1, read on the forward strand.
ATGCGACATGAGGGAATCCCAGGAGCCCAGGCTCTGCACAGGAACCCAGCAGCAAAGGTGTGCCTCACTGCTGCTGCCAGTGCACTGGAGTTTGGAGAACTGAAGCATGTCTGGTACAAAAAACCCCACAGGTGAAAGGGCCACTGTTTCTTCAGGACAATTCAGCTCATTTATAAAGTGAGTTTCTTGAGTCCAGCAGCACTGAGTGATGAACACTGCTGTGCTCACAGATCCCTTCCTAGCTCCCTGTGCTCCCCAAATTGCTCACAGTAAGGTCCCAGGGCTCACCCCTGCAGTCTGCTTCTTCCTTACCCTCTCATCTGCCCTCCTTTTTGAGAAAGGGATGCAGCTCTGCCCTTCTCACAACTGTGTCGGCCTCCACTATTAAAAACCTTTTGAAGCTTCTCTACTTAACTCAAGACTTCATCAGGGATTGTTTGCCGAGTGGTCTCAAGAGTCAGCCTGCTCATTGAAGTACCAAAATGCAGGATGAAGAACTTTACTACAAGAAACCATAATTAAAAAAAACCCAACAAACTGTCGTAAACACTAGTTTCACTATTAAACATCATTTGAAACATGACTACTCTGGGCAGAGGTACGGATCAGAATAAAGTTTAAGTCTCATGTTAAGCACTGGAAATAATAAGCACCAAAACTAGAAAAAAATATAAATATTACTCTCAGAGTTATTCTCCATCTGTTCTCCCTTTTCTTTCTTATTTTACATAAAATATTAAAAAAATTTCATATTTCCCTAGGAAACTTTCAACGTAAGTTGAAATAAAAATCAGAATTTTGGGCTTAGCTTAAAAAAAATTTTTGTTTTCTTTAATGAAAAGGGTAGAAGAGATTTTTTTTAGAAACAGTTTCCATAAATTTTTATCTTCTACCCAAACTCTCCTCCAATCAAAACAGTTTCAGAGGAAGTTTGATCTGCATGAGTACTTGCTTTAGGCAGCCAAACTTGCACTTTTTGGCTTAAAAAAACCACAACTCTGGAGGCTGGCTGCCATTGACAAACTGAACTCTACTCAAATGTAACAGACCTTAAAAAACTTTTAAAATTTTGCATTTAAATTCTCCAAGATGCAAAATCACTTTTGATAATTTTATCTCAACTTATTTGCTGGAAAATTAGGAGACTCTTCAGCTCCAGAGATGCTTCCTATGTCACTATACCCTGTGGCATGAATTTACAAGGTGTTTCTCAGAAAAATGTACTCTTGATGCTATAGTGGCCACATCTACCTACTCTGGCTGTGCCTTTATGTGTCAGGGTAGCTACTTTGTACATCTATACTATTTCTCAACCATTTAAAGGCCCTAGTACTGCTTTTATTAGTAACAACTAACGTTTTCAAATAACTGCAACATTTCAAAATGCTGCAAAACTGGACTTAGTAAAGAAAAATACATTTCAAATTGTTTTGCTTGTCTTCACTCACATGGAGAGCTATTGGTATACAGCTACTGAATAAGGAGCTGTACATACCTTCATGGTATGAAGATAATAAAAATATACCTGTACTGATACTAAATAACACTGCTAATCAATAATAGCAGTTTTATTATTCATGAGCTACTATTAATAAAACCCCATGGGTTCTAACATAACTATTAAAATAATTAATACTGTAATTCAATTTTAAGTTCTTTACATCTATCTGAAGTCTATTACAATAAATGAAAAGTCTCTCAATGACTCTGGATGATGCTCTGCATGTTAATGATGCTATGTGTTATTTTCACTATTGCAAATCACCTTTAAGACACTGCCTAAACACTGGAGTACTGATTATGCTTCATGTAGGTGGATATAATGTTCCAAGAGAAGTGCACACCTCTTTCTCCATTCTCATTGTCAAAATCAAAATACTTTTGTTCAGACTTTCAAAAAGCATTAGAATAAGGGCAAGGAAGAATCTGGGAATTTCCAGGAATTGAGATGGGGATAAGGGACTCTGTCTCCTACTGGATGTGGTTTTCTCAATAGTCACTGTACTTAAATCACTTATTCATCGATTCTATTTTGTTATGGTGGCAAACACACAAAACTGTTAATGAAAGGGAAGAATAGGGAACAAAAAGGCTGCCAAGGGAAGTTAAAAGCTGAATCCTGTTGTTTGAGAAATATACATTTTAAAAGCATATTTTTGGGAAATATTCAATAGCTTTGATGGCGTTCCACCAATTTATTCTGTGTTCAGCTCATTTAGGTCCCTGTGAAAAGTGAGTGATTGATGATATTGATGAAGCAGACCAAGAACTACTATCAAAAAAATCTCACAAAAAGCAAGGCCACAAACATGCATTTTACTGAGGAACAAATCTCTGGATACATGAGTAACTAGCAAATATAAGTACATTTATATGCAAATAATACACACATAGCTCTGAAAGTTAAAAGGGCTACAGAGTAGTTTTTTCAACTAACTTACAAAGACATGTCAGCATTGGAAGGTAACACAGCTTAAGACAAGTAAACCCCTTGATTTTTATCCCATGTACTTTTGAAAGTACTGCTAGTTGCACATTTGCTGCCAAGTACCTAATTACCTTTAAAAATCTAGCTCTGCACTGCTGAAGCTCTTGAGTGATCGAGGTATCAACATCACTCATCATTATGGAGCTAATTTTAATGATGAAAGCATTGCTAAAAGTTATTTTAAAATTCATTTTTACTTAATTTCTTTAGAGATGATTTGTTTGAGTACCTGAGACACAGTAACTAATCACTGACGGTTTTCTCTGCAAATATAAAATAGATTTATATGCCCTCCCAGTAGGAACAAGAATTCCATCACCTCCTCCTGAATTTCTGAGCTATCGAATATTTGATGAGTGCTTAGGGAATCAGTATTGTGCCTTTTCACAGCAGTAATCAAGGAATGAAGTATTCTCTGCCATAATGAATCTACTGCAGGACTAAAAGATGAATATTTCAAATGCAAAAGCAATATGTTTGTTTTGAACACTTTCAAGTTTGGCTTTAATAAAGCAAGTAGTGAAGTATGCAATGAATTATATTGTTAGATGGTTAAAACAGAGCTGTGCAATATGTCTGAATGCATTTAATCCAAGTAACTACTCATTTTAAATGTGACTTATAAATATGTACTACATGTATGATGAACGGATGACTCAGGAACCATGAGAGACCTGGGCCTTGCCTTCCACTCCTGGTTTGCTTCAAAGCTAGCTCAGCCTGACAATTAACCAAGGCCCAGAGCCAGAACATCATTAGCTACAAGCTGAATCTTACGTGGGCTGAAATTAAACACGCACACCAACTACTCAAGTTAGGATCATTTAAATCAAGCCTGAGGTGCCTGGCTGGACTGGGACCTGCTACATGTGTTCCAGCAGCTGGTGGGTCCCAGTGCGCAGCCAGAGGCTCATTTAGGATTCCAACAAAACAGGGCCCTCAGCTGGGTCCATCTCTACCTTTCCTGCAAATCCAGAAGCCTTTTCTGCCAGCCAAGAGGGTGCTGTCAGCAGGAGGTGATGGGCTTGTCAAGTTGAACATCTCCCCCCAGTACCAGCTTCACTGTGAGAAACACCAAATCACTGCAACACTGAAAGGAATGGCCATAATGTGTTCTGCTCAAAAACCTGTCAGAAGGCAAGGTCTCATTTGTCATGGCATTATCGCCTTTGTAGCCAGGGGATTTTGATTTTTGCTAAAATAACAAGTGAGTTCTCTGTAACAACAAAGAAATCCAGCTAGAGGTTTCAGGCCAGCTCATCTCATTTGCAAATTGAGAATGCCTGCTTTAGAGTCCTCACAGTGCTATTTTGTGTGAGGCCCTCTCACTGTCTCACAATGAGATACAGAGATGAGCAGTTATAGCAGTTTGTACTTGCAAGAACTGTTTCTTAGTTTAGGATTTTTTTTTGTCAGATCAACTAACCTGCAGCACACAAACAGAAATAGCATTTATCAACAGAGCTTAAAATTAAAGTAATGAGAAAAGCACTGCTTTAATTACAACAGAATTCCAAGTGCTTCAATTATCCAAGTTCAGAACCAATGTATTTTACCTGGAAATTACCTTTGAAATAACGAATTCAATATGGAAAATTCTTGTACAGTCCAAGTTAAATTATTTAAAAAGGAAGAAAGAGGGTACTTAATTATTTAATGTTTCACCAATAATTATATAGTTCAGTATAATGTTCACTCACTGGTGAATCTGATTTTCAAAGGAACATTTATGAACATCAGTCAAGCAAAAAACACAAAAAACAGACTATAAACTCAGCCAGTGTTGTGCACATTCATTCCAACACAACATTACCACATTAGCAAAAATCCAAGACTTAATGGAAAACGTATCAAATAATTTATGTTAAAATATTTACATAGAACAGCATGCATTAAACAGTTTTCTAATGCATTTGTAAAAAACCAGCATGATCTCTCTTGCTACAATTTTTAAAAGCTGTATTCTAGGCAAAGTAGTTCAAGATGGGACCAAAGCTCCAGAAAATAGAAAGCTGTACTACTTGAACAACTTGTGCTGCCAATCAAAATGTGACCATGGACATCTAAGGGACATTTCATTCAAAAGTCACTAGGAATCAATTTTAAAAGACAGCTTTAAATTAGCTGCATGAAATACCAGCCATGTCAAGTTTATCTGCATGGAGTCCTGGGGAGCAAGGCTCAAGGAACACCAAGTGTTTCTCAAGAAAAAGGTTTTCCCAAGTCATAGATCAACAAGCCCAGCACATCATACCCACCTAAGGGTGCTAAAACAGCACCTTGGTCAAACACAGTGGGGATCTGCAAAGGATTATCATCATCCATTAATAACCTATGTTTACCCTATGTACAACAATTCAAGCCCTATGGGACTAGTTCTGGAAAATCCTTATGATGACCAAAACTGCACCTGTCACACTGGTGTCCCTAAAGTTTATTTACAGGTGCCAGAATTCAGCATGTGCCATTCTAGACTGGGGACTCTGGGCTTTACAAATCTTCCTCAACTGTTCTCTGTCTTGGAGCAAAGCTTCCCAGAAGGAAAACCTGATGCACTCACAAGTTTAACAACACAGCACCGATATTTCAACCCAAAGGAAAAGGAAAATATGCCAAAACCCCCTCAACCATTTCCTTGCAGCCTCAACAAAAGGTCATCCCTGGGTCACTTTGCCAAAGAATTACCTTGACCACACTGTCTGGAAAAGATCACAGAGTGTTCATCAGAAATGGCCTCAGACTTCACAGCTCCCAGAGCAGAGGAGCCCAGCTGCACCATCCTCCAGACTTTACAGCCTCATGTCCTGTGGCCGGCAGGGCTGGAAATGATGAAAAGTGTAGATTTCTGCTTCCCTGAGGGGGTTACAGCACTCAGCTGGGGTCTTGAAAAGCCTGAGGTCTCTGACAATCAAAGATGGGGTTTTTAACAGCATAAAACATTATTTTAAGTTATTTTAATGGCTCTCTTGGAATTGTGCAAAGAGAAGCTTACAGTAAGTGCAGCACTTGGCTTTGCAGGTGGGGAATACCAAACACAGTCCCACCACAATTTTAAGATCCTGTAAAAAAAAAGGATTTAGGGAATACATGCCACATCCAGACTAGGAAGTGATGTGACATGGGGCAGTGCTTCACATGGCTAATTTAGCAGTTAAATTCCAGACAGATGATGCCACAACATGCAGTGCATACCATGGCACAAACCCACGCTCCTTCTGACATGGCACATACCAACCCAAACCCACAATGGTTCACTGTGGTAAAAACCAGCCTTTGGGTGTTCTGCTTCCAAACTTCTGTCTTGTATGGCCAAATTCAACTTGCTTAGAGCTTCCCATAGTACACTGAGATTAAGAAGTCTGGGGAATCATCATCATGGCATGCCACTGCAATTTATCACAGCTCCACCATATTTGCCCTAATATGAAATGCCACAGAAGTGCTCAGAATTCAACAGTGATGAATTTAACATGCCTCCTTCCACTATCCTGATGTCAGCAGAGTTACAGCAATTTATGCAATACAAGGATCTGTCCTTTTCTCCTTATCAAAGCATTTGATCAAAATCAGTGACATGCAAAAAGACAACCTTACTTAATTTGAGCAGCAGAGTCAGGCTTGTCACTCTAACATCATAAGGAAAAGAGTGGTATTTACATATGGGTACTTGCATATTCCTTTTTATCTGGCTTCACAAAGATAACAGCAAGATCACTTTCTTCCTCGGTATAAACTAGTGTGAAACCTCACAAAGGATCAGCATTTTCCCTTGCTCTTCCCTCCCTCTTTTCCTCTCTTCTGAAAAGCAAGACCTCAAGACATTTCAAATCTTCATTAGCTACTTCTCTGCCTGTGACAGCCTGGTGGTGTGGAGCAGCTCCAGCTCCCTGCCTTCAATTCACCCTCGAGTCAGAAAGGTAAGACTCTGTTTCTGATGTGAGGTGACAAGGAGCTGCCACTGCGGAATGCCACTGCCACAGGTGACACTCCCATCACCAGAAGTGGACCCTGCCCCACGCCGCAGATTTGGAACCACAAATGAGCTCACCCAGCAGCCCCAGATCTGCATCTCTCAGGATGCATTTCAAACAAGTGGATGCATAAATTCACTCATTCCAAAACCTGGTCTGTTTGAGAACTTGTTACTATGACAATTTAGAAGAAGCTGCTACAGATAAGATTGATGAAATGTATTGATTAATTTTCTCTCAAGCTACATTTGAATTTTAAGTTTTCCCTAAACAAAACCAGTTGGTGTTGGTTTGTTAGTATTCCAGGGACTGCAGCAATGTGCTTCAGCAGCAAAGGAAGTTCCATGATAAATGTGTTCTCCAATCTGCATCTGTAAAGTAGCTATAAAGTCAGAACAATCCAGGCAAAATTTTTCATTATGTTTTTAAATATACTTATTTACATTTTAAATCACACATAGACAATATGAAATATCTTTCACTTAGACAGGTGGGAACAAGAAAACAGATGCATCCATTAAGCCTGAAACAATTCAATGAATTAAATAGTACTTGGTGAACGCTTTGGTTTATGGATATAGCCTTTGTTTTAACTTACTTGAAAAAACACGGCCATGGCTCCTACCACCCTGTTTTCTAGAACTGCTGTTCCAAAACTGTCAAAGTCATCAGGATTGTAGAAGTAAATCTGCATCTGCAAAAATTAAAACCAACAACAGAACCACATTAGTGTTGATTCATACAGCTTTCAAATGATGTAATGCAGACACATTGTATGTAAACCCAGTGTTATGAACCTGAGATAAAGGAATTCTGCTGAACAATATTGTTTAACCAGCATCTTGATTAATAGCATGACTGCCCTGCTGGGACAGTAAGCAGGGAACAGAGTTGATGCTATGCATTTTAATACCAAATCCAAGGGTAAACAGTATGGCCAGTCTGTTCAGATGTTAAACTTTGTGCTTTCTGCCAGCATCTCTTCATTTCTTTGCACATTGAAGGCTCATCTCCCGCTCTGTTAAATGTGCTAAACATATTTATCTCAAAATCCGTAGAGAATTTTGAAAAGGATTTCAATGTTTAGAGTTATTCCTTTACTCCTAAAGTAATTTGTAAGATAAAAGTCTGTCTCCATAGCAATGCATTTTTATGAGCCTCTGATATTCAGGTCTATCAGTTAAGGTCACACTTCTCCCTGTCCTCAGTTAAATTTCATGACTTTTATTTCCAAAGCGTTAGTACTCCACCAAAATGAGACAAACCCAGACATATTGATGTAATTTTTTAAATGAATAATAAATATTAATAATTACACAAACCCTACGTAAGAGCAGGTGAGAACAATGATTACCCCAAACTAACAATTGTTGGAGTTACACAAATAGAAGAGGACCAAGAACAGCTTCCTCTACACACTCTGCTGGTAAAAAACCCCACTGCACTACACACACGCCATGAATAAGGGCAGCCTACAGAGGCCTGTGGGCGCTCTTAATCTCCTGTATGGTTCTTGTTCCACTTCCCACAGTAGCTGAGCTCTCACTTCTGCCAGCTGTCTGAACACACTGCTGCTTTTCCAGCAGTTGTTCAACCCCTCCTTTCCAAAAGAAGCCCCTAGTGCTAGCCCATCTCCATCAGCCATGATTTGCTCCGAAGGATCTGGTTTAAAGCGAGCAGCGCTCCCTTCTCAACACTGAACACGCAGGTGTGTACATGGTCACAGAATAAACTCAGTGCTGCTAACCTTTGTTGTACATCTACCCCACACAACACAAATTAAAACCACAGGCCCGAGGGTGACAGCCAAGCACAAGGACTGGACTTCACAGTGGTTGCTCCTGGGGCCATTCAGGGAACCCTCCAGATGGATTTCACAACCCAAACCAGCACTGGCTGGCTGATATGTATGCTCACTTGTGCTCATTAACACCAGAAAAAAAAAAAAAAAATAAATCTGTTCCTGGCAATGAAATGGGAATGGACCCAATGGCTTCTCTGCTTCTCTGCCAGCAGCCTCTTGCTGAACCTGTGCCCTCACCCTGCTGCCCATCACCAGTACCTGCCCTTCTCACAGCATCACAATGATGGTAAGAAAGGCACACAGCTCATAGTTTGAGGGAGAAGTAAGGTTTAGCTGAGACTGCCCATGTGACCCAACACCCACTGCTGGTCTGACCATGCTCCCTCCAGCAAGTCTGTTTGCAGGACCCAAACACTTGTTTGGGTATTTCCAAAGTAGTGCTGGATGATGCATACTATATTCACAAATGCATTATTTTTCCCATATTTTGTATATGCCAAGAGAGATTATACCCTTTTATCTTGCCCAGATACATTCTTACACACATTTACTGATTCCCAGGCTTCTGACTGTATATAGTGGCTGTAGTGGATAGGTGCTTGGCCAGTATTATACAGTTAAAATAACATCACTGCATAGGGAAAAGGCCAACATGAAGATCAGAGCATTCAGAGGTAGAGGCACTTTTTTCAGCAGGAGGAAGGCCATAAATTAAAATATTTGGCACTCACAGTAGCTTTATAAAATTTGAAAGCAAATTTCTTCCCATTCTTTGGTCTTCTATTCCCAGCATACTCACAGCACACACACAGATCCTGACAATATCTCACAAAGGTCGCCATGCCTCCAGATTCTGACAGCTTGTGCATTGAACAACTGCACAGCAAGGTACAGTCATTCACTGATGTAGAAATTAGAAGCAGTTTGTTTCAGGTAGAATTGCCTAAACTTCAGTTTAGCCAGCACAGACCAAACCTGACAAGACATTCACAAATTGTATTTTGCTCCTCTGTAAAATAAAGTCTAAAATTATCTATACCTTACATAAAACATTTCACAGTATATTCCTCATAGGAGTTTATGAAGAAGAGCATCACTGAGTGAGTTCAGCATATGCCAGTATAATTTTGGATCATTTTTGCTTATGGCATTTTAAGGAAATTAATTTTTACAATGCACTCCTGCACACCAGTGCAAAGGGCTTTGGTAAAAGAGTTTTTCATTCAGATCCCTCATTGTAGCAGTGCAATCTCATAGCCTAATCAAGAACCACACTCTGCCTTGATTACCATACACATTGGAGCATTTTACCACTGCTCCCTGGTGTTCTTCCAGAGAGTGTGGTTGCTCTCTCTGCATCCATCACGTCAAGGGGAACTGTCCTGCATGAAAAATTATTGTCATCTGTCATACAGTAGCTTCCTTATGTGCTCATACAGCTAGAAGGAATATTTTAGGAATACAGTATCTGAGGAATTGCTATTATATAATTTACGCACACACACCCTGCAAAAACAGTGTTAAAAAGACAGTAAAGTTACACCCTCAAAGCCTCATGGTTTAGGCTGCTCATAAAACCACACCTGGACACCGCTGAGCATTAGCATCATAGCAATTTTCTAATTATGTGATCACATATTGTTCTCTTCCATAATACGGCCTCATCAGTTTTCCCCAATTTACAATAAAATGCAAATGTATCCGATGTATTTTTGTTCTTTTATTCATAATATACATAATATTGAATGCATTTATCAGTAGATAGTTAATTTAATATTTTCTATGGGTGGGATAAGGTTCTTTATGTACAAAGTGGGAATAAGACAGTTAACTGTAAAATTAATTTCACCGCATACTTAAGTGGCCTAAACATGCTAGAAAATTTTCATTATTACTCCTTATTATATAATTAGTATATACAATATATGGGGCACTTTGCATATAAATGAATTCTACTGTCTCTGCCTGGGATGCAAAAAGCAGCAGCACAGAATGCAACAAAGGCTTTTAAGTTAAGGAAAGTGTGGATCGTATTATAATATGCTATTTGTGAAATGCAGAATGGAGAAACACACATCCAACCTAAATTGTGGCACTGACTGATTTCAGCCCCATACAACAGCATTTTTGTACATTTTTGCGTGTGATTCCACAACAGCTTCTATTTTCCAAGATTAAAAAATTTAAAGGCTGAGAATCCTGCAATAAAGCCTGAAATGCCCTACCTGTGTGCAGTCAGAGTGCTCTGTTCCACACATCCCTGAATGCTCTGTTCCACACATCCCTGCTGACTGTGCTCCAAAGAGCCTTCCTCGTGGCACAGGTCCAGGAGGGCATGAGTGTCCTGTTCTCTATAGCTCAATATATGAGATTTACAAGGCTTTCACATCTAGCCCCATTACAACTAACAAGGCTGGGAAAAGCTTACATGGCCTTCCTTAATCTCAGATGTGCAACACGGCACTGTACTTGCATTTACCTTGTAAAGAGGTATCATAAAAACCATGTGTGTCCAAGCAACTTGAAATTTTCAGTATTTTGGCAAAGCTGAGCTGAGACAAACCATCCCTAGTGAAACACAGGTACTTTTCCTACAGGAAGAACTCTCCATCCTAAAATGCTTCTACTAATACTACTGCAGCTACAGAGCTTTACCAAGGCAGGGAGAGGGCAAGAGTTTGATTTTAATGGGAAAACATCATGCTTTGACACTCTTCACGTTATAAAAGAATTGTTTTCAAACTTGAGAGAGATTTGCTGTACAGCACAGATTTAAGCCTGAAAAAATATCAATGTGGAAAAAATCTTCAGACTGTTACAAGTGCCTTAAAACAGAGGATTAGGGAGAAAGCCCTCACTCTGCCATAACCCAGGAGACAATCACGAGTCACCCTGAGAAAACATCTGTTTTCTAGTCCCTGCTGTCCAGGAAGATCCAGTGGCCAACCATTACAGTTTCCAACCAATCCAGGCCTGTCTATTCCCAGCCTAAAACACTTTAGAGAAGTGCATACACCACTACATCAAACATGGGTGATTCTCCAGTCTGGAGAGCCTTTGCCTCCAAGCTCTTACCCCTCCACCATGCCCTGTGGGCAGGAAATCACCTCCTCCTCAGGACAACCTACTCCCTGCAGAAACACCTTTCTTCAAGCTTCTTCTTCCACCCTCTACAGAAATCTGATGTTACCCAGACCTGCCAAAATGTCAGGCCCTGCTCTGTGCTTAGATTTTGATGCCAAACTGGGCAGCCACCACGCTGATGTTGTAAGGACAGGCTGTCCAAAATGTGTGTATTACTGAGAAATACGGCCCACCAGAGACCAGTTCTGATTTTATTAAGTGCAATTGCCTCTGAATTACTAAACCTTCATTATGAAATGTCATTGGCTTGCAAGAACTGAGCCCACTTCCAATGAATGGCTTCTCCTAGCCACCCATCCACAAATAAAAGGCTCAGTTTCTCTGCTTGGCATGTCAGGCATCCAGACAGAAATCACCATTCCCATGCACGACATCTCTTCACTGTCATTATCCCACTACAAAGACAGAAAGTTTACATCCAACACAGACTGTCATGGCCAAACTCATTCAGCACTTACGAGAGAAAAGCCACAACGAGCATTTGATAGATCCCAGAAGATGTGAGTGAGTTCAAAGCAATTCTAAGAGACTGGAAACTAAGCAAGTACATTTTCCATAGACAGATGCCAAGCATTTTAAAATAAATAATTGAGACTTTTAAATTGGGCTGCTATCACCCTGTGCAACCTCTTACAGCAGATTTCTCTTTAGATTAAAAATGAACAAAGGCTCATTGTGCTGTCACAGATGTGGAGTACAGAATATTCAATAGAATCAGGAATTCTGGTGCAAGGGAAAGGATCATTGGAATTATCTTTCTGCTCATTTCCTTCCACAATCCAAGGACTACCATGTAATTTAAAGCATGGTAAAAAAGCATTAAAAAAAAAAAAAAAGGTTTTATAGACCAGGCAGGTTTTTTTATGAATTAGGCAGCAAGATGCAGAGTGAGCAGCAATGTGGATTATTATGTACTGCTTTAGAGACTGAGACACAGAGGAGCACAACACCCAGGCAGCGCAGGTAGATTGCAACTATTTGCAGAGTGGTGAAACAAAAATTTTGAAATGTGTGCTTTAAACAGTGGAGTTAAGCACTGAATATACTAATTCTTAATTAGTGTCTTTGCTGCTGACATTGTAAGAATAAATTATTCTCAGCCACTTTTACAACTGGATTTAAAACCTTTTGCACAAAAATAAATTCTCTGCTAAGATTATGAATCATACATGATTTTTCTTAATTGAAAGCTCACATGTAACTTACTTTTGCTTTAAATATGTGCATAGATTTCCAGTGAACTGGATGATCTGATCCATTTGGCTGGAATAAAAATTTTCTACAGACATAATGTAATCTTCACTGCAGCACTAAAAATTCAGAATAACTGTCCTGCAGTCTGTGTGTTTACTGGAGTGCGAGATGTACACTGGGGCAATAAAGTCTAATGTTTGACTTCTCATTATATTCTCTTTAAAAAATCCATGAAACTTATCATTTATAACATATTCAAATCTGCTTAGGAAAGGCAGGGAGAAGAGCGAATCGTGATGTTTTCCAGTTCTCCTACCAGAGCTTGATGTAATAACACAGAGTATATTGCATTCTTTTGAAAAGATAAAGTTGAACAGGAGCAGATAATGGCATGTTTTTCCTGCCTAGTCTATTATTCATCAGTGAATTTTTAACTATAGTTAGGCAGGTAGAGAGATGTATTTTGAATGGCATAACTTGGTATTCTACAGGGCCTAAAAGTGTGCTGGGTAAAATTGCAAAACAAAGAGTAAGACAGGGACTTTGTCCTATTGTAATTGCAACTTGATAATGAATACAATGCTAGGCTGAAAAACATGAAAGGAGCTGAAACAACAGGGGAAGCAAGATCATGAAAGTGAAATACCAGAATTTAACTCAATTTAGATGTTCGTATCCCTCAGAAGTATGGTAAATTTCCCTTTCATCTTCTTTAACAGTAAGCATGAATTCTTGCTTTGTTGTCTCCAAACAACACAGTAGGTGTATTTATGCTATAAATTGAGACCAAGCAATCTCAGAGTCTTTTTCAACCTGAAGGGTGGTAGCTGTTGCACCTTCTGCCCATAAATCTGCACAGCATTTAAACTTGTGAGTGGTCCAGTGACAGTTTAGTAGAACAGGGAGGAAACCCAGCTCTCATGGGATTACCCTGGGCTCCCAGGCATTGTTGGCTCACAGCCCCATCACTCCAAATCTTGAGCATTAAGTCCTGAATATTAAGAGAAAGGGATCCTGCCAAGCCAGAAACTTTCCTGATTTCTACTGCCAGAAATAAATACCCCTTAGGCTTGCTCCCATTCCTAACATGAAAATCAGCCTCGTGTGTCACAGTGAGTCATTACAGCAGGAAGGCCCATTTGATGCTAAAAAGCTGCATGTTGCATTCATTTGTATTACCGTAATATGAAAATAGCGGTGTCAGTGTTTATCCTTTCCGTAACGTGAAACTTTTTTTTGCAATTGCTTTGTACTCTGAGTAACAGCCATATGATTCACCATGAAATGAAGTCTGGAAAATCGTTTTGGATAAATGGAACTATAAATTCAATAGAATTTCCATGACAACATAGATTGCAACACTCCACCACAAGTGAAATGTTATAAATCATTCAAAACCAACAAAAAATCAGCAGTAAGTCTTCTCTTTCACAATGCACAAGACCCTTGAATTATAGAGCTGTGGTTATTACCTCCCAGTGCAATGCCTCTTGTTTCTGATCCTCCTTCCTCTGTGTTACAAGTGTTGTTTCATATTTGACCTCCTTCCAAACACAGCAGATTATAATACTAACACTTTAATACTAAGACATAAGCAAGAACTGAAGCATAACGAGCAGGAGGCTTTTTTGAACCTTTCCCTCTTATCTCCTAAAAATTTTTAAAATATCTTCATCCTGTGGTAATTATACCTGTGTATCCAGATACATCAGAGCATCTTGTTAGACACACAAATTTAGGAGGCTCTTTTTCTGGAAACGTGGGTGGTAACTGGTGCAATAGGGTGCTCAGTCAGCTTGTGAAAGGGATGTGAACCACATGTCCAAGGGATGGAAGAGATCCAAGGAGAGGATGCAAAAATAAAAAAAGACTTAAAGACTGCCCCACACAGTATTGCTCATTTGTACCCTTCCATCAGAGGATTCCTGACAAATGGTATTTCACTTCAAGTCCAAGGAACCGGAATGATGTGATTCCAGGAGAACCTTCACTGCAATTTTAAAATCACTGTGGCTCTTTCCTTCACGCCTGGAAGAAAAACCTTGAAAATGCAAAGCTATTTCCTTCCTGAAAAGAAGCCCATGAAAACAAAGGAGAGAGAAATAGTGCAGTATTCTCCTTCTTTTGTATAATAATAGGAACATTTCTTAAATATCAAGTCTTTTGGTAACTTGAGAAGTGGCAACCTATTACCCCTTGGATTGCAAAGGCTACTAGAGAGTTTATGCTATCTTGCATTGATCACTGCCCATTTCTGTGCCTCAGTTCCTCATGTGATCATTGCCTATCCCTTCTTTATGCGGAAGTTTTATGAAAAAACACTTGAAAAATTTGAAATTATTGGGAAGAATGACACAGTTGAAAAGCATGTGAAATTAAGTACCATATGGAGTGTTGTTGGAGAAAAAAGCCTTTGAGGTTGCTGTTCATTTGCTTGATATTGCAATAAGGAAGGGTCACGCAGGTACCTAAAAGAGAGAGTCTATTGCTTCCTTAATACTGGAACCAACTTCAACCAGCTCATAACTGACAGGAGAAGATGTCATGAGAAGTTGTTTGTGCTCCATCCCTGAGGTGTTCAAGGCCAGGCTGGACAGGCCTCTGGATAACCTGATCTAGTGGAAGGTGTCCCTGCCCATGGCAGGGAGTTGGCATCAGGTGATCTTTAAGGTTCCTTCCAACCCAAACCGTTCTGTGCTATATGCTTCACATCCCTTTTAAGAGCAGATGTTGCAGAAATTCAGTGCACTCAACTGCTGCAGTGCAACCACACACCCAAGGGCATCTTCCCAAGCTCTGGGAGGCCAGCTGGTGTCTTTTGTCTTTACTTCCTCTACCAGAGACTTTTCTGTGTATTTATTGAGTAGCTCTGAGTCTCACTCACAGTGACTTTGTCTAATGGTGGCATATTCCAAGTAAGACAGCAGGAACACACACCATTGAAGCAAACGTGGCTTCCTAAAACTACCAATGGAAAAATTAGAGGCAATACTTAGCTGCTGTCATGGCTGAAAAACTGAAACAGGCAATTTAGAAAGTGGCTAAACACTAAATGACACAGCAACTAAAAACAAGCTGGATGGACCAACTGTATGAACAGAATAGCTCTGAACTCCACCCAAAAGTGGCTGTTTTAGATATCTTCTTTATCTGCTTCCCATGGCCATCCTAAAATAAGATAGCACTACTGAAGAATTTTAAACTTCAAGATACTCAAACTGTCCATTCTTCAGCTCATCTTTCAGGAATCCATTTACTTTCTTAAACACCAAGAAGCACTGCCAGAATGGAGAGAACTGGGGTTTTCTTCCAAAAATACTCCAGCGCTCTTCAGGAAAAATAAAGGAGCTGCACTTGAAGAATAAACCCCACAAAAGCATACTTTTCCTAGCATGTGTGATTAATACAATTTCATATCCCATTCACTTTAAAGATGCACCAGCAGAAGTATTCATTCCTCTGAAAGCACATATCTTAGCACAAATTCCTCTTTTTGCACTGTGGAATTCAAAATGTACTCTGTGTGTGGTCCTTTTTCTTGATGATGATGGGTTTTTCTCTTTTTTTTTTCTTTTTTTTTTTTTTTTCTTTTTCCCCCAGTGGAAGAAGGCAAGGTCTTCCAAGAGGTTTAATGAACTTCCAAATGCCTCAGAACAAATTTTGAGGTATTTATAGTTTCACTCTGGATTCAAAGCTATGCAGCAGATGGGGCACGTTTTCAGCAGCATTTTGCTGGGCGAAAGGCCATTCCTATCTCTGAGGGGATGTGAAATCCTCCAGGCTGCAGAGTTATTTTTATTTATGAACTGTGAAGTAGATGGACAGTTACAGCAGAACCAGGCCAGGAAAAGAGCTTTCTTAGAGGGTAAAATAATAATGAGTTTTCTTATATTTTGCAGAATACACCTCTATCCAGACCCTTATCATAATGCCAAAGGCAGAGGAAACAGAGTGCTCAGCACTGTTGTCAGTAGCTACTTGCAGATTACTGGAGGGATGTGTGACAGCCTGTGCTGCAGGGACAGCACTAGTTCTGTTGCAGCTGTCCCATTGGAACATGAGGGATTTTTCCAATGCAGCTGCTTAATGTGGGTGTTTTACTTCAAGATTCTCAAAAGGGTTTAATATGCAAGGAGTGAGTACATATCCTTTCTAAAACTCAGGATCTCCTAAAAATACCTTAAATTGAAATCCTTCCCCACCAGGGGCTGCCTACCCAAATTTCCCCAGTACTGGAAAACCTTACATGTAGTATCTCTGTCTCTAATTTTCTAGGTTTCTCTACCCTTACCCTCTGACTGTTTTACCAAGCAGAAAGTGAAGTTTACACACATCTGGAGTATAGTGTTAAGAAACTTGACACACAGTAGCTGAGTACACCATCTTAATGGTGCCACTGTGTTAAGGACATGATTCTGGATTTACACTAACAAATTAAAAAGAACTATACTTCAGCACAGCAAGAAGCAAAATAACGACGGGAGAGAAAAGTGCTGGAAATTGTGACGCCTTTTAAAGTTAAACCCTTGTCCACTGTCACAGCTGCAGACCCATTTGCAAACACATTCTGTAATTGCTAAATGTCAAAGTTATTCTTCCATGCCTATGAAACAGAAGCACTGATTCTCACCCCCTCCCTTGCTCATACCTGTCTGCAGATGACATGTTGAGACTCCCCTGGTGCATCTGACGCTGCTGCTCACTTGTGGCATCACCTTATATAATGTGACTAAAACAACCTCTCAGCTTTAACACTTCCAATTTTTTACAGGCCCATTGATGTTGAAAGAATGTTGAACTTCTTTGGAGTCCCGAAGAACACAACAGCACCACCAGATTGGCATTTGAGTTCAAATTTCACAGGCTTTGGTTTGGTACAGCTTTCAGAACAGACTCCTGATGGGAGGTGTGCCCAACTGGGTCCCTGCTCAACCAGGCTTTGCAGCAGTTTCATCCCTTCCCTTGATGGTATTTTAATCATAGAAATGATTTGCATGCCCAAGAGTCACATTTCCAGTCTGGCTCACACCTGTGTATTTCTGAAAGCATCTCTTCAGCCTCAGCATCTCACACTCAAACAATTCACCTGTGTAATGGACACCAGAGAAGTTCTGGTTTTCAGTGTGACAACTGCTGGCTTCTCTCCAGGCTCTTGGTGTCTCTGGCTCCAGAGGTGCCCAAACAATTTAACCCTTGCTCATGCCACTCCTCTCACCACCAGCACCAGATATTTGGATTGCACCAGCAGACACAAATGGGAACAGGGAACACTCCAAACTGGTGCAGCCTCGCCCATCACACAGCAGGAGGAGCTGCCCCAAGCTGCCCAGGGCCAGGGCATGGCAGGTACCACCTGCCACACAAATCCCCATCAGTATGTGCCACTGGTGCATTCACCTCTCCTGGTGTTGTTCTGTCACAGCATGAAATGCCTCAGTGGAACTTTTGAAATATGGGAGTTGCACAAGGAAAGTCTTTATCATAAATCTGATAATTAACCTGCATAACTGATTTCCCTCCTGGCAGCAGGCAGGTTGGAATAAATAGTCTATTCAATACCTCCTGAGAGAAGACTTCTATATTTCATGTTTACTTTAGACAAGTACAAAAACCTTTGGACAAAGGGCCTCAAAGAGTCAAATTCCTTGCAGTTTCAACAGAGAGCCCTGAATAATACATAAAGCAGCTATGCTCTTATCCCTAAAACCACAGGTGTGAACCAGATGTCATGCTTATCTTCTCTTGAGATTACAGCAATTGCATGCCTTCAGAATATAAAGTAAGGTTTGGATCAAGGAACCTGAAATATATTAAAAGTGTGGCACTGAAGTTAAAAATTCAAATATTAACCTAGAAATGACTGTTTCATTCAAGAGTCTGTTTATAGTCTATGTTCTGTAAAAGTTGTATTTCTTTTATTTAACCTTTTTATAACAAGATGTACTATGAGTCACAAATGTGAGATAAAACTATTTGCATAAATCTCAGAATTGGTAAAGCAAGATCTTGCCAAACATATCTTTCAAATATACCACCATCAATTAAACATGCATCATGGCTCAGGAAACAGAATTAAAGTAAAAACCCTAATTTAAATTTTAAACTTTCCTCTTATTGTAGTGAAAGTTTAGGAAAAGGTGAGCATATGCTGCACTCAAATATTGAAAGGAGATTAAACCCAGAAAGGTATCTCAAAGAGAATTTTAAAGTTAACAATACACAGTAACAAGTGCAAACGGTACAAATGTGCTCTAACCATACAGCCTTGATCATAACCAGTCACCTAAGAGTGCATAGCCAGAGAATTATTCAAAAATGTTCAGTTTTAAGAAAAACACCTATTTCCTCCCTCAACAAGTGAACATCAGTAATATGTGTGTTTGTTACTGGAGGCATTCCAGGAAAAGAACCACACGGTCCTCCTCACCAGATGCAAAAGCATCCTGCCCCAGCAGATTTCAAAGGTCATACTCCCATTGCAGTATTTCTCCTCTTAAACCAGGTCCAGGCACCACCTCCTGACTCCTGTGTCAATGCCTCAGGAGCAGCAGCGATTGCTGCAAGGGAGAGGGGCTGTTGTCCCTGAAAGAGGGTTCATGTCCTACTTCAGTTCTTGCTCAGCTTTCCTCCTCCACCTTGGCTAACTTCATTCTTTAATCCAATATTTTAGTTTCCTTCCACAGCATCCCCTGTCAAACACACACACACTCCAAAGGCTGTCAGCAGCTAATGCTAACACTTCACTAAGAGAAGTCTGCTAGGTCAATTTATGACAGAAATATTGCAGGTTTGTAATCAGAAACCCTGTGTTTACTCAATAATCTCCACATTCACTTAACAGATGCATGTATCTCCTCTCCAGCTGTAGGAGAAAAGGTGGTGAATGTGACCTGAATCCAAACAAGTGTAATGTCACCTGCTTGATCTTGAGAGAGTTGAACTACCTTGTTCACACACCAGTATTCACCAGTGACCCAGAGCCTCAGATTGCCCTCCAGCAGCAGGGCCTGTGACTCTTGGGGAAAAAGCATCCAACATGTTGGCTCATTCATGTCAATAAAACAGAGTACAAAGAGTCGTAGGTTAAGGTGCTAACATGACCCTGTCTCTAAGGCTGAACAGTCAAACTTGGTTTGAGTTGAGAGCACAGACCCAGGCTGCTCAGCTCCATGGCAACACTAATGATTTAAACATCTTTATAACTTCTAATTGAAGACATAGGAGAAAAGTTGAGAACAGTACCAAAATAAAAGAATTTCAAATATAAACAATTGAATCTTCTAGTGTCACCTATGCCTTATCCCCATCTCTGCTAGCACACGGGTTTTTCTTACAAAAACAATCCACAGATGATACTAAATGTGGTGAAAAACATTCTCCTTCAGAAAAACAGGTGAGATAAGCTACATCTAGTTCTGGAGTCCAGTCCTAATTTCTGCAGAAGAAAAACATGTAACAGCAAAAAGAAAAGAAGTGAACAGCCAGATAACTCGGCTTCTGAAACTGATACTTGCAACTTCATTATTGTGGAAAGCAGGCAGTAAAAATGGCTGTTATCAGCCACTTCAACACCTGGTAACTCTTGCCAGGTGGCACAGGACACAGCTTTTCCCTGCCTTGCCAGGCATGGGATCACAGCAGTGCTGTGAAAGGGAGTGTATCTGGGCTCACTGTGCCAGGCTAGTATTGAACAGACGGAGGAAAGAGATAGGAAGGAGAACAACAGGGATGGGGGAAGGAAAAGGACAAAGAAAGAAAAGGCAGCATCCCTATCTCTCACACCAATGGGCCATTAAGACTTTGCTGAAATTGGTGGCAGCTCTGGTAGCTTCTGGTAGCCCTACTACTTTGAGCAGTTCAAAACACATTCAGGATCCTGACTGGCTTCCTTGAACACCCAGTGGTTGCTGGGTTGGCATTACAAGCTCCTGACATCCCAGAAGATTGTAAAACTCAAGTATAACAGTTGATCTCTTTCCCTTCACCAATTATCATCTGGCCCTTTCACTCCCAAGATCTCCCACCACGCAATCTGCCAGCCAAGGGCTACAGGTGGCACCAGTGTATTAATCAATTATCTGCACCAATCTTTTACAAAACACCAGTCTGATCTGCTTATTTCCAGCTCCATTCCCTTCTCATTTAAGCACATAGCTTGGAAGGTATTTTGAGGGGTTTTAGATTATTTCAAGATGTCCTCGTTCTGTTGAATTTCTTAACAGTGCTCCACACAGATCTTGTGTAGAGCAGTGGCCATGGCTGCTGTCTAATAGTCCAGGCTGCAGCAAAATAGTTCTGGAGAGCCCTCATAAAACACTTCATTATGGCTACAGGTGCATCAGGCCCTGAATCCTGTCTCAGGCACCAGGCACTAATGGAAAGTAAATCAAGACACAGACAAGGAGCAACTGCTCCCTTTGCAATATCCCTGCAGTTTCCAGCAAGCCTTGGAGGCCTTTCTGACCTGGAAGCTGCACAAGGACCATCCTTGACTGGTGTGCCTCTTTCCAACCTGTATTTACTGCTGTCTACTAGGAATTCATTACCCAAGGGGTTCCACAATCCATGCACTTTGATACACTGCTGGAAGAGTGTTCCTTTCTGTGGAATGTGCAACTTCTGTCTCTCTGGACTCAGAACCTTTGCTATACTGGGAAGCATAAAAAAGTAACATTTATTTAACTTCGTTGAAATTTCACTGTCCTGTCTAATCATGCACCCAGAGTCACCTTTTCCAAGCTGAGATGTCAGAATAACTATTTATCTTTTTCTTCTTGTCACTGAAGACCCTCTATTTATTTGGACATACCCAGCATTTTTTAGGATGGGCAGTCAGAACCACTCAATTTATATGTACCATGGAGTAAAGATTTTTCCATGCACTAATTTCCCAATAATTTTGAAACTTCCTCTTTAACTTTTTGCTACTGCTGAGCACTGAGCTCATATGTTCAGACAGCTCTCTGTAAGGAATCCAGGAACACTTCCTTGAGTGGCAATAACTAATTTAATGTTCAGTACTCTATGTGCAAAGTCAGAGCCTTCTAACCTAGTTAAACTAGAAAATGAGATTTATATGATCCTGCTTTGTGTGTGTGTCTGCATATGATGTCAGACCTTTTAATAATTTTAGAGTGCATTGACCAGTTTGATCAAAACCCAACTGCTCACTTGGGTTCTCAAAGACACACATTCAAGTGCCTTTGCAGTTAAGTAGCAAAGTTACAGAGGGACCCAATTAGTTTCACAAGTATGGATCAAATACTAAAGACACTGAAGACACTCCCTGTCCTCCTTCACAAAGCACTTCATCATCATGCCCAGCATGGGCAGCAGACACTTCAGTGTCATGTCGCCTCCAAACTCAGCAATGCTGCACATAGGTAACCTGGGGCTTTTTTGACTTGAGAGCACTCATTTCTGCACCTGGGGATGTTATAGGTCACACAATGTACCCACTTTCTTTTGCTCAGTGGGAACGCTATCAACTGAGTCACCGAGAGAATACCAGCATTTGGATCTAAGCACACATAATATTAATAGAAATCCACCATTCTGTTAAATATTGTAATATGGTTACTTTAATCATAAAGCCTCTCAGTATTTAAATACTTCAGGCACTGTAGACATTTATACAACTAGCAGTAGATGAATTTTCAAATAGATACTTCTGAGTAATTATCCTCTTGAGACAGCACCAATTGCTAAATAATGCCTCAGTTTAAATAACATGTAGCTATTATTCTGGGCACTATTAAATCTCTCAGAAACGTAACAAAGATGGTGATAAATATCTGACACTCCATTTCAGTCTTCGTGTGGATGAGGAATAGGACATTTTTCCTCACCTGTTAGTTGGACTTCAAAGAGAATTCCTTAGAAAATTAGGAGGTAGCCCCTCCTGCTTGCCCTAATAAAGCAGGGTATGCAAATTTGTTCTAGACATCAGCAAAGACTCCTTATGAGCAAAATTAGCAATCAGACTCACAAGGAAAGCTGTCTTAGCAAAACACATCAGAGGAAGAATAACTGGATGGGATAGCTGAGTGGGAACTCCTGAGAATGCCAAAATTTTTACAGATTAGCTGGCAAGAACAATTGTTCTGTCCCCCCAGAGTATCCCACTGTAATTCCAGGGAAGAATTGCTGAGAAAAAAAAAATAGAACAGAAAGAGTATTCAGTCCAAACTTCAGTGAATCAAGGCATTGACTACAGAGAGTTTTTGGACTAACTTGCTTTTATATAATTCCCAAAGCTCTAGAATATCAGGAAAATGCAGGCCTCTTGTTCATATAAAACATTGGCCTTTATTCATGCTCCCTTAAGATGCTCTTCCTAAAACTCCTCCCACCTCATATTACTTACCACTAATAAAAGAGCCTGAAGAAAGAAATTTGCATTCTCTGGTCACAGAGGTCTATGAATAGGGCAATTCAGCATGCTGCTCCACAGAAAAGGTTGTCTTTTCATTGTCAAGAGTAAAAACATGGAAGAAAAATGCATGAAAATACTTGTCTCCTCATCCTGACATAATTTCATGTCTCAGGGGGGTTCCAAAGCCTTTAGAGATGATGAGCTCTCCAAAGCAAACCATGTCAGATTGTGTTTACCTTCATGCTAGTGCACAACATCTCAATTTAATTTCAAAAGCAGCCATCAACAATAGAGGCCACCTCCTTAAATACAGAAACCCAAAGTTAGATTTCCTGCAATAAAGCCAATTTGTAGCCACCAACTATCAAGTACTTTCATCACCATTTTTCAGTGTGTCATGAAATGCTCCTTTCCTTAATTCCACTTTGAATGAACTGAAAACGAGATGAAAGATTTGACAACTTGCTGGCCAAAAATTTCCATTGCACTTTCCTCCTCATTAGAAAAAGTTACCATTAAAAAAAGAGAAAGACTAACATGGAAGTGGCAAATTTTAAGCCATGATTGGGGGCTTTACATTAAAAAAAATGCTCCAAAAGTAGGGACAGCAAAATATCTTTACATGTGCATTAACCCACAGCATTCTAACACATATACATACACACATATACATACATACATATAAAATATGTTACTTTGGGTTCAGTATTTGATAAATTTCTATTAGTATCTCACGACAAAGCACAGTTGAATACTAAATAAAGCCACATGGCTGTTCTGCTAAATCCTTTTGTGGAAAAGAAGGAAGATCTGAAAACTTGGGGAAAAAAGCATATGAGTGAGGTCCAATCAAAAACGCTTCTGTGGCCACTGCAAGGAGAGAATTGGAGTGATATGGTCACTCCAGAGCACATGGTCACCACACGGTGGAATTGTGTCCTGGACCTGACAGTGGCCATCACCTTGACCTGTGAAAGGTCTGCCTCTGAACAGCTGCATTACACCTTGCTTCAGTTTCTGCAGGTCAGTAAGTCATAAAGAGAAACAGATGCAGCAACTTCCTAAAACTAACTGAGATTCAATAAATGAGATAATTTTCAGAATCTTACATGCAAGAGGCATCTAGACCTGCTGGGACAGAGCTCTGGTGTATTCTGAGTTTATCCAGATGAAGCCTTCCTTTGATGCTATCTTAGGATTCAGTTAGTGATGGTTGAGTGAAAGAGGATATGAAGGAAGTCCATGCCCTTAATAAATACAGTGACTTTATTATTCTGAATTCAGGACCCCCTGAGAAGTTTCAGATGAAGGATTTCTGTATCTATGCATCATTCCTCAGGAAGCCATGCTCCTAGTTGTAGATGTTCAAAACCTGGTAACACTAATCATCTCCAAACCAAAAAATCCAGGTTATGTGTAAGTATATGATACCAAATTTAATCTTCTAGACAAATTCAGGAGTATTCATGGGCACACATACTGAATTCTGTCTCTATTAAATTACCTTTTCAGAATGTAAAGCATTTGACCAGTGCAACCTGACAAGTGCCAAATGAGTTACAAGCAGAGCAACACAGCCCAATCAGTAAGTTCAGATACATTTTCTTAATTGTATCAGGTAGATACCCCTTTTTTACCCACACACACAGACAAAACAAGTTAAAACAATCCTGTGCTAGACAGGGAAACATCTCAGCAGTGGGATGCTGAGAATAAAATCAAAGGTCAGTGAGAGGGAGGGCTCACTGCAGGAGGCTCACTTTGAAGCCACCCATGTGTACATTGCTCAGACCTGGAGCAGCCTCCTTGCTTGGTGTTTGTACAGGATCCAACCTGACAAACATGAAGCCTGGTTCAAAAGATGCTACAGTCACAGAAGACAGCAAACCACAGGACTTCTGCACAGTATTTTGAGCTCAAAGAACCTTAACAAAGAGGCAAGAGTTCCTTGGATAGTCTCTGGCCTTTCTCGGCATGCAAATATTTCTGGGGGAAGGTGGATTAAAGATCTAATTTTTAGCATAACATAAATTACTGGAGCCAACTTAGGGGAGATTTCCTCCTCCTTCCTTCCATATCACAACCTGATTACAGTCACATACAAATTTGAGTTTGTAATCACTATTATCTTGCTCTTTTCCACTTTAACAGCAGCCAGGCATAAATAAGGATGAACTTGCCTCCATTGCAATAATGTCAGGCATTTTACTAAGTCCATGATATAAAGAAATTTCCCCCATTGTTAGATGCCCTTTATCACATGCATGTCACATCTCACCAAGAAATAGTTACATGCACATGTTTTTAAAAGATTCAGGGCTTCCACATAAATACACACAGACACCCACAAGCTTGGGGAAGCAATAGATTCGTTTTCATCAGGATGCTGCGAAAACCAAAGTTTATTTCCCCTAAAATGCATAAATTTGCACTGATTGTCAGAGCACTACAGTCTACTTACAAAACTTACAAAAAAAGAAGAAATTTTAGCTGTTCACAAACTAGTCTTGAACAACTTCCAAAGCCCTTTGCTAATGCCTGTCCCCAGAGAGGAGAGAGATTATGCAGAAAACCCACCTGCCACAAGAAAAAAAAAAAAAAAATCAATATTTTAACATTCTTACTGTGATACTGTTGATCCAGAACTCACAAAGAGCTACCAGAAAAGTTAGCAACAGCATTTTCTGTTATTTTAAACTCATCACACACCCAGATAAAGCTCTATACCTGATATTTTGGTTATTTTTGTCTGTATTTTCCTAGCATATTTTACAGATTGGCCTCCTTGTCTGTCTAGAATTTTAAAAGAGCAGTGATTTGTTTGACCAGACCTTAACTTCCCAGATTCCATAATTTGGCTTTCCTAGGAGTTATAATTATTGGGGGCAAGGACTGAAATGAAGTTGTCAAGTGGCAGTAATGGGCTCTCTTTCTCCCTTCCCCAAGACTGATGCTATTCATTTAGAGCAGGTCTATACACAAGCCCTTCTAATCTGATCTGCAGAAACCTTGGTGAGACCTGGCTGTACTTCAACTGGAAAACAGTTCTAAAATTAATAATAAGCTGACATTTCAGTTTTATGCCTTGGCTATCACAGCTATCTATTGGTGCACTTTGCCCAAGTCTCACATGGACTCTGACAGCAGGACAGGAACAAAGACAAGAATTACAGCAAATTCTTCACTGCCCCACAAATACAACCACTTTAAATGCAGTTACAGACAAAACAGACAATTTCATTTCATGATATAATCTGTTTCTGTAAGGCTTGATCTCAATCCTTGCTTCTTCAAGAAAAGTCTTAAGACAATTGTGTGGGAGCAAAGGCTTCTCTGCTCCAGGTATACAAATTAAAATGGGCTGAGGCTCGTCCAGTGACTGCAGCACTGAAGTGATAGGGGACTGCCCAATGCCATTGTTTCCTACTCAGTAGGAAGAAAAACAAGAATATAATATCTTAATTTCTTAAATTTCAATTAATTATAATTCAATTTGGCAAGGCCTAACATAGGAAAATATCTTTACTTTCCCATCTTGTACATTTTTAAATGAATTTGAGACTGTATGATTGATGGAAGCTTTCAAGCTTTTAAGTAGTGGATACTATATATAAGCTTTCCTTAGATAAATGATTTCCCCAATGTGAAAACATTAGTTTTAATGAAATGAAATAGCCTTAATTGGTTGTGATGGGAAGTAAACCCTGAGATAAACATTGCATAAATAATTCACATCCTTCCATCTGGGGAACTTTTTCCTGAACTGCAAAGTGTCTCCAATCTGAAATGCAATACACATTATTTTAGCAGCAACCAAAAAAATGCAGACTTCTTCCCATACACTGCATCTGGAGTGTAGAGCATCTGCTATTCCAGAGCTGAGTGCATATTTTAAGACATAGTTTCAGAAAGATTTTTGATTCTGGACTAGAACATTTTCTCCTAACACATGGTCTTCCACGGAACTGGTATCTGCTGTAACTGGATCTAACTTTAACTGGATCTGTGGAAATTCACAGTTCCCATGATGAAGCAACTGGAATATGTAAAACCTTCTCCACTATTTTCATTTATACCACACTGTGGCCAAGGCAGCACCTAAAAGATATGTGGAGATACAGCTGTAGCATATTTCATACTGGTTTATGCTATATTACCCTAATGTTCCTTTTCTGCACTTATTTGTTCTGCTTACTTATTTTAAGAGTTGGTCTCCTGTTCAGGAACAACTTTTCCCCTAAGGACTTGCTACCAACACTTACTGCTGGCAAATGCACTCAAGGTGGATCCCCTTGTTACAACAGAAAATACAGCTGATCACAAATTCTCTGCAGAATTTATGGCAATTACTGCAGCCTGCACAAAAATCAGGGGGAGAATATGGAATCCGTGAGGCCACAAAACCTACATTTACACTATTTGATGTGATCCTGTAAAATTCACCATGGAAAACGTAAGCAACCATAGGTCTTATGGTCTTATGTGCTGGTCTTTTGGGTGTTGTGCAAATGCAACCTAATAGCACATCACAAACTATTCTTTTCTGATCACTTCCCTTGTTCATCACAGCTACTGACTTTTCCTGGGTGCCTGAAGGAAACTCAGAAAAGCAAAGTTTTTTTTCAATGGTATTATTCAGAAAATATCACAACCTTTGATGAAAATAATGTCTACTTAAAACATGAATGCATAAAACAAAAGCCTCTGAAGTGAGAATGTACTCTCTATACATAGCTTTTAAAAGGTTTCAATCAACAATAATGTTGATTCAAAATGTTGTTCAAAATGTTTCAATCAACAATAATATTCTTAAAAAGGGCAGCTGCTAGTGACATATTTTTCTGCCTATTACACAAAATAAATATAGAAGCATAATGAAAGAATATATTATGCTTGCTTATGCTCATTGTCACGATTTTTATAGGATCAAATCAAACAGACAATGGAAATGAGTTTTGCAGTTTCACTATGCCTTCTGGTTATCAAGTGATAAGTTCCTAGCTGTTGACCATTTTTATTCCCTTTCAATGCAGACTCCCAAATAAACAATTCCAACACACAGAATGAAACTTTTAGGAGTAATTTCCTTCTCTCTCTGCAAAAACTTGAAGAAGTCCTCACAGAACAAGGCTGGATATAATTTTTCAGAGGATTCAGTCAGGGCATTTCCTTTTTTACCAGCAAAGCACAAGACACCCTGGGACTGGACTCAAATGACAGAGCCTCTACTCACTCTCAAGTTTGCTATGCTTAAAAGGTTTCTCCTGCCTTGGGTAGCTCTTAAATACGGAGAAGTGCTACTGGATGAGTCACAAATCATTTAACAGGATTCTGCTCTGCTTCCAGAGAGGCACGAGCAATGCTTGCAGCTTTTTCTACCTATCAAAGAGCATCAGAAGGGTGCTGAGATTTTCCAGCCATGGAACAACTAAGAAAGGAAACAGGGATTTGACATGCCAGGATTTTTGTTGCTTCCTCTTGCTAGAGAAAAGCACCTAAAACACCTTTCATATGTCACTCCATGCAATTAGCAGCTTGAATTACCTGGTTTCCTCAATTATTTTCACGCAACATGGGAAAGGGGGAGAGACAGAGGAAAAATGTGATTTTCAAACCACCACAGCGAGTCAGGGTGACTCAGAACAGGTACCAATTAGGAACAGAGAGTAAATGTTTTGAAACCGCCTCGATTCCACCTGGCGACATCTGCGTTAGAACAGCTTGCTCAGAGAGGATGTGCATGAAGCCTCCTTTAAGTTTCTTCATTCTCAAAATCTAGATCTTTAACATTCAAAGCAGCTCACCAGTTTCAAAATATAAGAAAAAAGAAAAGAGAAAAAAATAGGAAGCCTTATGCTCAGAGTAATTTTGCAGAAAATCCCCAAACCACAGAAAAACAATTGCTTAGAACTTACATTTAATATCGAGGGCTATTCAGGAAATACAAAATGGTTCTTTTAAATGTTTAAACATATAAACAGTGAGTGAGAAAGCACTTCTTATTAACCATTTTTACGGTTACAGCTACTTTGCTGCTGAAAAAGCAACTACTTATAAAAATAAAGCTAATATTTATGGGCACTATAGCTCAGGAAGGGACCTCTTTTATAAGACATTTACTGCAGCAGCCATCACAGCTGAATCATGTTATTGCACAAAAATGAGGGTTTTTTAAAACTCAGGCTAGCATTTAACAACTTTAAGTAAATGATAGCATATGAAATTAACTTTCAACAGCAGTAAAAAACAGAATAGCAAGGACCAAATCTGTGAGTTGTTGATCATTCTCCCACCGTGCAAGCTCCCACAATGGGGCCAAGAAGTGGGGAACACTGTGACCACCACATAAGGAGATGATTTACAGAGCTGTGCAGGTAATTAACGAAGTGCTGTGCAGGGGCCACCTTTCCTTGAGTGGCTGCAACCCCTGAAAGTTCAAAACTCCCCTTTGCATTACTCTCCCCCAGCATCAAGAGCTAGATACAACACATCTTTTACACCACAGGAAAAAACACCCCACCATCCATGTTCTCTAGGAGTTACATCCTGATGTTTTTCTCCTCTCCTTGGTAACTGCTGGCAGCCTCATTTGTGAAAACTTCTGTTCTACAGCACCCATTAGCAAAAGACCTAATTACAGCAGTAGAGAGTTACCCTCACAGACCTTGATGGCATGACCTTTAAAGTACAAGCTCAAGGTCACACTTTCATTCACCCAAAGTCCCCAAGACTATTATTTTACAATGTATGCAATAATCAAAGCCATGCTTTAGGGTTTGGCAGACAAGCTGTTCTGTCTATCAGAATAACTCACAGATGGTATGTATGTGACACAACATATTCATCATGTTATATTCTTAGTATATGCAATTTTCCTCCTTGCTAAATTTTCCAGTGTTCAGCAAGGGCTCTAAGAAACTGCTGGTGCCTTGGAAGAGATACCCTTCCAGCCTTGTTGTCTTGAAATTAACTGAATAAAGAAAGAATCTAAAGGTTGAAGAAACTCATTCTCCTGTGTAATTGTAAAACATATTGAATTTGATTTTTTTTACCTTAGGTACTATTTTTTAACTTCTATTTTGTAGCTCATGTTTATTTTCTGCACTTCACATATTGTACTTTTCTTTTACTTGATATGTGCCATATTGTTTTAGATTTTGCTCTTACTTCTGCTTATTTATGATCCTTTTTTGACCAGAATCTCAGTAAGATTTGCTTTAGGGGCATTTTTTAATCTTTTTTTCCAGGTAGTTGCATACATAAGTGAACCATTAAAATTGAATCAGTTCAGTGAATCAAACTGAATGACAACAAACTAAAATGAGCAGAAACATACCTAAAGCAACAATCAGATTACTTATTTTACTTATTTGTAATGCTGCTTTCCTCCTCTCCTTGAGTTCCTTTGATGAAATAAAAAACCACTTAAAAAAAAAAATACTGGGTGAGTTTCCCCATCCTGAATACCACATAGTTTTAATGTAGGAAAACACACAGAGGGAAAATGCACCCACACAAGGTCACGTTTCGGATGCTGGCCCAGCAGCCTATTTTAAAGCTCATCATTTGGAGGAGTGAGCCACCAGGCACAGCCAAGAGTTCATGAAAATAAACTTCCTGCTCCTAGTTTCTCTTGCTTCTGTTACATCTGTCTGTCATTTACTCCCACTCTGCTGGTGTTTTAGAGCCTCAAGAACAAAAGTCACCTCTACCACTGATTTCTGCTTTGCACAGTGTGCTGGCTTGGGTTAGTTCTTGTGAAATGAGGACAAGAGAGGAAAATAACTGAAAATCAGGTTCTCTGGTCTGGAAAGAACAAACCAACACAGCCAGGAAACAACCCACCAGGTTTTTTGTTATAGAATGATAAATGTCATTGTCATGATCAGAATTTTACAATGGTTTTTGGTGTTTTACCTTTTATGCTGAAAGCCAAAACATTAATAAAGCAATTTGAGTAGCAGGCATGTAACTCCACGAGTGTCAGTAGCAAGGCTTCACGTATGCCACTGTGCAGTAATAAAATACTTTATATATAGTGCTAGCACTGGATGTTACTATTTTTATTTTTTATATGAGGAACTAAGGACAGGAATGCAAGCAAATGGAGGAGAAAAATGAAGGCAATTCCAATTAATCATTTCCCCTAGTGACATTTTAATGCATTATTACAATTATTTTAGAATGTCCTCAAAGGATCATCACACCAGCTTTTTCAGACTTCATTTTTCACCAAGTAAAAATTTAACAAGCAATCTTCTTGAAAAGTTTGGATCTCTGAAGGGGCAATACCTGTTCATCTCTCTGACTTTGTGGAAACAAGGCTACTACACACACTGCCATTAACAGGTGTGCTATGTTACAAGGGTCTCTTTTCATTTCCTTGTACCTTCACTGGTTTGAGCTTTTCTCTGCTTCTATTTCTTTCATATTCCCTTCCCCAATGACCTTCTTTAATTCTGCATTTTCAGAAACTGACTGAAAATATGGCAAGAAAAAACATAACAGCCAAGCTGTGGTGGTGGGGGGGGGGGGGGGGGGGGGGGGGGGGGGGGGGGGGGGGGGGGGGGATGAAGGAGAAGTGCTGGGTTGTTTTTTTTAAGCTATAAAGTTACTTTAATATTTTTTCCATTTTACAGCATATGAATAAAATAACCTCCTCTGTCTCAGCATAATTAGTTCCCCAGTCCTGGCATGCCTAAGAGCCTCGTGTTGTTTGGGGTGCTGTTTGCCAGGGAACACTTAATATTCTCATCTATCACATGAATCAATAAAACGCAACCCTGTTTTTCACAAGGTGGCAGTGTATTAGGAAGAGTCATATGGGCTGAGTTAATTTAAAAGTAATAGACTGAAATTGTCCACATTACTTTTATTGAACTGACAGAGCAGGTCCACTGCTGCTAAGAAATTAATCCCATTTCGTGGAATCACAGAGCAAGGCCATAAAAGTTACCGGTTTATCTTAAAAAATAGTAAAAAAAAATATTAAGCTCTGGTTTTTACTTCCAGAATATCAGGATTTTTAAGAGACATTACTCAGGAAATGAATAGGAGCATTAGAACTCAGCCAGATTGATCATATAGCCATTGAGCTAAGTTTATGTTCATCGAGGAATAAGCACCTCTCTTCTGATTACCAAAAGGTCAAAGCCTGAAAATAAACTTCAAGCACCTCTGACACATATGAAAAGCGAGGAGTGGAGTGACACCATTAATTCCCTTCATTATCTGAGTGGAAGGACAGGGTCCCTTCAGAGAGCAAATGATTCCAGGGGTTTGGTGACCCTCGGGACAGTGCAAACCATTACTGAATAAAGTGGAAAGCCATAGTAAAGAGACTGAAGCAGAGACTAAGACCTGGTACATCTAAGCAAGCTGGTCCTAAGAGGACAAAATCCCAGCAGTGCATTCCTCCCAAATTGAGAGCAGGCAGGATGCTCAATGGTGGATTGTGCTGGGGGCCTTCTGCCTGCAACATGAACTCAGTCCCCCACCCAGCTATGTTTGGATTTGTTAACATCTTGTACTTTAAAACGTTATAGTACTCTGTCCTGGACAGGACAGGAGACAGGGCAGGCACAGTGCCAGAGAGGAGTGTGGTGAGCATGGCAGGACAGGAGCATTAGCAGGATCTGTGTCAGCAAAGCAGATTTCACCTTCCATAATACCTGTTCTATCATTACTGGACCCATTACAAGAGGTTACCAGGCAAGAAATCTTCACTGCAGGAGACAGTGATGCACCTGTTATGGTATCCCCTCACCATACCTGGAAATTCTGGCCTTTGTTTTCCTAAAAGTTTCATCCTCAAATTGATAAATTTCCTCAGATGTGAAATTAAAATCTTCAGCACCAAAAATATATTTGCATCCAAGGATACATGTCATTTCTCATATTCTGCTATTTAAATCATTTGACTTTGAGTGAGATATGGGAGAAATTTAAGTTTCAGTACATTTTAGTCTCCATCATGTCAAATTTACAACCCTGGAGTAAATCACACTGCCAAGACAAATGTCTTCTCTTAAATCACATTTGTTGCTTCCTTCCATACTTCAGAACATTAATAAAATTGGAGTTCTAGTTCATAATAATAGTTTCATCGTCACTGTGCCAGGAAAACCACAAAAAGTTCACAGGAACCTTAATTCACCCTCTCCACACTCACTTCTCTAAGTTGAGTAGTTCTAGGCCCTGTTTTTTATTAGCTGTGTGAATGTGTGTGTGTCTGACTCCGTTTGTTACCAGTGCACCAGCATGCACACAGTCAGTGCAGGTATACCAAAATTTGCTTTAAACGCCTTCTCTAAATGCTGTTCTTATCTTCAGACTTCCCGAAGATTGGAGTCATTAAAATCAACAAAACAGCTCTCTGGGAAAGGGGTAAAAGCACCTGAAAGCAAGCAAAAATGGCAGGGATGTTTACAGCTCGCTAAAATTACTTGACATTTCTCCCATAGGTAAAAGAAATTTCTAACAATTGTTTTTCTCTGTCTTCTTTCCAACAGCTCTTACATCTGTGCTCTCAAGGGAACCATGACCCTCTTTCACTTGTGGATCTGATGCCCAATTACAGGAGCTGTTGCTGAAGGGCATTACAGATCCAGTCCCTCCAGCAGGTGCAAAGGAGATGATCACTTTATGTTCCCCCATTGCAGCACCACCCTTGACCCCAGTCAGAGGCCAAGGTGCATTGCTTTAGTCTTTATGCAAAGTTAAAAAGCAGATCCCACCAAGGCACACAGCACTGAGCTAAAGTGGCACATGGGTATAAAGTGCACTCATGTAACAGCAGGTCACAAAGCAGAGACCTCACCATCTTAAAAAGGGCATCTCTTGAAGTTGTCTTTATGACCTACAGCTTGACTAATCATCATTCCTGAACCTAGACACTAACATAGATGGGGTGAGTGACACAAACCTGGATTCCTGGCACAGACAAGGAACATGAATGCATCTTTCTAAGCACCACCCATGGAAACGCCGCTGACACGTGTGGCTCTGGCATTGCATAAGGCTTATCAGGAGCCCTCTGCAATGGGAGGCACATGTCAGTGAAGTCAGTGGAATGTTGCTGGGAACTCTGTGTGATTCAAAACACTTACTACAGCATTATTACAGTAATCTTTCAGCATGCTTTTACTCCCCAACCTCTCCCCATTTTAACAAAACAATCCTAAGCCTTTATTAACAACGGGGTTTAATGAAAACCATACATTTCATGATGAGTGTTTGGTCGTGCATGGGAGATTTGTTTGGAATCAGGATCACTTCTCTCTAGGAATATGACAGGAGATTAAATCATTAAAAATGTATAGTCTGTAATTAGTTTATCATTGCCAGAATTGCAGGAATATTTTCCAACGTAAAACTGATGCCACCAGCAAGAGATCATTTTGAAAGATCAATGTTGCTGAGATATCAAAAAACAAAGTAATTAGGAGACAGCAGGCACTCTGTTCTCCTCTGTACTTCTTTTTTACTTCTTTTTTTTTTTTTTTTGGATACACAGACACATGCATGCATATATAGACATAGATAAAAACTATGTAACTCGCTCCTTATAAATCCAAGCAGTGATGAGACAGACTCTGTGAGCCACAGAAACACCATTAGTGATTGTCTTAACTGACATGGTGATGTAAGATTATTCTGAAGCCATTTTCTAAGTCTTGAGGATTTATACTAACTGCATAATTCTGGGGAAAGCAGAGAAAGCGACACAAACAGGATCTTGGTATTAGTTAATTATAGCACTGCAATATTTTCACCGGAGGCATTTTAGAAATAAACTGCAGTACAGTGATGCTGTTTGTATTGCAATAGTTAAGGTGGTTTCAGATCATAAATTATAAACCTCATTTTTCAGAGTTTATGACAGGGCTATAAAAAAGGAACCAGCCCTAGCCAGTTTTCTTTTATGACATAAAAAATTAGCTATTTGAAAGCTATACATTTATGCATGAGTTCAATGGCTTCAAATGGTTTTTCCCCTCCCACACGCTCCTCTTTCCAGCGTGGACAAAGCCATGGTCACATCTGATGTCCACTCTCCTCTTCCTCCATACTGTGCTCCACTCTCTCAGATGTATTGCCACTTAAAAACAGATTCTTTTGTTTTCCAGGGGGAATTAACAATCTTATGTGAGTCAGCATCCCTGGACAACTCTTTGTATGTATTTAGTAAGGAAATATTAAAGCTGTCATTTTCAATATGAGGTTCACAGACCTCTGGTGGACTAATTTAAAGGGGTCTGGAAAAGATAATTAAGTAAAGTCAGTCTACTGTCAGTAGGCTTAAACTCATTGAAAAAGGGCTGACACTTCATCAGGAAACTGACTAGGAGACTCACAAAAAAAAAAATAAAAAAATCAAGCCTTCACTGAAATACTAGATTTTTTTCCAAAGAGAATATGAATTTAAAGCAGCATAGAGGGCTGATGTCAGCTTCCAGTGCAAAGTTTCACAGCAAAGCAGATGTCAGCCCTACAGGCTCAGAGCTCACACACGGCACTTAAAGCAGCAAACGCCAGCTCCGCCTGCCAAGAGAGCAGGGAATTCCCACCATGGCCAGGCTCTGCAGTGAGGCCACCACCTCCCCCAGCTGCCACCCAGCCTCCACCCCCTGCCTGTGTGCAAGGACAAGTGGAGGCAAACACATCAGCTCAATGCCCTTTGGAATTGAAATGGATTACTTTGTGGATCTTGGTTTCTTTGGAATTGTGTATCAGAGGAAGAAAATGTCCATCATTTTTAATAAAAAACCAGACTGTCCTCGCCTCAACTGGTCAGTCCTTTGTCACTTCTGACTGTGGTGGGACAGGCTGCCTGGCATCTCTCTCTTTTTAGAGACCTCTTTCTACAATCAGCAGGGTATTTACACAGACACATACCAAGGGGGCCAGGAGCAGAGATCAAGCTCCTCCTGGACTAGCAATTGCCTTGATGCTTGTGGGCTTGACTTTTGGGAACTGAGCAAGCCACCAAGTATTGACCTGAAACTACCCAGAGCCACGTGGCCAGGCCCATTTCCAAAAGGGACACAGGATCCTAAGTCACTTAATATACGTTTTTAATATACTTCCCTCTGCTCATTATTATTGCCAAAGAGCTTTATGCAAGCCTTTCAGCATACAGTTTGGTTTTACACATCCTTTTCAGATAACAGGGAAAATACAATCATTTTGCATGATCATTCATTCATTCACATGGTACTGACACTTTCTAGGTGTGCAAACATCCATATTTTATGAATTATATATACGTAGGTATATATAAATGAGAGAGAATGCAGAGGAAAATCACTTATCAGATATTAGTCACAACTTCTTGAAAGGGATATGATATTTCTGTTGAAGCGCACTTTAAGTACTTTAAATTGAGATACTGAAACCTCTTCATCATTAACCTGGATGGAAAATAATCAATAAATAATCATTTTGCGTGTAAGTAGGAAAGACAAATGTCTGATACATTAATTGTGAAACCCCTT
Organism: Cettia cetti; assembly: GCA_013401135.1. Classification (NCBI taxonomy): domain Eukaryota; kingdom Metazoa; phylum Chordata; class Aves; order Passeriformes; family Sylviidae; genus Cettia; species Cettia cetti. The sequence continues at coordinate 448,638 of VZUI01044211.1, forward strand.
CTGTACTAATGGTTGCCATAACCTAGGGGATCGATTCCATTATGGATATTTACACAGTGACCTATTAGGAATACACGGAAGTATCATTTTTTACATTGATTACCCATCCTTAAAACAGATAGTAATGTATACTTAAATGCTTGGATTGCAAAAATAATTTTTAACCTTTGTTACATACTCTTTGTTGAAGAGGAAATTGTTCGAGCATCACGGTATGAAGAACACAAATTCAATTTTTGTCTTAAGAAGAGAGGACAACTATGAATGCATATAAGAAAAAAAATTCTGCTACCTAGACCACAAGTGTTTTTTATCTGAACTCAAGCAAACTATGCAGACATTGTTGGGGAATCATAAAATAAATCCATATTGAACTTTCACAAATTCTATCACCTTTTGAAAATGCCTGAAGCAAAACTCCCCTTTTGAATAGTTCCAGTACAAACCAACACAAACTCTAATCCATATGCCTGATGCTGGAGGCAGAACATTTTAATTTGACAAACTGTCCCGTGTCGAGCTTCCACAATAAATAGCTGAACTAATGGGAAGGCAACAGCAAGTCCAGCCATGAACTTACAAACAGCCCAAAGGTTACACCTGAGGGAGATCCCCTCCAGCCACTGCAGTCTGCACCCCAGGCAATGGCACCTGCCTGCCCTTCTGGTGGGGCAGGGCCACTGTGCCACCAAGGAAAGAAAGAACCTCTCTCTGTGCTCCAAAGGAGAAAAAGTACATGGCTTACCAGGCTAGCTGGGAATGAGCAGCTGGAAATGGGAGCAAGACTGTTACCAAGGCTCTGAGTGAGTCAAAGGCTGCTGCAAAGCTGATGCCCTCTGTCTAGGGAAGGCAATGGAGGTGAAATGCTGTAGCCACATCAAGAGGACAAACACTTGTGGCTGATGATGGTCACTGCTATCTGGAGGAAATGGAGATAGCTTAACCTGGGACAGCAGCTTCTTTGTAAAAGAAGGTCTGGTCGTCTTCAGGTTGGTTTTACAGCCAAAGAGGAGAAAAGGCTTCTTTTATTTGGCGCTATGTAGGGTCCTTCCCAGAAAAGAAAAGAAAAATAAATTTTGGCCTCCTAGTACATTTACAGCAAGCTGTCACTAAGTTAACCAAGCCCCAAAGAAGGCACGTAGTACCTGCTCTTAGCAAATTCACTTACTGATTATCAAATCAATTTAGTGATTCACTGAAGTGCCTGTCATTCCTCAAAGCTGTTGCCACACCTGTCAACAAAACCAGGCACTGACTCCTCTCTTAAGGACATAACATGTGTCAAATTGAAGGTCCTATTCAAATCACAGCTTCCTGCCAGTTCTGATCTCCTCCTCCATCTTTCATGCCATAATCTTCTTAAAATGAACGAAACCCACTGGTTATGAAAGTGCTGAATTTTCCACCTGCCAGAGAGGCCAGTGGTGGCACAGCAGGGACAGCACAGCCTTGCAATGAAGCGCCCATCAATGATAAGAGGCAGAGGTACAAATAATTCAGGCACTCAGAGGGCAGCCACTGATCTTTACAGTCTTCATCATAAAAAGGATTTTTTTGTTAATGTTGTGAGATAAATAGGTTGTTTTCAACAAGAGCTTCTCCCTTGCTAGAGATGGCACATATATGTGGTGCAGTTAGGGAAGGAATATTGTCCTATTGAATGTCTCCTGTCCTTCACAGACCATTAAAAAAAAAAAAAAAAAAAAAAATTCCAGAGTCCATTTCAATTCATCCGACACACATGCAGTTGGGGAAATCTGGTGAGTATACTCAGAGGAGCACACCTTAATCTCTTGCCATACTTATCTACAGGTTACTTATTTGCATGGGTATTATTTCAACCATGCATACACTGTTTCTGGGTCCTGGGATGGGCATCGCAATCCCACAAATACTTCTCTGCAATGAGAAGAGATGTGGACCAGCAGGAAACATTAACAGAAAGAAGCAGCATCCTGTTTAACCCAGCAATGATTTAGAATTATTAGAGCCTGGGCACAATCTCAATTTACAAAAGCAAAATCTCAGCTGTGCCTGGCTTCTGCTCCTCCCCTCTCCATGAGGTCAGCAGAGCCAGCATCAGGGAAGCTCTAAATTTGAAATAACTTTTGCAAAAAATTCCCTGCCATTGTGAGCACTGCAAACTCTTGAAGCTGTTCAGTATGAGGCCCCATTTTAATCTTCTCAGCATCCTTTCTTTTTGAAGCATAAGCAGATTAAGCTCACTAGGCATCTTTCTTCAGCAATCACCACAGATGCATTAAAATACAGCAAATGAAGAAGGTCCAATAAGGCTGTAATGAATGCATTATCTCAAATCCCACATTGGTATAACTTTACAGAAGTCAAGAAATGAATCTAAGACCAGATTTTAAATACTGTTTCGAGGATCAAGTATCAGTGTATTGATCTTATGAGTGCCATTATCAGATGGCTATCTCTGGGCGTTAGGTGAATCCATTCACTGTTAGAAAGACACACCAGGTTGTCAAGGCCTGACAATTATCCTTACTAATTATTTCTCTCCTTCTGCCCTTTTTCAGTTCCAGCTTCTGACTGCTGCCAAATTATTCCTTGTAGTGTTACCAGAATGCTTTCCACTTTTACCTCACTAAAGTATGATGGGAAAACATCTGAACTAACTCTGCTAATAATGCAGCAATATTATGTCAGAGATCATGTGTGGCAGTGTTAAGCAAACCAAAACAGTTTGTTAGGAAGCTTTCTTTGAAATGAGAGCTTGCTCTTTTTCTACAGAAAACATTAATTTCCTCTGACATGGTCTCATGTTCAAACTCCTCAGAGCTGAGAGCTGCATCTTACCTTTCATATATTTCATATTTCTTTTCTTTAAAAGGGACCAACACAACAGCCATTTGAGCTGCAAGATTCCAGAAACTAATACTTTCAGTTTCTTGAAAGACTAGTAACACTGTAATCCCATACCCTGGAAATACAGCAATTCCCTTCCAGGGGACACACAGCTCAATGCACACATTCACAGTGCTACAAAAGGAACAGAACAGGAACATATTATCAGAAGCAACATAAGGAAAATGCATTTTCAGACTTGACCAACTTGGGTCTTGGTCTTGCTACTGCTAAACTGTCTGATAAATCACCATATGCTTCAGTGGGAGGGCTACCAGCCTTTCAGAAATGGTATTCCAGCAACAACAGCCTGTAGCTTCCAGCAGCACTGAGTAAAGAGCTCATGCTTTAACATCAGTGACTGGTATGTAATGAAGGTCCCTCCTTCAGGTATTTGCATTCTTCCTAGTGAAACAGGGAGCAAAGGGAATATTAGATGAGGTTGAAGAGAAAGACGTAACTATGGATTTGAGGATGGGTGACTCAATTTATGTTCAGGAAATACTGGGTTTTGCTATTACTCTCATGAAATTTCATCTTTTGAATGTAGCTCATTATGTGAGTGCCCACATTCCTGCCACCCAAACAGAATGAGAGCTCTCAAGCAAAGAATTTCAAATGAATCTATTTCAAAATCATCCTCTTATTGCCTATCTCCTATTTTAAACTGGATGTAATGACAATTCTTAAGAGATATTATCGTCCTGTCTGGAACATGCCACCTCTGGATTAAATGTGTCACTCAAATCCCAGCAAGCCACCCTCTCCCTTAAGAGCACTAACCTGCCCTAGAAGGACACAGACCACAGAAAAGGGAGCATAGAATTCCCCAAATTCAAGCAAAGTTGATGCAAAATGAAGCAAAAGAGGCTTTCCTCTTCTTTTCAAATGAATTTTGTAATTTTGACTACTCATCTGAGGACAGTTTTGCATTTTAAAAAGCTAAACTTTCTACTCTTTGAAAACCCCTTGAGCACTGCATGCAGGCATTGAGTACTGAATTTGTTGTCTTATTTGTAGGCACTACCACCCTGAAGGAACAGAAAGGCATTATGTAGGTATAAAAATTCACTAAATTCACCCTAAAATAAATGATCTTGTTAAAGAGCCAATACAAGCACTATTGCAGTTCTGAACTTCAAAACAAAGAATGTAGTAAAAATGTATATAAGGGCAAAAATGACAAAATTAAATTTCATCCATTTATAGCATGATCAAATCCATAAGATCTCTCCCTCTCATAACAAATATGTGATAGATGTTGTATTAAGGCATGTTTTTATTTTTCAAATTACATTCATCACTTGGGGTGAGCAAGTTTGCTTTTCCACCCTGCATTTAGTCCCTAAGAGTCTGTAAAAAAAGTCATATCTGCCCCCAGTCCAAGAGAAGAATGATTTATCCTTAATTTATTAGAGAAACACTCTCATTCTTCTTTACCCAGACAATTAACAATCCCCTCTGGAGAAACTAATGCTCTTTTGGCAGACCAGGTGCCATTTTCTGTGCTTGAAGAAACCATTAGCAAACTGTTAGTCTACAGCTCTATTTCCCACCAGGTAATGGTGTGTCTAGCTCCAATGGGAAGCCTAAATTTGTATTTCTTACACGTGTGTAGATCAGAGCTGTGTTTTATTAAAAAACCCTACTGAATGGTCAACAGCTAACAATAGCCAAGTGTCTTTGGTCAACAGCTAACAGTAGCCAAGTGGGATATTCCAACAAAGGCACTGAACACTGAAGGCAGCTGCAGGCATTTCCTGGAAATACCAGCTCACTTTGCCTCCTCTGAAGCCAGAGGATTAAGGAAAGCCCCTTCTGCAGACAGCCAGACTATGGGACAATGACAAAAAAGGGCATTATTGGCCTTTCATGGAATGTGCTGAAAAGCCCAACTATTTAGGGAAAATATTTTTTTTTTATTAAGCCACATAGAGAAACTCAAAGCAACTGGACATGTATTCAGGGATGCAACTATTTTTACCGAATTGTTTTTCCTTTACAGAAAGACAAGACTCTCAAGGCATTAGCAAACACATACATTTTTTCTTGTTTCCAGCTACTTGATTTTTATTTCATTTCCACCAGACAGTAAACTCTAGCTGTGTTTTAGATCCTTTTTCAACTTTAGTTAACCTTCCCATCCTGTCTGGAAATATAATGCCTTTTAACTGGGGAAATAACAAGGACTATGCTCATATTGCTGCATTCCAGAGCGGGAATTCCTCTGGGGCAGGTACTCCACAAAAACAGTGAAGAGATATTCTTTATTCCAAAGAGCTTTTAGATTCAATATAAGAAACTGCAAAGGGATTCAGGTGGAAGGGCAAGAAGGTGAATGTGATAGTACTGATCAGCACAGTCCACAATGAATATATTTCACAGCCTGTTCCCCCTTAGAATTAAGAAGCCTTTTGGATACCTGCATTGGAAAATCAGTTCTAACGAAAAGCTTTTTTGGATGCACAAACAACCAGACAAGAAGATGCAAGAAGATAAACCAGTCTTTCCTTCCGGTTTACACGAGCTTTTGGTAGTCGTCCTTTACAATGAAGTTCTTAAACACGTAATAAATGACAAAGAAAAAGTGTCTGAATAAATGTACTGCATTTTCTCACAGCAGAAAACGTCTGATGTAATTTATTCTCTTGGCACAAAATTATAGCAACTGTTTAGAATTCTTCAGGAAAAAAACCCCAAACAAAACCCAAAAGAAGTAAAATGCAATCAGTAAAACACCAGTATAATAGATAATTTAAATGCTGCCTTAAATCATGATTAACATTAGTGAAATCTATTCTGATTGTTTGAGTCCCAGTGAAATGGCTTCCACGGGAAATACTTTCCGACAGCTACCAACCAGCCCATTAACCACATTAAGGTTTTGTTTTGATCTTTTTGTGTGCCAAGGAAACATTATCGCTTCTTAACATATTTGTGCAACATTTCTTTTATCCCTCACACCCCTAAATATTATCCCTCTTTGTTATTTCCAGAGAGCCTACTGGGATAATCATGAAGGGCCACACACCTCCAGGGGAAGACATCCCAAAGACTGTTGGACTTGCCCAATGGAAAGGGGCTGTGCTGAGCACTTACCAAGCCTCAGATGTTTCTAACCAACATGCCAGGACCCTCCTGTGCAGCCAGCCTAGCACAGCATGGAGTGTGGACCTGTCCTAGTGCTCAGAGCCCACAGCTCAGACACACTTCAGGGATCTGCAGCTCCCCTCTCTGTAAGCCTTACATGCCTTATGGCTGCGCACTGGAACCTGAAAAAATTGCCTTCTAGCATTTCAGTTCCCAAACTTCAAAAGCTATGAGCACTTCTCAAAAACTTAACTCCCTGTTTGAGATTGAAGAGGCCGTTTCTACTGAGAGTAATCCAAAAGCTCCTTTAATAGTTGCAGAAGCAGGTTTCTTCTGCAGCATTGCTGAAGCCCCCTTTTCTATCCACACTAAGTGCTTCTGCCCAAGATGTTTGATGCTGAGGTTCAGCTGACTCCTCACCTCAACTCTAACCCAAGTTAGAAAGCCTCAGTGCATAGCCTTCCTACCTGCACTCACCTCTCACCATCACTGCTGGGGAAAGGAAGCTGACATAAACGTGTAAGAGAACAGTTCATTCTGAACAGCCTTTCAAGTCCACCAAAGTCCTGGCCTGTTCATTACAGTCAGGGCCAAATGAAGTCACCTCCTCATAATTAACCCCTTTTCCTTGCAGGAAACTGCTAGACACTCTCACATGGCAGCTACCTTTCATGCTGAAGCAGCAGAAACAGCTATCACCTGTTAGCTGTCCTCTTCTTTCTCCTCCCATAATCAAGTAACTTTTCCAGAAGAACAGGATTTAGTAAGCTTCCCTAAATATCATCCCCCCTTTTTTGTCACACTGAGTGCCCAGAGCAAATGCCAGTAAATCCAGTGGACTAAATACACAGGAAGCTCAGCAGCAGAGCTCACCTTTACAGCTGGGGAGAGACAGTCCCATTTTTCTAACTCAGACAATCCTACATTTCAAGTAACAATCCTATTGAATCTGCTACCTTTCATTAAAGTAGCTCTTACAACTCTGTAAAATTCTCCAACCTTTGTATTGATTTTTTTCTCCTATTCAAAATAACTCTCCTTTACAACAAGAGCTGGCTGTCAGCCTCTTATCTCTTATTTTCACCCCATCTGATTCTCCTTCTCCTTGTCAGTCTTTCCAGATTCCAATTAATCATGTAGAAAATCAGGGACTTATGTTAAGAAGAATGTTCAACTCTTAGCTCATCATTAACATACTGTAATTGCAGTGTAGTGCTACTGCCTCTGACCTTTTCAACAAGTCAGGCGAAATCCTTTGGGGAAAGCAGGACATTCCCAGCCACAATGAAAAGAGTTATCTCTGATTCATTCTACTGGATAGTTCTTTCAAAATAAAACTCTGGATGCATTGTAACATTTGTAATTCAGTCTAGAAATTACTGGGGCCTGGCAGACAGCAGGAAGATGCAACCATAAAACCAAACTGCTGTTCCATTCCTAAATTTTGTCTGAGTCTCTACACGAACAGTCCCAGGATACACTAACCCCTCCACAAAACATATTTAATTTCAGACCATCCTCTCCTGTTTCTTCTTAATTATCATGGGACATTCACAGAAAAGATCAGCCAGATGGAGACTAAATATTTCACTACTACAAGATGGAGCATTCTGCACTAAAATGGAACCTTGATTACAATAAAGTCATTAATTAAAGTCTCAACTGACTCTCCTGTCAGTATATGGGAGACACTAAAGACAACTGAGAGGAGGCAGTGTACGAGCTACACTAAGGAAAATAAAACAGTAAAGCAGACACTGATAAGATGATGTTTAATTTGCACTACTCACAGTGAAACAAGATGGAAACTCAACCATGTGTTCAATATATCCATCCATTTTATGTTTTTAAAATGATGACACACTGCTTTCCTGACAATGAGAAACCTGAACAAGATTTAAAAGCAGTGAAGAGCAAAAAGGAGTAAAAACTAGAGACTCCAGGAATAAAATATTACTTTACTGGAGATAGGACAGAGATGTAGATATGGCTTTTTAGATAAGACAGAGATGCAGATGTGGCTTTTTAGCATATTGTATGTTTAGAGTATTTTATGGCTCTCTGGACTCTTGAAGACTGCAAGGAGAGAAGACTGCAAGAAAACAAACAAAACCCCCATGCTAAGTGTCATTTGGAAGAAAAAGAAATTAAATGTGAAAATCCCCAAGCCATTTCCTTGTCTGAATTATTAAGTCAGAGGTGCTGTAAGAAATGCAGATGGAATAAGCAGAGCATGCTAAATTCCCTGGACACTCTACAGCACAGACAGCACTCAGAGTTTCACCAGCACATCTCCCATCAAAGTCTCTGGGAGCTCTAAGTATCCCTTTATAAGTATGGATTTGGTCCTTGGAGAGAATATTACATTAAAATTACTTCAGACAGTCATAGTCTCTCACTGTGATATATTCCCAATGGTCCTCTTTAGGTCCCTCTATAAGTTTTTGACTTCTACTTTGCTACATCCTGCCAGATGGAGGTATGTAAATTTGAAGAGCAACAAGTAAACAAAATATAAGGAAATAAACACTGGCTCTCTGTTTCACAATTAATTTTGTGCTTGAAATCAGCACCAGAGATCTTTGCAAAATTACAATTACCAGATATGCTGCTGGATGCCAGAACTAATAAACCCAGCTGCAATACAGGGTGTTAGTTCTCTCCTGTAAACCATGCAGTGGTGTGTTCATCCTTTAATGTCATAGAGTGTGTGCAAATCTAAACACACTCACAACTGCACCAAGAGTGAAATTACAGAAGAGAAATGCTTCCATTTCTGACATTAAGAAGTAAATATTCCCTGCCATTCACAGGTGGACAAAAGGCTGGATGTATATTGTAGGAGATACCAGGTGTGATAGAAAGTCTTAATATTTAGGACAAAACAAAAAAACCCATCCTAGTAAACTGAGTAACTAATTGCAGCTTATTCCCTGTAGTAAAGGGTTTTGTGCACTGAATACCAGTCATTTATTTCTTCTACCTGTATGATACTGATTGTCATCTGCCTGTGATAATACAAACCATCAGAATTTAAGTAATATAATGAGAGGTAGAACAGCACACAGTGATAAACTTTGGCAAGGTTATCTGAGCATTCAAATTAGAGCAACTAATTGTAGATCTAGACCCCACAGATGTCAGTATGTAGATTCAAAGAGAAAAGGAAGAAAATCAAAGAAGCAGCAAGAACAAAGACACCATTAGAACCTGGAAAGTCTTCTAAGAAACACACTTAAATAGCGGCAAGAATTGTTAATGCAAATGATTGGTTTGTAATAATAATTTATTAAAGTGAATACATAAACATAATGTAAAAGCTTGTTAATTGACATAAGAGGGTGTCAGCTCTTCATTTTCTGCTGGGTTGGTTTGTGAGGGTGGTGTTGTTAGGGTTGTTGATAGGGTTTTTTTGCCTTTCTGGGGGGTTTGGGGGGGGGTGTTTGTTTTTTTTTTCTTTGATTTTTGGTAATGGAAAAGAACTTGAGATTTCCAAAAACATGCATGTTGGTACTTGCGGGTATGAAATCATATTGGTCTTTCAGAAACAATTTAGCCTAAACAGTGCAAGTTTGTTCATGTAGGAGTAAAAGGATGAGGTCTCTATGGCATATTGCAGTATGGTCCTTGGAATAAGATTCTCATTTACCAAATAAATTACTGTATAGTACTGTATAATGGTGTTCACATTATAACTGACAATTAGCACCATTAAAGAGAACGCTCATAAACAGCCAAAGCTCACATCAAATTAACACAGCCATGATTAAAATCACTCTTCTGATTTCTGCTCTTCACAGAAATAAGCAGCATTTTGCATAAAAATTACTGCGAGACAGCTAAGAGAAAATTAAAAAAATAACCCCACGGTTATGCTGGGATGGTGGCACCTCACTCCAGCAGCACCAAAGCACTGCCATGTAAGCTCCTCACTTGCTATGAAATATTAAGCATTGGGTTTCCCTCGAAGCAGCCAGCCAGCACAGTGAGCCCTGCCTGCTGCTGGGAACCAGTTCGGTGGCACAGGAGATTAAAGTGCTGCAATTACTCCTCTTGGATCTAATGAGGGGAACCCAGCTTCTCTCCTGGCCTGAGGGAAGCTCATCTTCTTTATTTTAATTTTGTCACTTTTCCACTTAAGTGGTTTCTAGCATTTGCATGTCCACTTATATTGCTGTGGCTTCAGAAAGAAAAAAATAACCTGAGGAATTACAGTGGAGAAGAACAATAACAAAATACAAAGAAGTCAGCACTTCATTAAAATTTAGACAATGCAACATTAAAAACTTTTCTTAACTCTAAAAAAAAAAAAAAAAGAAAAAAAAGGGGTTTTTTAAACTGGCACAGAGCCCATGTCCTCATTAGGATTCACACTGCACTCACACAGCAATACACTAATGGTATAACTTTAATCTTCAGCATCACAGCACTACTTCCTGGCCTCTTTGGCCAGATATTGCTTGTAAAGTGGCAAGAAAGAGAGAAAAAAGAAGTTTCTAGTGAATGCTGACCATGCCTGGTATCAATCTGGATGTATTCAAACTTCAGTGTGGAAATTTGAAGCACATGGACATCTCTGTTCATGAATGCTGCTTCAGAGACACCCAAACTCGTAATGGCTTCATAAAGATCAAGTATCACTAAGGCAAATCTAATCAATAAATAAGCATTCAAGACTACATAATGAAAGAATACCATTACGTGTGCCACGGTTTAAAAAGAAGTCCCAATATGCTACATTAAAGTACTGAAAGATAATACACCTTTGATCCAACATGCCTTTAAAGCAGGAAACAAAAGGATGTTCTCATATATCTTACTAACTAATTTAACATATAAATCATAAAAAAATATGATCCAGATGGGCTTCAATGAAGGAAACCAATTAACGTAGACAGCATTACCATCTGACACATTAGTTGTAATAATAAAAACCAAACAACATGGTCAAACAATAATGCTCTGTATTATATCTGACATTTCTAATTAGTTTCTGTATCCTCTTCAAGAAAAAAAGACTACCAGCAAGCACTTTGTCTCCCAGAGGAAAAAACTTCTAAACTTAATGTGCTCAGACCTCATTCTATGGATGAAGCTGATCTATCTGTGTTCCCTTGGGATGTGCTTTGAAACTAATGGGTTTTGCATAGTCCACATCTGGTTGCAAAATAAAGACTTAGAAAACATTTCCCTTCAGCTGCATTGCCACTGTAACTTCTGCAGACCTGGAATGTCAATACCTACACAGTCCTGTAAGCTTTTCCTGTGTCCATGGGCTCAGAAGAGTCAGAATGATTTAGGCTTTGCTTTCTGTAGGATAGAATTTTGGTTTATTCTTTCTACATTCTCCCTAGAAATGCCACTTCTCAAAAGAAGTAGAGTGTTTTTGGCACAGACCTCCCAGCATCAGGCAACTGGGGTTGCATCAGGCAGTTGCAAGCTGCACTAGAATTAGCATTACAAATTAAAACCCCCACTGAGAATACATGTGCAGTTACTGTTTGAGAAGTCTAATCCCAACCATTTAGACTGGTTTTGCATCTATCAGCAATAAAGGCTCAATTTTATCACCTTAGACCTATTGAACCCTTCAAAATCCACCCATAGAAATCCTTTGCAGCACATGATTGAAAGTCAGAATTCTTGTGTTGGAGGTAGATAGCATCACAACACAGAAAGGTTTGATTTGGAAACTGTTCTTCCTTAAAAAAAAATAATAAAAAAAAGTAAAGGAATGGCTGTGGGAATTCTGCTAATGTCATCATACCAAGGAAGGCCAGAGGCCAGAGGTCCACGTCATTGCAACAAACACAAATCACTTGGAAATTATTAGGATTAACACTAAAACCTATCTGATCCAGCAATTTATTTTGGTCAGCATTCATAAACAAGCAACATAAATTCCTAAAGGCAGTTAATAAATTGAAATTGAGTATCCCCTCAATTTTCAAGTTAATATTCTAAACAACTGAAATGAAGAATATTTAAACCATACAAAAATTATTTCTTAGGAGCTTGCTTATTTCCAAAGTACAAGAGCTTCCATTCATCAAGCCACCATCAAACAGCCTTGGAATTATAAGAAAGGGTTTCTGAAGTAGAAATACTATTTTTGACACAAATAATGTCCAGGCTTCTCACCTGCTCCACTCTCCCAAATTTCAGAAGAGGAGTTGACTAGCTCTGTAGATTTCCTGACTGCATCTTCCTGAGGTTAGAAATGCCAGTATTTCCAACAGAGACAGACAGGGCAGCATGACAGTGTTTGAGCCTTTGCTCCATCTGTTCAGGGGTGGCCCCTTATGAGAAATCACAGCTACTTCAAGGAGATGATAATGGAAAAGCTCATTAAAAAGAAGACAAAAATAAAGTCTCTGCCTCTCAGAAAATCCAACATACAGGTACACAACTGGGAGACAAAAAACAGCTTCTAATTCTTGTGTGACAGGGCAGTTTGAACAGGCAGGTGAAAATTGGAGGTTTTGATGATGCACCAGTCTATTACAACCTCTCTTTGAGCTTTGGAAGTCTCTTCCCACCTCCTGCTAAATGTGAGTTGTCTAAAGCCACACGTGATGAATCATGGCAAGCTGGGGGTGAATCAAGTCCCAGGACCACCACTTCTGCTCATGAACTTTCTGGGAAAGCAAACAGGTCCCTGCAACCTGCTCAGGAACCCCACGCCACACTTGGGAACTGCCTATCTGCTTACCCACAGGCAAAGGTAATCCCAGATAACCTTTTGTTTATCTCACCATGCAAAACCTTGCCTATCTAGGTTTCATAGTGAAAACTATCAACAAACTCTGTTGACACAGTAAAGCTGCAGTGAGGACAGAGTGAACTGGGGCTATTGGTCACAACCCTGAGAGTGCCTGCACTCAGGGCCCTCCAAAGGCACATCCCTGCAGCCAGCTGCACTCAGTGCCTGGCCCTGTCCTCTGACCTGGCCATCTGCAGCCATGTCCCCACAGTGCCTGGCCTGTGCTCTGACCTGGGCCACCTGAAGCCACTTCCCCACAGTGCCTGGCCCTGTGCTCTGACCTGGGCCACCTGAAGCCACTTCCCCACAGTGCCTGGCCTGTGCTCTGACCTGGGCCACCTGCAGCCATGTCCCCACAGTGCCTGGCCTGTGCTCTGACCTGGGCCATCTGCAGCCATGTCCCCACAGTGCCTGGCCCTGTGCTCTGACCTG